>VWYI01023841.1:7183-25211 GCA_013399455.1 Anthoscopus minutus | reverse complement strand
GTCAGGGCAATTAAAAGGGACTTTAGGGCCCTGGGTCAAGTGATGAATAGGGCAGGAGCAGAGAGATAGCCTTTTCCTCAGTCCCTTTGGTGGTGAAGAAAAACGATAAATGGAATAGGAGAGCTCACATTATCAACTAGTGAGTCAAAGGTTGGTGTCATCATCAGAATTTTGTGTTCTTTGATCATGGGACAACTTTTACGACACCTGCCCTGCTGTGACTGGATGGGCTTCATCTCTCAGTTAAGGACAGAAGATTTTTAACTCATGAAATGGCAGATGTTGATGGGAAGGCTTTAAACTAGGTTTGAAGGAGAAAGGGGATGCAGCTGGGCTGCCTGGGAGCAGGCCCAAGGGTGGTAAGCCTGAGTTAGAGGAGAAATCAATTGCCCAGGTAGCCCAGCTGAGGTGTAAGTACACCAATGTATGCAGCATGGGTAACAAACAAGGAGAGCTGGAGGCTGTGGTGCAGCAGCAGAGCTGTGATGTTGTCACCATCACAAGAACGTGGCAGGATGGCTCACATGGCTGGAGCTCTGCACTGGATGGCTACAGCTCTTCAGAAGAGACAAGAAAGGGAGACGAGGTGGAGGGGTGGCCCTTTATACTGGGGAGGCTTTTGATGCCATGGGTATTGAAACAAATAATGATGGAGTTGAATGCCTATGGGTAAGAATTAAAGGGAAGGCCAACAAGGCTGACATTCTGCTGGGAGTCTGTTATTGTCCATCCTGCCAGGAAGAAGAGCTGGACAACTTATTCTGTAAGCAGCTGGAGAATGTTTCAGGGTCATCAACTCTTGTTCTTGTAGGTGACTCCAACGTGCCACACATCTGCTGGCGATGAGCTAGTGGGAGATGTGGTGGTTGGAGGCTGCTTGGGGCACAGTGATCATGAAATGATAGAATTCTCAATACTTGGTGAAATCAGGAGGAACATCAATAAAGCGTTTACATTCTGGAGGGCAGACTTTGGCCTATTTAGGAGACTTATTCAGAGAGTTCCTTGGGAAGCAGCCCTTAAAAACAAAGGAGTTCAGGAAAGGTGGGTGTGCTTCAAAACAAAGATGTTGAAGGCACAGGAACAGACTGTCCCTCTGTGCCAAAAGATGAGTCAATGAGGCAAACATCCAGCCTGGATGGGCAAGGAGTTTTGGAGGAACTTAGGAGTAAAAAGAGGATGTAACATCTTTGAGAGGAGGGTCAGATTTCTCAGGAAATATTTTAGAAGGTGGTTATGGCATGTAAGAAAATAATTTAGGAGGCCAAAGCTCAGTTCAAACTTAATTTGGCAAGTGCTGAGTCCTGCATTTTGGCCTCAATAACCCCTGCAATGCTCTAGGCTGGGGACGCTGTGGCTGGACAGTGCCCAGGCAGAAAGGGACCTGGGGGTGCTGTGACAGCAGCTGGACATGAGCCAGCAGTGTGCCCTGGTAGCCAAGAAGGCCAATGGCCCCTGGCCTGTGTCAGGAATGGTGTGGCCAGCAGGAGCAGGGAGGTCATTCTTCCCCTGCACTGGGCACTGCTGAGGCCACACCTCGAGTGCTGTGCCCAGCTCTGGCCCCTCAGTTTGGGAAGGACCTTGGGACACTTGAGCACATCCAGAGGAGGCAGTGAGGCTGGAGAGGGGCTGGGAACACAAACCCTGTGAGGAATGGCTGAGGGAGCTGGGCTTGTTCAGCCTGGAGAAAAGGAGACTCAGAGGTGACCTATCACTCTCCACAGCTCCCTGAAAGGTGGGTGCACTCAGGTGGGGTCGGTCTCTTTCTCCAGGCAGCAGCTGACAGAACGAGAGGACACAGTCTCAAGCTGCACCATGGGAAATATAGGTTAGATAATAGGAAAATGGTTTTTACAGAAAGAGTGATAAAGTACTGGAATAGTCTGCCTGGGGAGGTGGTGGAGTCATCATCCCTGGATATCTTTAATAAAAGGTTGGATGTGGCACTCAGTGCCATGGTTTAGTTGAGGGGTTAATGCATGGATTGGACTCTATGATCTTGAAGATTTGTTCCAACCTAGTCATTTTGTGTGAAGTTGCAGAAACTACTGAGGGACGAGATGAATAAAGTCATGTTGCAGAGCTCAAAGACATCCAGGTGGCCTTAGATATCCCTGAACATGAGGAATGGCCAACACTATACCAATTAGTGAATTGTAGCAAATGTTCTGTAGGGGTGGGTTGAATAGTGGAAAAAGATAAATGGGCAGTGTAGAGGTAAACCATCCCAACCCATCTGGGATGCTGAACTGTGGAAAGACATCACTGCCTATGTAGAGAAACTGGCTGTAAAAAGCATGTAATGTATATGCATACACACATCCACAAACACCAGGAGTTGGGTTGTGGAAGAATATCACAAAAATGAACTGCCATCCAACATCACAACTATGAACTTGGACTGGGCTGCCAAGATTAAAGTGTGTCAGGTGGACCCGGACTGGCGGCACAAGGCTGAATTTTTTCTGGCTCATCATGCCCATGACAGCACAGGTCATCAGGGAAGAGATGCAGCAATACAGATGGGCTCATGAGTGAGGGGTGGACTTCATCATGGACACTATTTACTAAGTGATCCATAACTGTGAAACATGCACTGTGATCCAACAGGCCAAGTGGGTAAAGCCTCTGTGGTATGAGGGAGAATGGTAAAAAATATAAATTTGGAGAGGCCTGGCAGATTGATTCCATAGAACCCTGGTCCAGAGAGCACAGTATTGAATGGGTATCAGGTTCCCTGTCATGCACCAACCTTTGGGAAAGTTGAATGACTCAATGGACTGTTAAAACCACTCTGAAATTAATGGATGGCGGGACCTTCAAGCATTGGGATCTGCATTTAGGAAGGTCATGTGGTTGGCTAATACCAGAGACTCTACAAATTGAGCCCAATCAAAACCTTCACGTACTGTAGAAGGGGAGAAGAGGATAAAGTCCCCATGATGCATATGAGGAATATGTTTGGGAAGTCAGTTTGGATTAATCCTGTCTCAACAAAAAGCAAACCCACCCATGTGATTGGGTGTATGATGGGAAGGTGTATGATTTGGTCATGAGGTAGATGAAACAGAATAAGGAGTGAATAGTGTCCTCATTCCAGCCAGGAGAGGGTTCTTTTTTGCAGTAGCCAGGAGGGGCATGGCCAGAACATAGTGCTTATTCTCTACCACCTCACATCGCTGCCAGGAGTGAGGGAAAGGGAGACTTCCAGAGGGAATCACAGAATATGCATCCACAGAGTTGGATGGGATCCACAGTAAGCATTGAGTCCAGCCCCTGGTCCTGACAGGACTATTCCCAAGAGCCATACCATGTACTGAAAGGGTCCCTTCTGGGCTGGCATAGAGTGAGTGAGGGAGTGGTTAGGTATTGTCTGTTGTTGAGGAGTTTCTCTGTGAAATGCTCGTTTCTTGCACCATCTGTTGTGGATTGCTCTTGCCCAAAGAGGAAGGGATTTGATTTTTACAGGCATTGTTAAAATAAGAGGTGTGGCATTAAAGTCTTAAAGAAGACTCTACCCTCTGCCTTGGGAGATGTGTCCTCTAAGTCCAAGAAAAGTAAGAACTTCACCCTTCCTATAAAATCCGTCAGTCTGCTCCTGTTTGGGATCTCTGGATTGAGCTGAGTTGGTTCCTGTGTTTCCACAATAAATGGATTACTGAGTTTGACCAAGCACAGACCTGGCTTGTTGAATCTCTCATGCTGGTCACCAGCAGCTGTGACCTCCCTGGACATGACCCTGCAGCTGTGGAATACCACAATCTGTTATAAGTCTTGCTGCTGTTCATTCTCTTATCTTGTTGGTGTTTCCAGTAAATTATTCTTATCTCATTCTGTGATCTTCGATTTGGCCTCCAATTCTTCTCTCCAGTGCATTGCAGGGAGAAGGGAAGAGAAAGGGATGAGCGGGTTAGTGGTGTGTGGTTTGGAGAGTCTCAGTGGGAGCATTAAACTGAGGTGTACCATACCTAAACTAGGAAAATCTCCCTCAATACTGCACTCCGATCTATGTATGTATTTTGTATACACACTTTGCTGGCTTAATATAAAGGTCACCCTGAAATTCTGCTCCTGATTGTTGAGGCTAAGTCCTAAATCTTTCTTTAGTACTTAGAATAACTGGTGGTAATACTCATAGAAAACCTCAGTGTCCTACAACATTGCTCTGAATTGGAATATAAAAGACCAGTAAGGCCGGGCTGCATTGCTCAGGTCAGAATATCAGTAGGGGACTCTCAAACTGTTACAGAATCACACTGAATCACAGCAGGGCTTGGATTGGAAGGGACCTTAGAAGACTATCTAGTCCCAACTGATATTATTGTTCCTCAGGTAAAGAACAAATTCTATCCCAAACTAAATATAATTAAGGTATAACTCAATGTTATTTTGCTACTGTAATTTTTTTCGACACAGGTAATTTTTGCTGCATTCCATGTGAGACAACTTTTGAGCAGCATTTTTCTTTACAGGAAAATTTATGGGCTATTTATGTGTAGATCTTAAAGCTGAATGCAAATGAGTTTGATATAAAATGATTTCTGTATTTTTAATGTGAGGTGTTGCTGTGGACGGCTGATTGGAGAGCACCCAGGAATAGAATACAGCTGGCCTGTTTATCAGGCTGGTTCCCAGAGCGATGGAGGAGAATGGTCTGTGCAAAAACACACAAAGATGAGTCCAACAGATGCTTTTGGCACAATAAATTTTCAAGATGGAGACCATACTTACCATGCTAAGGTAATAGGTGCTGTGTTTATATGCCTGACTTATTTTTGTAATTTCAGCATGAGAAAGGCAAAGAAAGGCAAAAATTGGATTGGGTGTATATCAGATTGATATGCCTTAAGAGGACAGGGGAATCTAAAAGTAAACCAGATTAAAATGTGTGTATATTTTTATGTTGTACTTCACCGTGATTAGGGATGTGCTGTCTGTATTGCTCACATGCATTTTTGTGCTATCTTGTTAGGGTACTATCACAGCTCTAATTCTTCACAAGATCTGCAGGACACTAATGCTTAAATCTTTGTAATGTGTTGCTGCTTCTTCTCCTGAAGTATTTAAAAGATGTTTATTTAACCCGTTATTTTCCTTTCCAGTATATTAGACTTTCTTATGATAGCAATTTGGATCAGCTGTTGCACTTGATGGTAAAAGAGTGGCAGATGGAGTTGCCAAAGCTGGTGATCTCTGTTCATGGAGGCATTCAAAATTTCAAACTTCCCTCCAAGGTCAAGCAGGTTTTCAGCAAAGGGCTGGTGAAGGCAGCTGAGTCTACAGGAGCATGGATAATTACAGAAGGCATCAACAGCGGTAGTGTAATTTTTCTTTGTTTCACTTTTCCTTTGAATTTTTTTCCCCTGCATAACAGCATGTGCATTTAGATGATATAGAGTGAAATTGTTTGAAAATTGTTGATATGTTAATAAAAAATGAAGCTGTTTTTGTATAAAGAGCAGTGTGTAATTCAAAGAGTGGGATCATGTTCATTCACTGTTGACTGACATTCTGATTATTTTAATCAAAGAGCAGAGCATTCTGTATGTGATAAGAAACACTGCACACAGAACTTATTTGCTGTAAAATTATCTGTTTCATTAAAATATTTAGGTTCTATGGACTATGATTAGTGTTTTTGAAACTGTTTTCAAATTTAACTTCTCTTTTATAATTGATAAAGTTTTGAATCAGGATAATCCATTAATTAGATTATGAATAGCTGAAAATCTCTTTAGACTACTCTCAAAAACTCAGAGGGGTCAGTAAACTGTGGAACTGAAAGTTTTGCTTATTCAACTGTTATTCAATCTGGTGATCTTACAGAAGAACTGTCCTGGGCACTTATGTAAATAATGAAGTTTTATGGATGTGAAAAGCACTATTATGTAAGGGTGTTATTAGTTAGAGATATGTGCTGAGTTTGAAGCAGTGTACATTACACCTGAGCTGTGAAGTGTACATCAAGTATAAAAGCTGGGGACCATGATCTGGTTTGGACTGAAATATAACCACAGTGTAAATGTAGTGGTGTGAAAACTTTCTCAGTGTCCTGTAGCAGGTTTCTGAATATAGAAGAAAAATTACCATTTGATTATCTGTTTAGGAGTGTGCAGGCATGTGGGGGATGCACTGAAAGGCCGTGCCTCACCACATCTAAGAAAGATCTGTGCTATTGGGATTCCTCCATGGGGTATCATTGAGAATCAGAGGGATCTCATTGGAAAAGATGTGAGTTGTATGCATTTTAATAATAAAAACCTCCATGTTCATGGAATACTAGAGTTTTCTTGCATGCTTGATTTTCTTCTAAGTTAACTTCACTACTTTAATATTTTTTTCACTATAATAGAGGCTTAGATTTTACCCAGGAACAGAATTGTGCGGCGTGTTGATGCACTGTATTTTGCTTTTTGTGTATAAATGAATAGATTTAAAATACTTCTTACAACATTTTAATTTTTAAAATTTTGTAATTATGTAGGCAACTCTCTTGTGGTTGTAAATTATGTTTTTCTATATTAAGATTCAGAATGAACAGTCAAGTTAATAGAGTACACAAATAAGCTATTAATATTTGTATTATTTTATTCACAATTTATTTTATATTCACAAACTCTGACTTTATATGAGGGCATAACCTACTTGAGTATCTAAAAGCACTTAAATAGTAAGGTGAAATCTTTCCTCATAAATACTAGCTCAAATATTTTTAATGGAAATATGATCCAGGGAAATTATGCCATGGTGTCCTAGCTGTTGCAAATAATGTTAGGCAGTGACTCTAAGGATTGCAAACCTCATCAGAAGTGTTTTCTGAGGTATTAATTTTGGTTTTGTTGCTAAAAATCAAATGCTAAGAATCAAATGTTTGAGTAGCTCAAAAAACATGATGGAGAATTTCGAACAGCCACACTGTGATGAAGAAATACATACAAGTGAGGGAAAATAGATGATGGTGTTTTGTTTGTTTCTTTGAGAACATTTTTATTTTGATTTTCTCAGGTAGTTTGCCTGTACCAGACTCTTGGTAACCCACTCAGCAAGCTGAGTACGCTCAACAGCATGCATTCTCATTTTCTAATGGCAGATGATGGGACAGTAGGCAAGTATGGGAATGAAATGATGCTCAGGAGGAATTTGGAGAAGTACATATCACTTCAAAAAATACACACAAGTGAGTATTTCTGTGGTCCGCTTTATGGCAGAAAAATCTATCCTAACAGATGGGGAGATACTTGACATTTTATGTTACACCTGGTGCATCTTGGTTTAATGTAGATTTCCCTGAGGTCAAGTGCTATTAATTGCATGTGTCTTGAACCCTGAAACTCAGGAAGTGAAAAGGACAGCGTATCTATAAAGCATTATGCATTATGGGTTTGTCAGTTGTAGAGACATCTACATGACTCAGTTTATTTAATAAATATTGAGTATTTGCTCACTTCATAGTTTTATGTGGTTTGCTATTTCACCACTAGGTACTTCCTGAGTATATTGTGAGATGGAAAGATTGTTACATTCAGTGGCATTCAAATCCTTTTTACCATGTTAACTGCTTTTACTCTCACCACTCTTCTCTATTGTAAGCTTGTGACCTCCTCAAGTACAGCAAGAAAAAGAGGTTGCAAAAGTAAAATCTTTAGCCAATGTTTGACAGATTGCATAAGTTCCACTGTTTATTTATAGAGTAAATGAGTTAAAGAAATAATTACATAAATATTTATTACATAGACAATTATTTTCTTTTATGCACTAGATTTTACAAATTATTTATAAAAGTTCACTCTTATCTAGTCATTCAAATCCTGAGGTACGTGAAAAAGACATTAGTATTATGATGTTGATGTTGCTTCCTTTACCTGCTCACATTATAGAATTGACAAACTTGGAAACCAACCCAATTTTTAGCATGTGTGGAGCTTCCTACTTGGACTCTCATATTTTCTTATTACAAGCTTTTGCAAGTCAGGCTTTCACTTTCATTTCTATTGCATTGTACTTGAAATTAATTTCTGCGTTTAAAAAAAACTTGCCCTGCTGCTGTAACACTTGAGTCTCTGAAGAAATGCCTGATTACTTTTCTATGTGTGCTGGTAAATATGTGGATATTGAACATGTTTCAAATGCCCTTGCATGTGACTTCTACTATAAAGGAAAAAAGGGATATTTAGAAGGATGTTTTTTTCTTCCCCATACTTACAGATATTCAGTAGTTTTTCAAGGTCTTTTTGATCTGGCTGAAGAAGTTTTCTGAAAGTCTTAAAAGATGTAACTCAAATTACAGGTAATGAAGGCATGATTTATCCTCCATTGAACCACGTATAAGTATTTCCTGAATGTTTTGACTTTTGCGTGGGTGTCTGAGGGCTGTTTGTAACAGGTGAGGTGTGTTTTGAAACAGGAATAGGCCAAGGCGTACCCACAGTTGGGCTGGTGTTGGAAGGAGGCCCCAGTGTGATCCTGACGGTGTGGGAGTACGTGAGGGCCAGCCCAGCTGTCCCAGTGGTGGTCTATGAGGGCACTGGCAGAGCTGCAGATATCCTGGCATTTACCCACAAACACATGGGTGATACGGGGTAAGTAGTGGCTGCTTCTCCTCACCCTGTCCTGCTGCAAACCCCTGTCTCAAAACTGCTGAGATAATTTCTAACACTTCTGTTGCCAGCAGACACCAAATAGCAGAGTGGATTCAAATCACAACAGGGAGGTTTGATCCCAGTGAGGCAGAAGCCTTTCTTTTGGGGTTTGCAACCCGTTTTTTAAGGTGTTCTGATACAGGTTAACATGACTGGCCAAAGGAACCAACGCTCTGATCCCATTGGTGGAGCAAGAGAAAAACACATTCAGAACAGCTGTGTGATATTGTTTTGAGAACCAAAACTTATTTACAAAAAATAGTCCTTGAAAGAGGAGTTTCTGAAAAAACTTTCCATTAAAAACAGATCAGTCACTAACAGATTAAAAAACTCTCTTAGATTAAAAAACTCAGAAAATCATGTTCACACGCTTCTAGTGATGATGGTGCTCTGGTATTTTGCCAGCTTTAATTTCTCTGTTAGGAGAACAGAACTTTTTTCTTTCCTACCTCAAACTAGTGCTGAAATAATTATCCTACCAAATTTACTATGGTTTTTTTGAAGAGGGAAAACTGCATGTATCTACTCTGAGTTATGAAATTTGTCACCTTTGGTGAGGGACACTCAAGGATGACCCCTAGAGTATTGCTGTTTTTTCAGCTCAGCCATGTCTCCAGCTATCAATATTCTGTATGTGGGCTTGGAATTGGATTGTACAAAACTTTTGAGACTAGAGCTGGGGTTCATTGCTGTAGGAGCCTCAGGCTGCTGTAGAAAGAAGACTAAATTTTCTTATTTTTGGCTTTGTGTTACTCAGTGGTTGCCCAGATTTGTCACCCTTGTCAAGGTATCTATGTCAACACCCGTCCAGTCTCAGCTGCAGGCTCTATTGAACCTACCCGGGTGAAAATTTTACATCCAAACTGGACATAAAAATGTATGTTTGTATGGTCAATTGATATTACATGTGATAGTTTTTCTAAGTCAAAGAGCTGTTTAGATAAAAATTAAATTTTAAAAAGGCCCTAGGTTCACTGCCATTTAAGAAAATGAACTGTTTAATAAATTTTACATCCTGTTTACTTATTTATTTTATGAATATACTTTTGGATAAGTGGTATTTGCCCTAGTGTGTTGTTTGAGAACATTTTACTTCATTTGCTTTTCCCCCAAAATTTATGATATTTAAAAAAAAACCTTCCATTTAAAAAAGAAGAAAAATATGACTGGAAAGGTTAACAGAAAGACAAAAAAGAGAAAAAAACCGGGACGTATATGATGCATAATGAGCAAATATTAAGGAAATTCATTTTATGCCTATTTTTCTTTCTTTGTTGAAAGAAAGAAAAACCACTTCCAGTGATTTTTAGCTCTATGTTCACAGAAAATCCTTTGAGAATTGTTAACTTACTCATGTGTTGTATTTTCAACAGTAAATATGTCTTTCAGAACAAAATAATTTGTGATTAATAATTTATGTTTTGTGTTGAAAGGATTAAGTCAACAAGGTAGAAATTAAAAAGAAATTTCTCCTATGTTTCATTTTGCCTGAGGTGTCATTTGGGTGGGTAAGATGTATCTAAAATATAGTTGTCATTAATTTTCTATCTCTTTTCCAGGGATCTGCGCCCTCAGGTGAAGGAGGAGATCTTAATGATGATTCAGAACATATTTGGATTGGAACAGAAGCAGTCCAGTCATCTATTTCATGTTTTGATGGAATGCATGAAACACAAAGAGTCTGTGAGTAGGGTTCATGTGCTGAGTTTAGGTAGTCTTCATTTCCTCTCACCTTTTTTGCGCTTTCTCTGGTGGGTTGGCATGTGCAAAGGTGTTATATCTGATATAAAGATAACACAAATGTGTCTGTGCCAATTTCAATATTGAGTATCTCTACGGAGCCTGCTTAGTTAACATCTTGAGTTTCAGTTTCAGCCATTGTTCATGAAATGAGAGCCTTTGTGACTTCAGTAAAAGACCAAATATCTTTGTTTTCACAAGAAAGATCAAGCAATTCCTTTACTTTTCTTCTCTAGTAGAGTCTCATTTATAATTTAGAAAGCTTTCCTTCCTTTCTTCTGCTTACAAAAGAATTGTCTGAAACACTGCTAGTATTTGGAAATCCCCTCCCTCCCTCCAGCTGCTGGCCATGCACTTGAATAAACCATATTGGCTGTCACCAACCACCTTCTTATTTTCCTGGTGCCTTAGCATAACTTCCAGGAGGATCTGCTCCATGATTGTCTTGTAGTCTTATTGGCTTGTAGTTTCCCAGGTCCTTCTCTGTAGCCTTTTAAAAAATGGTAGTTGCTTTTCCCTTTTTCCAGTTACTTTGCCAGTCTGTCACAACTTTTCAAAAATGACGGGGTTCCCAGTATATAGGCAAGTAATGATAAATGTACTAATAACCACTAAAATGGAAAGTACACAATACATTTTTAGTATTTTTTGTTTTACTTTATTTGAGTGTCTGTTTTCTAGTTGAAAACTGAGTGAATATAAAAAAGGTTGCATTTTTACATTTTTCAGGTTTAAAGGTTAATCAAAAGGAAGCAGGTTCATGTATACTCATACAGTGGGTTTATTTCAGTTTTCCTGGGATGCCACTGCATTAAAACCAAAATGGTGCACTTTCTGTCTGAAACAAAGGAAAATTCTGTCTGGACCTTGCCATTGTTTGTGTTGAAATGTGTATGATTTAATCTACCACAGCCTATACAAAGAAGAAATAACTACAGACTTCTCTGCCTCACCTCAAATAGTATACTTCTGCAATTCTAACAGATAACTGTGTTTGATGCCGAGTCAGAAGATGAGCAGGACATTGATTTGGCAATTCTGACAGCAGTCTTGAAAGGTATTGAAAAATACAACCCGTTTTTATCTGGCATACCGTCTCGCCGGCTTATCTTTTCAAAGTAAGGGAGTAACATAAATATATGAAAACTGACAGATGCCTTACCTTCCTCCTAGGTACGAATATGTCTGCATCACATCAGCTAGATTTGGCATTGGTCTGGAACCAGCTAGATATTGCCAAGAAACACATTCTTGTTTATGGACAACACTGGAAGGTATTATTACCTGTTCTTTCTCACCGTGTCTTTACACTTCATTTTGATGACTAATTTTTCATGAATTGCATTTATATAAGCTTTAAATAAGGAATAGTTTGATGATTGGACTCAGTCTTCTGTAATCTGCTTTGATTTTGGAGGGGCATTATCCCTAAAACAGTGAAGTATTGAACTACACAGTGCAAGAGATCACATTTGTTCTTCCAGAGAAGGGATGCTCTCAAAATTCCCCTTGGTTTTGCTGTGAACTTTTCCAAGTAGTTTCACTTCTGGATATGTGTTTTTCAAGCCTGTGTTGGCAATCAATATCAGTAGATAATCAACAATCAGGGATATTTCATTGCTTAGAATACTCTTTTCTTCAAAGATATAAACCCCAAAGGAGTGTTTAGTCTGTTTTCCTAGCTTTAGAAAGAAATACAGAAATATATTTCTAACTAATATCCAGTTTATATTCATGATTGCAGAAGATAGGTCTGCTAAAACCTTTTTCTGACTGTCACTGACAAAATTCTGGTTGAGTTCTGATTTCAGTCTACAAAGTAACTACTTTGCCGCCACTTATTCTGTTGTATTTTTTTTGCGTTGTTCATATTGTGTTTCTGTTACATTTGTCCCCACAAAATTCTAACTTATGGATATGCCATACTTTGACCATTTGTTTTTTTTTAACAATTTGCATATTTCATATCTACTGTCTGTGATGCTGATGTTAAAGGGGCTGATTTCAGTTGAAGCTGCCCGTCGGTTCTCTGGAAGGTCTTAGGTGAATACCACAAGGTCCTGACAATTTACCACTGCCACTTCATGGAAGGTTTCTATGATCTTTTCTACTGAAATTTGACACAGTTCCTCAGATTTTTCTGCCATAAAGAACAACTTTGATACAGGACTTTCCCACCATGTTCTGTAGTAAGCAGTAAGGTGACAAATTAGTTTGCTACGTCTACAATAGCCTTAAATGTTTCTTTTATACCTGGCCACCCTTTGTCCTTACAGATCTACTGTCAGTCCCCCTACTCCCACTACTCTATTTCTGATATGTTTGAAAAAAATCAATGTATCTTTTCATATTTATTTCAGTACAATGTTCAGCACTATTTTGAATGAAAATCTGTTGTCAAATAATAACTGTATTCTCCCCTTCAAGTAAGATTTAAAGATCTCTTAGTAAACAAATTTTTGCTGCTTCTCTAAGCAAAAATTAAGATGACATATAGTCCTGAGTGTTTTTCTTTTATAAGCAAGGAAAAAGCCCTACTAGCTTTTTCTTGCACTGAAAAGAAAAAAAAAAAAATAAAAAGTGCAAGGGTGGTTTTAAAGCTTGCCTTTAACTTAGTTGCTTTCATAACTAAAGCAACCTTCTGACTGTCAGGCACTGCCAGACCTGCAATTGTCAGGGGCTATGGCTTCTGCAGTATTATTGCAACTGTGTGTTCAAACTTTGAGTAACATATTTAAGGAGCAGTTATTAGGTGATTGTTTGTGGACTCTTATAATATTTCTGCCTATTTAAGTGTTTCAAGGAAACATACAATTACACACGTTATCGTGGCCATTTCTTTTCAGAACTCTAGTCTTAGAAGTTTAGAAGGCAAACTGTGGCTGTGTTTCTGTTTAAATGTCAACTCTACCTCAAATACCAAAGACTACCATTCTAATAGTTACCAATGGCTACTGACCTCTTCACACACACTGCCAGCTCAAGGACAGTTAGAAGGAATTTAATACAAGAGTGGTCAGTCACTCTCAGATATTTCTGGAAGAAAACCCAGTAATTCAGGATCAGTGCAGAAGTTTTCTTTCTATGTATAAGAATTCTGTAACATTTATTGGTCATCTTTTAACATAATTTCTGTCAAAACTTAATATAGACAGGGAATGTACTATTTTCAAGTATTAGTGCTGGCACCTGCCCCAATAGTGTTCCAGTCTCCTCATTCTGCTCAACTCTTGTGCATATGTGTTCTGTAGAAAAGCTTCATACAGATTTATATGAACCTCCTAACTCCTTTGCTGTTTTGCATGTATAAGCCCTAAGGAGCTCTGTTCAAATGCTGTGAGTAGAGTGCTTCCACCATTTGGACATTGCTTGTAGGTAGATCTCTCTTCAGGCTTCCTTTGAGGGAGTTTATTCTAACACATATTCTCTCTCATATTTGAAAAAAAGGTTTGCTTTAAAAAACTTGCAGGTCTATGGAGACTTCGATGCTTTAAAATAGCTTTTGTCATGTGTCAGAAAAAAATGAAAAAAGTCTTCCCTCCATGCCCTGCATTATCATATTTTATCTCCTGAAGTGAGTTAGAGAGTAAAGAATATATTATCAGAGCCCAGTTGTAAAGTTATATTTGTAGAAGTCTCTACAGATGTTTGGTTTATGTAAACTGTTTTTTTTTCCCTTTTTACACAGAAGTTTCCTCCAGTATATTTTTCTTTTGTACATGCAATTTAAATATACGTGGAGATAAGTAATTGTGATGGAGAGATTACTATCTCCAGGAATGTTTTATTTATTTCCAAAAATAATTTTCTAATATTTTCCTTCAACTCTGTCCATTTGGAGGTTGGTGCCTTGGAACAGGCAATGCTGGATGCTTTAGTCATGGATCATGTGGATTTTGTTAAGCTATTAATAGAATATGGAGTGAACATGCACCGTTTTCTTACCATATCTCGTTTGGAAGAACTCTACAATACAGTGCGTATTTGAAATCCCAGTGTACCACTTTAGATATGAAAACCTGGAAACAATACTCTTTTGCTTAAGGGGTGTGACAATTAGGCCACATTTTTATGAAGGATTTAAAAAAAAGGAAAATTAATGTGTGTGGTTACTTTTGATTGTAATGTGGTGTTGTGGGAATGGTGTACCAGGTTGTTATTTTTGATTCACTGTCATGAACTAGATTGAGTACTCATTGGAAGCTGATGAGAAATGTGTTCAGACTTCAATCTGGTATGTAATATCAGCATGCTTGCCATGCTGAAAATGATAAATTGTTTATACCAAAGCTATATCAGCTTCTTTCTAGAATAAATCAAGATTTAAGATAGTAGAGGTGTTGCTCTGATTTGTGTTGAAATCTTTCTGAAAAGATTTGTGGGTAGAGTAGGGAGAGTTTGAATAATGGTAGTTTATTCTGTAGAATTTTTAAACTTTCTTATACTGTATTGATTTGCTAGTGTAGAGTGGCATGTTTGTTTACTGTTTTTCTATTCAAACCACAGAAACAAGGACCATCAAATCTACTTTTACACCATCTGGTTCGAGACGTGAAACAGGTAATGTACATAGGAAAGACTGGAGACAAAAATGCTAGGTTAATACTTCAGTGTCCACTGGCCAGCTGCTATTAGATAATACAGAATTTTGGTTATTGAAGTGACAGCTTCATTACTACAGTGCTATATCTGCTAAATGGTTTAATCTTAATTCCTCTGAACCCCCGAGCAACTAACCCACATACTGCTGCTGAGGCTACTAAGGGTCCTGTACCTTAATTTCAAAGCCAAGCTATTCTTCCAGATCAGACTATCTTTCTCCCATTACTAAACTGACATTTTGAAGTGATTGTACAAAAGACTTGGTGAATCCATGCAGTAATCATGCACATTGCTTTAAGTTTTTTTTAATTTTTACCCCAAAGTTAAAGAAGTCTTTCCTTGTTAGAGCAGTAATGAAAAGATACAGTGACAAGAGATAACTGGATGTGCTGCATTGCCTAGGAGGACAGAAGGTGGCAGTGGATAACTACTCATGGGACACTGGTATCATTAGTGATTCAGCAGCAGCCTTGTAATTTAGAAACGTCATTAATTTATTTCACAGTCCTGTTATCTGCTGTAGCTCACAACGTTACTTAGCCAGGAAGGGATGAGCTGTTCTTTGTAGATCTAGACTTCAATGCAGGAGTTTCTTAGATCCAAATCTAGATTAATTGGCTAGTTCTTTCCAGAGTGTAATTGCTAAGATGAAATGAAATGGTAAGTCTCACTATTTGCAGAGTTCTGTTGGATTCATGGTATCACTTTTTTATTGTGGGTGACTTTCATGTCAATCCCATTCATGGTTCTTTAGATAGATGTAAGGTATTATAGTCTTCATAACAATTTTCCGTGTTTTTCCATACTGAAGAACATATTCAAGATGTAATTTAAGCTATAAGTCTGGAAGATCTATATGTTGAAAGGTCTAAACCTTGAAAAAACACCGAGCTTTTCCAGGCTGAGAAAACTCTCTTCCTTACCAAAGTAATTGATATGACTGCTTCCCTAAAGTCCATACATATATTTGTCTTTATATATCTCAGGACACTTTGGGAGCACCCAGTGTGTGATCTAAAGAGAAACTTTTGGCACTTGATATATAGTAATGGAATTAACACAAAAAATGTCTGCACAATTCCAAAACTTTCTCTGCCTTTGTGTAAGCTAAACTTGGAACCTGCAAACAGGTGCTTCTGTTAGTTCACATAAGTGCTCTGTGAATGGGTTGTTCATTTGCAGTCTGATTAAATATGATGACACAGTAGCTGGGGCAGTTGACAGAGTGATGTGACTCTGGATTTCAGAATATTTTCTCTGTTACTGTGACCAGCTTTGGTGCTGCTGTATTTGAATGAAGATACATTGCAGTCTGCTCTGCTGACATCGAAGATGGGGAGTAGTGTAGAGAGAAGTATCTACAAGCTTAGGTAGTCAAAAATACTTGCCTAACTCTCAGTGACCTGGGGCTGAGTGGCCTTAGCTAACTGTACTGATGCTTGTTGGGACTTGCTTATGAAGTCTAGTGAAAAAATACCCTCAGTCCAATGAAGAAAAGGGCTTTTCAACGTCTGAAAGGAATACACCGCTAGGAGTAAATAACATCTCCAATCCCATTTATATAAAAACCCATTTTTCACTTCCAAGAGTTGCAGCTTAAGGTTTTACCAAAATAAATAATAATTTTTAAAGTCTTCATGGAAGCAAATCTGTTCTTCAGAGAATTTGTCACAAGCCTTGGACCTTGGAAAGACAGTGGAGGTAAGATGAACAATGGTCCTTTAAGAGAGAAAAGGTGAGATACTCAGAAGGTAGAGCTAGTGCATGTACTGCAATTGTCCTAGTTGTCAGGACAGTCTTGAGCCTCAATAGGATATTTCCAGTCTCTAGGAATTACTCTGCTTCAGCTTAAATATGTGCTTCAGCTACTTCTTCAATTTTAGTTAATCAAAGTGCTTAATCATGCTAGTTTTCTCTTGTTATGAGAAGGTTTTCATCTGCTCCTCTGCTATTGGTGCTTGTCCTGGAGAACAGTTACCTTCACTGTTGGCTGCAGCGGCTGTGTTGTGGTGCCATGAACTGCAGGGATCACATTTTCCTCTCTATGTAACAAATATGAACAGTTTCCTGAGAGAGGCACATTTTTCCAGATTTTCCCTTACAATAGGAGGGCTATGACAGGGTTAAATGTTGCATATAACAGCATCATGAAATGTTTGTGACATTTGGTGTTTCAGAATAGCCTTTCCTTGGATTACAAGATATCACTGATTGACATTGGACTAGTGATTGAGTACCTCCTTGGTGAAGCTTATCGGAGCAGCTACACAAGGAAGCATTTCCGAATTCTCTACAACAATCTCTACAGAAAACACAAGGTAGCTTCTTCCAAAACATTGGTCACAAAGAAAAGCCAAAACACCTGAAAATAGTTCAGGTTGTCAACCTGGTTTTTCTGAAGAGCATAATTTAAATGTAATCCATGCTTGTCTGTTTGAGAACTGTGGAGAGGTTGCAAATAAAACAGACAAATCCCCAGGACTATTGGTCGTTGTTTAATGATTTATTAGTTCAGTAAATTTGCCTTTGTGTCCTGTATCTGGGCTGTGTTTTGTCTATCATCCATCAACAAGGAATGATAAGACTGTGCTGACTACCATCTTCCCTTTTTTGAAACAGTTACATATTTCCTTCCTACAGCTTGAACCACCTCACAGAAATACTTAATTCCACATGCCTTGAAGTAAATTTAAGGCATGTCAGAGTTCTCCCTATTGGTTTCCCAAAATCAGTAACTAAAAAACAGCCTAAATTTCTCAAAAAATTAGCTGAAAATCATTCCCAATATTTCAGAAGGAGCAGATTTACTACACAAGAATGATCCCCAGTTTTTGGAGCAGAAGTGGACATTTAAGTACTTCCATGTATTAAGAAAAGAAAAAAACCCTCTCAACCCCCTGAAATGTTTCCATGACTAAGAGAAGATTGACATAGTGATCAGGGAAAATGAGAAGAAATAATGAAACCCGTAACCTGGAGTGAAGAGAAACAGAGAGCTTTCTGTGTGTCACTAGTTTTTGACATAATTCTTAAAAAATATGTAAGCA
>VWYI01023840.1:15128-42267 GCA_013399455.1 Anthoscopus minutus | reverse complement strand
TTAGACTCTTGGACTCAGTGCGGGAATCAGTGCAAGACTAAAATAAACCTACCCCTCCTCCTTACAAGACATGTGAACACGTCTTGCTCCAGCTACAGCAAGTTTTTTGTCTGCTTGTAATACAGACGATCTTTAAAAGAGAAGTTAAATTCTCTCCTGCACAAACTACACTCCTCAACATTCCAAGTCCTAATCTCCTACAGCACATTAGAAACACTTGTTCCCATCTATATTCCATTCTATAAATTAATTTCTCATACTGTATCAATATTCTTGGANTAATTTCTCATACTGTATCAATATTCTTGGATAAGCATCTGTCTTGGCTCCAGGTTACAATAAGTCACTGCTGAGTTCTGAACAATTATAAACACCTGGTGAACATAAATATTTCCTTAAAGAAATACCACATAAAATGTTACTAAGGAGGCAACAGCTGTTGAGATTACATAGTTCAACTCTTCTACATACCATCATCTTTTTACAAAAAAAATGTTCGTTTTTCTTGTAGGCAGCTCTCACAAGAGAATTTCAAGAAAGCAACCTCCCACAGCTCCATGAAGAACTAAAGACACAGAACAACTCTCATTCAAATAACTTAGCCAATCCTCACTTTGCTCAATATCAGACCACTCAAAATACAAATATTTTAAACGTTTCACCGCAAACAGCAAACACACATTAGCACCCAACACAACTAAGATTGTCTAGATCAAACAGGAGCAGCTGCTGGTTTTCCCTTTTGCACACTTGAAATATATTAACCAGCCAGGCCACAAGTATCTGACAAGAGAAAGTTAATACAATAACTCTGAATGCTCAATGCATTATGCTTCTTGACAAGGCTACATTATCAGCAGTTTAAACAAAATTTAACACTCTAATTTCATTCTCACAGATACATCTTCCTGTTCTGTTCTAAGACCTATAAGAATACTGAAGAACTAAAACTGGAGGGGGAAAAAAAAGGAAGAATGGAGATGACATGAAATTAGTCACAGCTGCACATCTAATGATATTGTACAGCTGGTGGCAGCCTTGCATTACTACAGAGCTCCATGTCTCTATATTTAATTACTTTGTTCATTTATGCTCAAGTTAAAAATCACTGCACTGGTTCATGTCATGTTCAAGAATTTTTTAACTCAAGGCTTCACTGACTTTCGTTGTGAAAATGGATTTAGGGTTCCCATTTTCCTCAGCGTTTGAAAATTCTAGTCTAATAATTTAATGGGATTCTCAGGCAGATTTTTAGATTTTCAGTAAATCAAATGAAACAAATTCTAATGTCCATTTGATACGTAACTTTCAAGAAGTATCATCTCATATCTAATTAAAGTGAAATAGTCTTCAAGAAATTTAACATTTTGAAGCACTTAAGTTCTCCACATATTATTATAAATATTTTGTCTATCAAGTTATTAAGCAAGTTATTTGTCTATCAAGTTATGACTCTTCAATGAAACGTGCTACAGAGCAACAGCTTGGAGTACATATCAGTCAAGCATTCTTCAGCTAAAGATCAAACTCCTTCCCACAAAATGATTGTAGTACTTTCATTCTTTAAGCTCAGAAGCCAATATATAAACCATTCATAAAGTCTTTTGTACTTTAATGTGTTGTTTTGGAAATTTTCAATGTTACAGTCACGGAAATTACTAGAAATCCTAATGACTTTTCATGATCCAAGTACTGGTTAAACACTCACTCTAGGTAATCCCCATTTCACTCTTTCGTAAAGGTGTGCAAGTGCTTCTTCCAAAAGAACTTTCTGATTTTGAAAGTTGAACTTTTGATTTTGAAAGCCAGTTTGAAACAGTTCTTTCAGGTATTATTTTCAGTCTACTTTTTCTATCTTATCTTCCTTTGACATCTTTTGCTGCTGATGCAGAAAGATGTTCACAGATTGGGAAAGGTGACTGCAAAGAAAGCAACAGTAGGCACAAAATGCAATTGAAGGAATATATACTGTATATTAAATTCTCAGCATTTTAGGTATTACACCAAAAAATGTCAAAGTCCCTTTTAAATGAAAGGTGATGACAGAAAGAGTATTTCTCTGAACTAGATTAATAAGTAAAACATTTGTTTCTTATAGCTAGGAATATTCAAACAAGATTGTCTCTAAATGTTTGAAAAAAGACAAAGTCTATTTGAGATTTTAAACAGAAAGATCTACACATCATTTGAATTACATAATCATAGTATATGAAAGGCAACTTCCAATCCTAACTGGAAAACACTTAACTCCAGTTCTGAGTTATATAAAACCTAACAATAAACAAAACTGAACACTTTATTTCTTGAAGCTCTTCCTATTCTAATAATATTCAGATGTCTTAGATTCTACAATTTTATGCGCAATATTATTATGCAAATCTCCGGTACTATTTTATTGCTCCTCGGAAAGACATGTTCCATTGCAGCTTTCAAGAAAAAAAAGTTGTATTTTAGAAAAAGCGATCTGGATTTCACTGATAATTAAATCACAGAATTAGTAAGGTTGGAAAAGACCTCCGAGATCTTCAAGCCCAATCTTTGACTAAATACCACCATGTCAACTAAGCACTAAGCCACAGCACTAAGCGCCATGTTCAGTTGTTTCTTGAACACTTCTGGTTATGGTGTCTCTATCACTTCCCAAACACAGTCTGCCCCAGTGCCTGACAACTCTTTCAGAGAAGAAATTCTTCCTGGTATCCAGCTTGAGACCATTTCCTCTGGACTGCTACTTAAGAGTAGCATTAACCATCATCCTGTTACAATTTCCTTTCAGATGGTTGCAGAGGGCAGTCTGGCTCCCCCTGAGCCTCCTCCTCTCCAGCCTGAACATACCCTGCTCCCTCAGCCACACCTCACAAGACTTACTCTTTAGACTCTTCACCAGTTTTGTTACCCTTCTTTGGAAAGTAAGGCAGAGTTAAATACCAAGTATCAGCTGAACCAAACATTTTACTTCATAAAAATATTACTGGTTGTCATCACAGTACCTTGTCTACATGGAAGATTAAATCCAGCTCACAGACATTTTCAAAACATTTGTCTAGTGTTTCCACAAATACCTGGAAAGAGGGGAAAAAAAAGCGCCGAAGGTCAATCTTTAACAAAAACACTACAGTTCCATTAGGTGTGAGGTTTGAGAAAAGCAAATACATAAATTAAACACTGGTCAGATCTTAAGGCATCTACAGAAATTATGAGGTTAACATTATGTCAAAAGTATGTTATCTATTAGAGGTCAAAACTGTATGCACAAGCCAATTTAGGTTAAAACTCTGCTTTAAGGCACACTGTTTTAAAAAACAGATACATCTTGAAAAACCAATAACATAACCTACACTATAATTTTCTCAGCTGTGATTCAAAGTACCCCTTCCCATTTCATTAGAACTCAATTATGAAGAAAAAAAACACCTTTTCCCATCACTGTTCTTAATAATTACTACTTTGCAGGCATCTCCTAGTCAACCAGATTGTTAACTTTGCTGTTAATAGCATTACTCCTTCCAGCAGCAGTATAGCAGCTTTCATCTGACTCAGACTCACTGAATCCAGGATGGAAAAGGCATCTGAGTTAATGTTACACCTCCTGATCCTGTCAGGCATACCGCCATATAAATTTAGAAAAGCCTAGCAGTTTATAAACAGGCAGGTAAGTCCTTTCTGAATCCAGAATATAAAAGCATAAAGCAGAAAAATCCAAACAGGCGCTGAACTCCAGCCACTGATGATGGCCTCTGCTAGATACAGATATATCACCTTGCTCTGGGTATTTCTGAAACAGATTCCTAGGCATGTATGTTTGTACTGTGGTACACCAAGACCACCTGACCCAAATAAATCCAGATAATTAAATGATGATTGTGCTTGCAGTCCTGAAGTTCCTGAATACCAATCACCATGTGCTTGTGGTGAGTGCTGTCAAAGACTCCCGTCTTAGAGAGCTGTAAGCAAGTTCCCTCTGTCCAAGGGATAACTCCCATGGATATAGGTTATGACAAGATCTCTCTAAGTTAAATATAAGATCGACCTTAGGGTTTTCAAAATAATTTCTGTAAGAATTTATTGATCTATTATTAATGGTAAGAAAATAAACTGCAACTTGTTGGAAATTCTAATCAATTTTATACATTTCAAGGCTGTTTTGTCATAATATGTAGTTAATATTATTTAAGATGTCACTATATGCAATTTTTCATTCAATTCTAAACTCAAATATCCTAAAGAAGCAATATGAAAGAAAAATACATCATTTTGATTCTCCGTTCCACATGATTTATGAACCCCATCTTAGTATTTGAGAGGCACCAGATTTCCAACTGCCTAGGTCCAGAAAAGTGGGAATTAGAAACCATGTCCTAACATAGATCACAGAACTGTTTAGTTTGTAAACCTAAAGAAGAATGAGTCAAACAGGTAAGCTAGAACTGCCAAATCCAGCTCTACTCCAAGTCCCTGAGTACCACATCTAGATGTTTTAAAACTCTAGGAATGGTCACTCTACCACTTCCCTGGCCATGCCATTCCAACGTCCAACAACCCTTTCAGCAAATTTTTTTCTAACAGACAGCATAAACCTCCCTTAGCACAAACTGAGGCTGTTTCCTATAGTCCTATTTCTTCTGTGTCGGGAGAAGAGATTGAAGCATCTCTGTAACCTCCTTTCACATAGCTGTATAGAAAGATAAGGTCTCCCCTAGTCCTTCTTTCCTCCAGGTTGAACACCCCCAGCTCTCTCAGCCACTCCTCACAAGGCTTGTACTCTAGCCCCTTCACCAGCTGCACTGCCTTTCTTTGGACTTGCTCCAACCCCTCAATGTCGGGGGCTTTCTAGCAATGAGGAGATCAAAACTGGACACAGCATTTCAGGCATGGCCTCACCGGTGCCAAGTACAGAGGGACAGTCACTGGCCTCACAATTGCTGATCTAAGGACAGATGCCGTTGGCCTTCCTGGCTGCCTGGGCACAGCTGGCTCATATTCAGATGCTGTCAACCAGCACTCCCAGGTGCTTTTCCACTGGGCAGCTTCCCAGTCACTCTCCCCAGCCTGTGGCACTGCAGGGACTGTTATGACTCAAGGGCATTGGCCCTGTCAAACCTCATACCTTGGCCCACCTCTCTAGCCTGTCTGAATCCCTCCAGCAGATCAACATTCCCACCTAGCACAAAGTAATCTGCCAACTGGACAAAGGAACACTCAAATCCCTCATCCAGATCACTGATAAAGATATTAAAGAGGCCTGCCCCAGCACTGAACTCTGAGGAACACCACTGCTGACCAGACGCCACCTGGATGTAGCTTCATTCACCCTCACTCTTTGTGGATAAAAGTCCTGCTTCTACAGCCATGTAGTTATCTACAGACCCAGTGAAACAGATCTGCATGCCATTAGGCATTTCCAACAGTCTACCATGCATTACCAACAAAGATTACTTTCGCACCTTAATTGCTAGTCTTCAGATCCTACTCACATTGTAAAAGAGAGGATGGCCACACTCTGCCCTTGCTATTACTACTACTACTGAAGTCTATAAAATGTTGAAGTAAAACTACAAATTAACTGATGATCCATGCATTTAAAACAAGCACTATTCTTTAATACCAAAATACAAATCTGTCATTCAAACTAGGAACATAGAGCAATATTCAGAGGCAGACTCAGGACAATAAGGTTTGGTGACAAGCTAACTATGAAAATGAATATGCTTCTGTTAAACTATACTGATGCCAAGCAAAGCAGGGATTTTTTCTTCAAGCAGTTGTTAATTCATTACAATAACAGTCTTCCATAAAGAAGGGATGTGAGCAAACAAAAAAACTTGTATGTTAAGCAGAAAGAACTACACATCTGACAACATGTGCAGCCAAACAAATCACCAAAGACGTTCTCTTACTTTCCTTGCACCTTAGGAGAATGCAGTTACAAGGACAGTGCTGTTTGATATTAGCTGCAAGAAGATTTGAAACAGTGTTAATGCAACCTTTATCCAATGGTTTTAGTTACAAGAGCTATCAGTTTTATACTATTCCTCATATAAGTCACCAACTTCCCACATGATTCACACTCTGACATCTGCCTAGTTCTTTGGAAAACAAAGGAACTCATTAAAACAAAGGCAACTCAAGAATCCTAAAAACAGATACATGTATTTAGCAGCAGCATGCATGCTCACACACCAACAACACAAAAGTTTAATTTTTGTGACATTCTTCTAGTAAATAAAGGTTCTATAGCAACAACTAATTCAATGTTCGAGTGGTTATATTTGAAGCTTTACCTATTACACAGCAGCCCAACACACACTAAAAAATTCTCTACTTGCAATGCATGACCAGTAATGTGCAACAAACATTTTTTAATCTAAGGGGAATCAGCTGGCACTGACTATTCCTTCACAGAGATTTTTCACTGAGTAAGGATTTCTCATGGAAACTTCGGAAATTTCCCCCATCTTCCATTCACGATGGCAAGTTCACTCAGAATAATACCAGAAATGACAAGGTCTGCATCTATTACACACAGTCTTTTAAAACACTAGTCTGCAAGTTAAACTAGATTTTTTATACTAACATTTCTTGGTCTATTTTAAGATGCCTTCAATAACCAAAATGGTAAATAAAATCAGAGTCGCTTCTATCAGAATTTTAGTTGAGTCAAATGAACTGCCCGCTGTGGCAAGCAGTTCAAAAATTTAAGTATTTCATTAGATGCTGCAGATATTAGATCAATAATCAGTAGAGAAAACACATCGGTTTGGGACACACACACCCTCCACACACAGCAGTTCAGATGCATCTTGTGACGTGTTACTGGAAGAGTAACATAAATGAGTGAAAGAGCAGGAAAACAAGAGTGAATGCACAATTAATTACTAGCTCCCCCTTGTGCTTAATTTTTGAAATTATAATCTTTTATCGTGAAAAGAAAAAAACATGTACATCTCCACATAAATAAACAGAAAATATGAACAAAAAAAAGGAAAACTCCTATACCATTATTTTGTAGAAACATGCTTTAGTAAAGACAGATACACACCAGGAGTGTAGATTATATTCAATAAAATACCAAATTTTTATTGAATGTATACAAGCCAGGAGCGTCCTCTACTCAGCCATATGTTGAAATATAAAATATGTTTACAATGAAAGGCTTATTTTTAAAATGAGTAAATAAGACAAAAAAGGAATAAATCATACATTAGTAAGAAGTTAACAAGGGCAGCAGAAAACTTGGAACACCTAATCAACTAAATATATCTGAGCAAAGATAATGTCAAATACTAACAAAAGCAAGTACAAAAGATGAGCTAAAACCAACAGGAATAACTCATACCAAGATTACCCCTTAATTCTTCCTTAGCTAAACAGCAATGGTAAACCTAAGGACAGAAGTAATTCAATCTGCCCATGCAAAGTTCTCATCCCACTTATATGCCTCTCTGTTTTCTATTTAATTAGCATAAAAGCATCTCTGGTCAGGATCCTTTATTGTTAAGAACTGAGAACATGTTACATAAACTGCACTGCACTTCCCACATGCATCTGTCTGAACACCACTACCTTGAAAGGCTCTACTGAATTTCCCATGGAAGACTGATCTCACAAACTCCACTGCCTACTGACTCATTATGTCTTCAAAGTACATAATGACACTCACAAATTCTTAGAGCTGACCTAGGCTCTTAAGGTGCATAGAATAGTTAAGGTACCACTGTAAATACCCCTCATTTTTTCCTCATGGCAGTCTACAGCTAGCTGCATTTTCCCATGTATTTTCCTTCCATGCACTAAAACTTTACACTTCACAGGCTAACAAGAAGATGCTAAAACAGAATGACAGAATTTACACTGAATCCGAAAGACTGCAAAACCTATGCACTGCACAGATGCTGATCTCCCAATTCAATCAAGCATCATAAAAAACCCCCATATGTTTACATGCAGAAAAAAAGGAAAGAAAACGGTCAAAAAATAACAATCTGGATTTGTCTTCAGTGTTCAAATAAAGAAATCAAAGTGACAGGCATAGTCTATGATTTGTAATGCATAAAGCATATTAATTAAGCCTGAGTCAAGAAGACTTACCTATGAAACAGCTCTAACCTAATGGGGAAGTAAGTGGCATTCATGAAAGCATCTTAAGGACCACAACAAAAACTTTCTGCTGAAAAGAACTGCAGACTGCCATATGTAGTCTAATCTCTGATGCATTTATTCAATTTACATGACAGAAACCTCCAAATTGCTATACCAAGTTCTGGGTTCATTTCACCAGTTCACTTTCCATCATAAACTGGTCTCTTCCACATCTACTTAGAAAACTCATTATGTATATGACTCATAACAAAGTCCAGATGTCTCACTCTGACTTGTTTTATCTCTGAACGATAGTAAAAAAAGATGTTCAAATATAGTTCAATACTTTTCAGGAAGAAACAAAGCTTATATGTGTTTGTATATACTGTCAGTCTACGCTGCATGTGGGAGTGACAAATAATAATAATAAACTTTCTGAGGGCCCTTTTTCAGTAAAAGATACATTTAATTCTGATTGCTACTGCTAAGAAGATTAAACAGACTCCTATCCTGAGCCAGTCTAGAAATGAAAAATATTTAATGTCTTTACTCTTAATATTTAATATATCTCTATACTCTACACTATAATCAAATGATTGAATTACAATGATTAAGAGAAATTGGAATCTTCAATAGCTGTAGGTACTGTGGTGAGCCTGTATGATTTATAAACAAAATTAGACAGGTAAGAAAAACAAAATATTTCTACAAATGGAAATAGTATTTTTATTATTTCAGTTTCCTTCAAACAATTATGTTGACATGCAATTAAACACTGGGGCATTTTTGAAAAAAATGTGAAATACAAAGACTAGGAGATTAAAATCTACTGAAATATTTTTGGTACAAGAAACAAAATGCTTTATAGAAAAGTTAAAATTCTCTAATTCAAAAACTTTGGGGGCTATATAATTATGGGCAGTAGTAAGCTCAAGCAATTTGCTTCAACACCTGAATATACAATTTAGGTTGCACTGTCTATGTATGTATGTAAGTTCTTTCCTCAGTTCACAAATATTCTGGTACTTCCATTTAAGAACACACACTATGCAATAGGAAACTAAGCAACCCTGTACAACAAACTGCTGTGAGCAGGTACAGCCACTGTGTACCTTCCTCGCTAGCACTGCACTGTTCGGATATTGCACAATGCTCTAAGACTAAAGATGATGTAAGAATCCAGAAGGCAGTTTCCTTCCCTGCCACCCAGTAAGATATACTTACTCTCTTATATATATATATATTACTGAGACCATTTTATGCAATGACATATATCACTTCATGGTGTGAAACCATTTTTGACACATCTGAATTCACTAACAATCATCAGGGAAATTGTTTATTTGCAATTCTAGTTCTATGTTGAAAAAATCTTTAATTTAGTCAGCGGCTTCTTGACCTGGGAGTGTTTTCCTATTACCGACATGATACTTGTTACTAGGCTGATACAGATGTACTTAGCAGTTTAAATATCGGCCACAGCCCTAAGACTGCCTGAGTTTAAGAAGTGTTTGAACAATGCTTTAAAGGCATGTGGTGCAATTCTTGTGGTGTCCTGGGCAAGGTCAGGAGCTGAACTCAATGGTTCTGATGGATCACTGAGTTGGAAGGAAATTGTACCCGGAAGCCTTGCGAAAGACACTCTGTTTGAGGAGTCAGTGATCTTGAATAGCTCTACTGCTCTACTGGGTTGAGCAGCCTGGATCTTCTTAATATAATCTATAACCTATGGTGTCCCCAGCAAAAATGTACTCTAGGAAGGGAATGTGCTGATTCTGACTAAGAGACTGTTGCATGTTTAGGAGTCAGTCATCCACGTCACACAACCTGGACAGACAGAGGTCTGTGCTGTGCTGCAGAAATTCCTTGGCTAAGGAATAAACTCAGCCAATTCACTGCAACTGAGGAGCCTGCAGGCAGCTCCCAAGCAGTACCAGTGAACATGCTACCTGCATGGCCTCACCATGGCCTCAAACTGCAGCAACAAGTTCTCCTGAAAATATCCTTTACCGAGAGTTGTTTTCCTATGAGGAAATTATGCAATAGCTCAAAGATTCAAAAGAAGGATCGCTTCTCTCCATAGACAGGATCTGCTCTGGCCTACACACTGTGGGAAAACCTACCTGGGCTCCACTCAGTGCCATATGAAGGTGGCATGCCCAGCCCTTGAAGGGGTGTAAGATTTACCAACTACATTCATCTTCTCATGCTATTAAGCAGTTATCAAAACATTTGTGCTGTTGAACTGTTCTTATGGAGATACAGGAAGAACCTAGGATTATGGATCTTTCTCCTGATCAATCCTCACCCTACCCATCCCAATTCCCCTGGTGCAGAACACATACCTAAGTGAGTATGTTTTCTTCTTTTCTAACGCATATCTTTCCAAAACCTCATACGCCACAAGGAAAATTTAATCCAAGAATGTTTTGAACATATTTATGGACTACACATTTATAGTGAATATATATTGATGTATGTGTGTGTGTCTGGGTATATATATTATTTTATATATACATAAATACATGTATACATATAAAGCATTGCCTATTAAAGTTCTCATCTACACTTGTACAGCAAATGCTTGAACTGCACCATTTTTACCTGCAATCAAAAAAGGTCTCAAAAAGCTAAAAGAAAAAACAGCTTGTTCTCAGGAGGCTCTAAATAGTTTCCTCACTTTCCCATCAACTNAAATGGGAAGCAAAATATTTAAGTTCTAAGCTACTTCAAAGTTGAATTACAGATACTAAGAATAAAAAAAACCAGCCAAACAAACAACAACAAAAAAACCCAAAACCATAACAACAACAAAAAACCCACAAAGCAGCAAAAAGAACTTACTTGTATGAGGTCCAAAATACCAAGCTCACTTTCTGAGGAATCCACACAGAAGACAAAATACAAGGTGGCATAGTGTCGGTAAATCAGCTTGTTATCAGATCCACCTATTAATCTAAAGAGGAAATAAAACAAGGAAAGCTTAGGTAGCATTTCAGGATAAGCTTAGCAAATCCTCAGTTATTTCAATTAACAGGAGGCCTATTATTAACAGCTGGAGCTCTCCCAAATCCAACTATATTGCAATTTTTGTTTTGTGATATAATTACAATGGAAAACTAAGTAACAAGATACACCAATTTACATTTACTACACAAGCACAAGTTATTGTTATCCATATGAACAAAAATTGCATCAACCTGTGCAACTTTTTATTAAAATCAATTCAAACAGATCACAAAAACACAGGCATTAAACATACTTCCATTCTACACTAGCAGGCAGGCACTGCACAGGGATTAATCTGCTTTACAGTTTAATGGTGTGTGTGCCTATGAATCCTTCCCTGACCTTATCAGAGGAGCATCAAAAGAAAAAAAAATCCTGTAATGAAGACTGGCATTTGGATTTCAAAAAAAGCCTTAAATTAGGTTTATGATCCATTTAATAACCAAGAACATGTAAAACTCATGCTACAAGTGTTTGATATCTTGAAAAGTAGGACCATACTTCAAGCAATAGTTCACAATGCAATTTTACACTCACAGAACCAATCATATCTTTATGGACTCACTAACTGTAATGGCACTGAATGAGAAGAGGTGTAAAGAGGTAGGTTCTTCTATTCATCTGCTATGGCCTTCCAAAAAAAAGGCACATAAAGCACAGGAGATCTACATCAGATCACTGACATTTGTTTTGAGCTGTAAGAGGCCTGCTCCTACAGAAACAAAAGTATTTTTTAGGCTGAACCTACACGCCCATGACCATCACAATTTTCCCTTAATTCTGTACCAGAACTGAATCACCTGTATGGCAAATCACCATAAATCATCCCTTTAGTTTCTGTCTTTATCACAGGGTGGGAATACACAGATTTCAAAGAAAAAGAAGAAAAAAGAAATATTTTAGGTAACTTCTGCTTAAGCATTTAGCTCTGCATTAATGTTTGGCAGAGAGCAGGAATGTGAGTAAGGAAGGGGAACCCTTTGTTTCTGAAGAGCAGGAATCACATTTATATATCAGACAACACAATTACAAACAAATAGGACAGTGGAAAGACATAGCAATAAAGTTTCTTTTGTGATGTATTTACCCAATTCTTTCAAATACTTCATACTTGAAGTACATATAGTTCTACACAAAAACTGTGGAGTTTACCTCTGGGTAAACTGCAAGCTATAAAGTGAACCCTAAAAAGCCACCCTAAAGCAAAAAAAAAAATACTGAAAAAAAATATTGAAATGGTAACCCTCTAACTGAGCCGTAAGAGGAAGGCCAGAATTGTGTTCTCTGTTTCAATTTATTCTTGTTAAGCAGCTGTGATTTTTTAAAAAGCTCCAAATGTCTTTTGCCTTTCACTTCCAGAATTCAAGCCAGAATGTTTCTCACCTGAGATTATCTTCAAGAACCTAATGACAGAATCACTAGCTGAGTAATTGGAAAAGAATAATTTAAATTTTAAAAGATTAATAAAAGAATTCAGGAATCATATTGATCAAGAAAAAAGACATCCTAGCTGATATGGTACAACTAAGCTTTTAACTGACTCCGCACACAGAAAATCTAAGTGTTAGCAGACCAAGTTTCAGTAACCACATATTCCCATAAATGTAATATTTAACAGACTATAACAATCTCTATGTCACAGACTGGACATCATGAGCTTATTCCATGAGGTTCTTCTAGAATGCGGCCTTTTAACTATTTACTCTTGATGGCTAATAAATACTTCAAAATAAAACACATCTCCATATCAGAATTTCTTCAGCTGAAGCAAGATGACTTTCAAAACCAATGAAGATAATTCAGAAAAGTTTATTTTATGTCTTACAGAGACACGTAAGCCTCACTTTCCTCTTACCCTGCTTTTCCTTTATTAATAAAATATCTTGGTCAAAACTGTACTAGTTAGCACATTTAAAACCTATTTTTTTCTTTCTAGTTCATACAGCAAGCCCAAATCCTGATAAAAAGGCTGAGGAATACTACTATCAAAGGCTGTCTGCTCAAATTTTAGGAGTTAAAGTCAAAGAACAGCTCCAAAGTATTTCGTTTTCTAGAGATGTAGTTCAGTTTATCAGAGTATGGTGCCAAAAACACCTAGTTTGGGCTGTGGATTCCTGTATGGGCCATTCACTCCAGAGATCCTGTGGGTCCCTGCAGAATATTCTGGGATTCTGTGATTCAATGGGTATGGCAAATGCCAGTGCCTCTTAAAATGTGACCAGAAATCTTTAGCTTGATTATAGCAAAACAACATCTGCCTGCTCCTTCCCCATCTTTGTATCCGAAACGATCATGGCACTAGATATGGCAATGTGGCCATTACAGCACTAGGAAAAAAAATATTTTTCTTGCCTAAGACATTTTGGTATATATAAGCCATCTTTCAGTTAGTGAATATGTACACTTGGTGCAGAATATCATTCCTTGTGTATCAACAAATCTCAAGTGACATGGCATTTACATTACAGCTGTGAAAAGTTGTACTGCAATCAGAAGAAGTAATACTTGAAAGTCAATATTGGCCATTTATTTTGAACTTGATACTTACAGTCCTCCTTCTAGAAAATTACAGACATTTTCATCACGTTTTGATACTAAATGGAAAGTTTCTCTGATAATCTGTTGCTGTGTATCTTCACTCTGTGAAAGAAAATACGTTTTGCTAAAGAGGGATTGACAATGCACGGCACACAAGATTGTAAAACACAAAGCATATCAGCACTCTCAAACTATCTACTTCTGAAGCCTCAAATCTGCTAGTTAACAGAACATGTATAGATTGCGTCATTTCAAGACAAAAGGCTATTATTTACAAGTTGCAGAAGAAGGTATTACTGAGAAATGTGATAAAATGACTTTTTTTAAGAAACTTCTGTAAAAAAATTAATCTAAAAGTAGTTTTTTTAAAGTAAACCAAAAGTGTTTTCAAGTAGCTTGTAATTTTGCATTTCCAATGTAGCCTGAACAGCTACAGGCATTCTTCAAAACTACTTTTACCCACAAACAATGAGTAAAACCAAGTCCCCAAAGCTTGAAGAGAGTAAAAGGAAGCTACAAATCCCACAATATGTAACACCTCCAGAAATAGCTTAAAATACAAGGGCATCATGAGCAACAAGTTCTCCTAAGCCATGACCTCAACTCTAAGCATATCAGAAACATCACTTCGGAGACTGAATTCTTCTGGCGCTTTATAAACTTAATTTTTAACTTTGACACTATGACCATGGGTCTATATCCAGAAAGACTAAATAATGATGTATATTTTAACTGCCATAAATTATTATTTTTCTACTTAACTACAAAATATTAACTACATTTTATGCAGTTTCCATTCTCAAATATATAAGCTAAAAGACCCATTTTATTAGTTTTAGTATTATGAAAGAAATAAATACCTCTTTCACAGATATGACCAAATTAATCTCCCTAATAAGCAGCAGATGCATCCCCCTGTAAAAAAAGCTCCGATTTGCCTCTAGTAACAGTTTAATTGACACTGAAGAATGCATAAGCTTCAAAAGGTACACAAATCTACATTGTTGAAATCACACATAAAAACACAATCTATACAATTGCACCTGTTTCTGTGCACCAGAAAGTTTCTCAGTTTAATTTGCTATTCACATTCCCAAAACTTAAAGCATTCTGTTTATACAAACATGCTACCTTATTTTAAGCATTGAGAATTTGTTTTAAGTGCAATTACGAAACTAGCAGATCAGAATGGTTTTACAAGAAAATCTGGTATCCTCTGGCCATTTGTTCCTCTCCTGCCTCTTCTACTTCAGTCACACATCAGAAAGACCTGTATCATTTACACTCCTTTAATTCAAAACCTGACCGTGAAGACTGAAATGTCACAGTCATAATTTCTGCTCTGAGGTGTCAAAGTAAGATACATCCTTTCCAATGAACTGTGAGCTCTGTAATAGCCAGAACTGCAAGAAACGGGCTACAAATCCATGTAACTGCGCAGCTAGAAAAAGTTATTTGCTTAAAAACCTGTAAGAAATACCAACTGTTTTCTTGTATTTTAATGCCCAAGCAGATCTCAGCACATTTTCTAGGAAATACAGCTCAAAAATTTGAGGAATACGCTCAAAACATTATTATAAAATTTCTTATCCTTGAACCAAATCACGAGTTTCCACTGAACTTTCTTTCCACTCAGACTGCACGCTTGTGCTGCATTTTCAGAGCTGCTTTGCTGCTTGCCTTCTACCATATAAAACAACGCTCTCTTCTAGTTCGCCACGTTTTCGTGTGAACGGCAATTTTATAGCACACTGAGACTTTCCAAAAGAAAAGGTTCTGCTTAAAAACCCATCTCCCCTGCTCTGCCAGTCGTGCCACAGCAGAGATACCGGACAGCGGAGCGCAGAGCTACGCGCCCACACGACAGCTCGGAGAGCCAAGCCTGCTGCTAAAAGCCTCCCTCACCTTCGGAGTTCCTAAAAAGCAAATCCCAGCGAAAACAACAGCTTTCTTCGAAGCCTCACGTACACGGTCGCAGCACCGTCTCTTTCCCCACAGCGCTGCCCTGGGCCCGGCCGAGGGGCCTCGCGTACAACCCCGCCGCCCGGCCATCCTGCGGCCTCCTCCCGCCCCGCCGAGCCCCGGCCCGCCCGTACATAGCGCTGGTAGAACTTGGAGAGCCGCGGCTTGCCGTGGTTGTTAAAGATGAGGATAGCTTTAATCATGGTGGGGCGGCGGCAGGGACTGGCGGCGACAGCCGGACGAGCTGTGCTGTGTTCGCCTCTCTTCCTTTTCCTCTTTCCTTCCTTTTCCTCTTCCTCTCTCCCGCTGCCCAACCCCGTACCGCTCTCGGGCCCGTGGCGGCCGNCTCGGGCCCGTGGCGGCCGGGCGCGGGAACCACGTGACCAGCGGGACGGCTCGCGCCGCACGTGACACGCCCCAGGCGTGTCACGTGATGAGAAGGCGGTGTCCTACGAGGGACAAACACTTCACGAGGGGCGGGGAGAAGACTGCCGCTCGAGTGGCGTCATTTCCCTTCNTCAGGGCCACCCCCAGCTGGGTCGCCGGGCACCGAGGATCCCGCGGGTGACGTGAAAAAGAAAAGTAATGGGGCGAGAGGCCTCCGCCGGGGCGGGAGGGCGCTGTGACGGGCAGGCGCGGCGGCCAATGGGCGGTGGGGATGGGCGGTGCGGGCCAATGATGGGTGGCGGGGGGCGGGTCCTCGGTGACTCGCCCCTCCCCGCAGTTGATGTGCTGCTGAAGGCCGTGGGCGACACCCCCATCATGAGGACCAAGAAGTGGGCGGTGGAGCGGACCCGGACCATCCAGGGCCTCGTGGATTTCATCAAGAAGTTCCTCAAGCTGATGGCTTCCGAACAGCTGGTAAGGGCGGGTACCGGGCGGAGGCTGCGCGCGCAGGTCCCACGTTGTCAAGCCTTGCAAAGACGATTGGAATCCAGGCTACAGCTGCCCTTAGGGAGTTTGGAGTAGGAGCAGGGAGACAACTATTTCAAGTAGGCCCCAGGATGTAATATTGAGCGAGATGTAGCAGTGCGGTGTGTGCTCGGCACCGACCTTTGGGATTTTTTCAGTGTCTGTATTTTTTGGTGTCTGTCAGGCGGAGCTCTGGGCAGCCAAAAGGAAACGTTCCTAGGCACCGTGTACCTGGAGGAACTGGGTGTGGAGACATACTATTTGCAAAACAATCCAGAGTTTTGGGATTAGCTTTCTGAATTTGAGTGTTTGTTTCCTTCAGAACTCACATCTAAAATAGTTTAGTTAGTGTCATAGAACTGATTTTCCTTTTAAAATGGGTAGTTGGGAAGTATTTGCCCTTGGGGAGCAGATTGCTGGTGTTATTTACGGAGTCCTTCCAGTAGAGGTGACTAGCCAAAGTGGCCTTGTGATAACACTGGAAGAGCTGAAAATACAATTGCACTGAACTCTCAACATCCACACAGTCCTAAATTTTTATTTAAGATATACAGATAAAGCTAAAAAAAATTAAAGTAGTCAACTAAAGCGTAGCTAAATTCATTCTATTCTTGGTTTGGAGGATCTTATTTAAGTATATAGGCATAAATGCACTGGCCTTCTCATTCACCTAGAAATCATAACGGGTCTGTTTTTCTGTAGTTTAATATCTTAAAGAAGAATGTATGATCTTAACTAAGGACAGCTTGATTCAATGGCTATTGTATCATTATCTCAGGACAAAACAAAATGGGAGCACATAACCTTCCAGTGTGGCTGAAGCCTAAGGCTATACTTCAGGAACAAAGCCTTAGGAATTTTATATCTTGTATTTGGAATTAGCATGTGGTACCACAGTAACCACTGCTGCCTCACACAGCAGATACCAAGGCCCTCTTTGTCCTTGGGGATTAGCTCCTCTATGTGTAATTGTATTTTTGGAGCAGGAAGTGAAAAGGATGACTTGATAAAAGAACAAGTTGTTTCTAATTTCTTTGATGGCCATTCTAATTGAGCAATCTAGAACAGCATGACTGGTTTGGGTTGAAATAAGAGCAAGAGCTAAACCAGTGAGTTAACTTTGTGCTGCTGTATGGTAGAGTAACAGGTCAGCTTGCAGGAAAAGGAAGTCAGCATGCTTACTTTGGCTTGGTCTGGCTGGCTAGACAGAAGTGACTCCTCATGGCCATGTTGCCCTTCTGCAGTGAAGATGGTAACTGGTTGTATTTGGTTATATACGTAAAGATTATAACAGAACTTTTGACTGTAGACTGTTTCTTCTGTGTTCCCATTGAGATCCACGTGAGATCTCCATCTCCTCTCTTGTTTTCTTGCAGTTCATATATGTAAACCAATCTTTTGCTCCATCTCCAGACCAGGAAGTGGGGACCCTCTATGAGGTAACTTTCCTCTTAAATATACTTCCCAAATGCATTTAGCAGCATTTGTCAGCACATGACAAATGCCATGTGCTTGAAATCTGTTACTGCCTCTAGCAGTAATAGCTTGCATTTAGTCCAGTTGATATTCATGGATCTGTGTGAATGTGATCCAAAGAGATATAGCTTCATGAAGTCTCTGGAAATGCATCCCTTCATGTGCAATGTGTTGTCATGCCTCTCATTGTAATGGGGAGCTTTGTCATGAAGGCTTCTTGTTTTGCTTCATGTACATGCTAGCCCATGAATAATTGTAACAGCATTTGTTTTTTGTTTTTCTTGCAGTGTTTTGGAAGTGATGGCAAGCTTGTACTGCATTATTGCAAAACTCAGGCATGGGGATGAATGACAGGCAACACAGTTCTTCAGGTGTTCTCTTCAAAAATGGAAGAAGGACTAACTTGAACTCAAGCTGTAAACACACAGAGGGATTTTTGAATTGCTGCCTATGAACATAAGATGCGGGTGAATAGCATAAGCAAAGAGCTGGCTAAGCTATATGGTCAGGCTTTTTTTCTGATGTACATTTGGGGTGCAGAAAAAGCACCTGCATCTGCCGTGGAGGGTAGAGCCAGCGCTTTTGCTGCTGACTACTAATTGCTGTATCTGAAGGGAAGCTATTTCGGTTGTCTGCAGGACTGACTGGACATCTCTGTCTATATACTGTACTGAAGATAAGAGAACCTTTTTATTAAAAGTAATGTCTGTTATATATGTAGTCTGGGATTCAATTTACTTCTGACGTGTTGTACATCTGTGCTATGCATTCTGTTCTTTGTGCATCTTGAATGTGCATTAACTCGTATCATTTCAAGACAGTATTTTGGGTTTTTTCTTGTAATATATAGGAATTGGTATATAGTCTAATTATTCCATCCTTGGCCTTCTTAGTGTTGGTAATGTGAGTATCTTGTTTATAATGTTACAGCATCATGAGAGGACTCACAATACTTGCCTCCTGCACAAATTTTGTTGAACAAGTGACTTGTTCAAGGCTCAACACTTAGCAGTTTTCAAGGTGTTTCTTCTGACACTATTTAATGACTTGCATCTTTAGTTGAATGATGCAACTAGCTGTTGCATATAGAGTTCATGAAGAAGTAGATATAAGGCGCTAAAAACTCTATATATTCTCTTTCTGGCTGTTGTTACTTCTTGTGTTTCACCAGCTGTGTGGTCCACTAAACAGTAGAATGCAATTTACATTCTTTTGCCAAATCGTAGCAGTGAGGATTGAGTTGAATTTTTTTCCATTATGGAGAGGACTTGGTACCTTGACTAGGCTGCTGACCTTTGCTTTTGTGTATTGGAGAGTTGGGGGATGAGGAGAAGAGATTGTTGGTGAAATTATTTGAAATGTCTGTTGTACAGTCTTTTATGTTTGTTTAAGATGAACCAAATTAAACATTAGTTGTGTGCTCGGAGAATGTTCTTACACTGGATGACAATTTTTGAACCTGATGTAATCCAGTTCAGCATGTACAGACGAAACAGACAGTTCTAGTTTAAAGCATGTTTTTCCAATAGGCTTGATCTGCTATTTCATATGTAAGTGGCTCTTACGTAAACTCTGCAACCTGTGTATTGGATTTTTTCCTACCTCAGGGGACTTCTGGAAGAGTAATACCCAGCTTAACTTAATGATGTTGCTGCAGTTTCCGTGCAGCGTGCCCGTAAGCCACAGTTACACAGGCACATACCCTGAAGGCTTGCTATATGAATAGCTTCATGTATCTTGGTACTTTTTAAGTAGAAAACTTGGGTTCACTTCATTAACATAACAATACAGGACTTGTTGTAAACTTAAAACTTCAAATAATCCATACTTTTGCCTACTCGGAGCCCTGATGTTATGAATCTCCATTGATTTAAATGAGCTGTTGCAGAGAGAAGAACTCTCATTCTGTCTATTGAGGAAATTGTCTGCTTAGTTATTGTGAGGCCAACACAACCTGGACAGCCACTAGAGGGTACACAAGGGCAAAGCTATTTGCATGATTTTATCAAGGGCTCTTTTTCAATCTTTTTCATACTATGTCCACATGCTGGTCTTACAAATAGAAGTAGTTTGTTCTCCTGTGTGACAGTATGTTTACCTAAGATAAGCTACTAGTCTGGGTCTCTTTAAATAATGTTCTATTGGTGCCTTTCACCTCACTTGATCTTAACAAATGAAACTACTGATAAACTGTGAATGTGCTCTTCAGAAGTGATGCAAGAACATTGGTGGGTGTGGGGGTGTGTATGTATTGGGGGCATTGTGTTTTGGTTTTGAAAAGTACAAACATTAAGGTCTTGCAGAAGAACTGTAGGTCATTGTATCTTTCAGCTAATTGTAGAAGGGTGCCAGTTATGCTGAATCTACATTTTTTTATCCTCTGAAGTTGAATTAAAAAATAGTTTGCCTCAATTCCTCCAAATGTGGTAATCGAATAATGTAAAACCCACAGTAATGGTCTATATTTCCTTCTTTGCCACATGCATTTTTGCACGTGGATAAACGAATCATGAAGCTTAGAATTATTCATTTATCTAAGATTCAGCTAGTTCCCGCAACAATACTTACTTATTACTGTTTGCTTCAGCTTTCTTCTGCTTTTAATTTTTCTCCAACCCCAAGTAATTTTTTCTTGGCCCCTAGCTTACCAGTATACAGTGAGTACTTACCTGATCCTTGCTTTCTGTTTCTTCAGTGCTCCTAAGCAGCTGCCTTTATTCTGGTACTTTTAATGACTGCCAGCTCCAGTTCTGCTAATTCCCCCATATAATTTCTGTACCTTCCTTACGGAGTGACCCCTTCTTTTTGCCACTTTCCCCTGGTTTTGTGCCTTCCATCAGGGAGGTGGTCAGTACTTAGCTCTGGTGGCTATTCAAGGACCATGGGCTCTTTCTGTCTGGAGTTGAGGTGTGACTTTGGGTGGCAGAAAATTTCATTGTTCATATTCTTAAGTAACAAACTAGACTGCAAATGTGACAAGTAGATAATGTGTCAAGTGAACAAATAAGTGATTCCCAATACATTGCTTGTAGAATTTGCAAAAGACATGTTAAATCTCCTATTTTAAAAAGGGACAGTTACAGCTTCTAAAATCACAGATGATCCTGGAATGTTTTTCCCTTTGAAAAGAGTATTTCCAGTAAAATGGAAACATCAGAAGCTCAAGCAGAACATGAGCTGTTTTCTCTGCGTTTGGTATGCATTGAGCAAAAATGGTGACAGTGTGATTTAAGTAACTTCAGTTGCTAGAGTGAGAGAAAAAGGGTATGAAAGTAAGGACTGACACTTAGATCTATGAGAGTTGTACAAAACAAAAAAAAGTCTAGATTTATTCAGAATATTGTTTTCAACCAGTATGCTACTATGCTGATAGAGTATACTGAGCTGCCAATATTTGCAATGTAATTTAATTCACTTGATTTAATGTAATTGAATTATTAGGAAAGGCAAATTGAAAAAAATTCTCAGACCAAGAAATAAGGTAAGTATTGGAAAGGGAAGTAATTACACTGTTTTTATGAAAGACCTAGTACTTCACAACACCCTCATATTAAAAAATACTATGCAAAATTCAGTTACTTTTCAAGCTAATAATCACAAGATGCAAACCCTTTAAACTGTGAGGCACTATTTTTATGAATTATTATAATTGTTTAGAGATTACCATTAATGATAGATTTGTAGTTTGTTGCTTGAATGGATTTTAAATGCACATGGAAACCTGAAGGAACTAAGTGAAACTAAAGTAACCTCAAGAGTGAAATGATAAAATACACAGTTGTGCCAGGTATGTGTGTACTGAGCAAATGTCATCGTTTCCAGGACTTAAAAGTCTCAGAAAACTACTGCTAAGCCCTTAACAGAAGATGTGTCTGTATTAATTATTCCCACAACGTAATTTTCAATATATGGATACACAGTAAATACAAATGGGGGCGGAGTTGGAAATCTATACATCCACTCTTCAAACTCCTTCCAACTCCAAAGTAGCTTCTGTTTACCGATTGTTGCTGTTCATGCTCATTTTCCAGATCAAATTCTGCCTGTTTGCACAACTTTTTGGCTTACATTATTCCTTACTACCCTGAAGTCTCAGTTAATCTTCAGGGATGTTATACAGAGGTTATTCTATGCATTATCATACTACAGCATTGAGGGGATCCACACTACATCATCTTGGGGGTGAGAAAAACAAAGGGGGAGCAAAAATTCCTTTTAACTGCGGGGTTTTTCATGAGGACTGTGACTATAACAAACTTGTGTAAAATTCACTGTGCATTAAAAACGAGATGTTTTCAACCTTGTTTTGTATAGGATCATCAAAAGAAGAAAAGCGCTTGACAAAAAAACCACATAAAATATTTTTCTTATTTGGAAAGACCATGCTTCAGCGTATTTAGTACCATATTTAATATGTTTCCAAGGCTAAATGTCTTTAAAATCTACACTTTACTCTTGCTTTAAAAGCTGTAACACTATGAGATGTCAGATGCCTCTTTTAGTCAGAATTAGAGTGCTTATTAAAGATAGTTTCATTCTAAAAATAGGTGGTTAAAAAATGTTGAATCACATTTTTTACTGAACCAAAATGAGTACATTAAAGGCTTAATGTTAAGCCTGTCACACTACGTCTGTGTCACTAGACTTGGTAGTGCCAGGAAATTTTCTGGGACACTGTAGCTCAGTCATCTGTACAGCTGGTTGTTAGAACAGTTGCTGGCACAGATTTTGGCCTGTGCTCAAGTCAGGAGCTGGCAAGGTACCATTTCTCGTGGGCACTTTGGATGTGGCCAGCCTGCTATGGAGTTCAGAAAGTAAGTAACATTTATGTAATCTGTTCTTTGCAAGCTGGCCCCTCTGCCAGGGATTAGTCCTTGGGATACTTGTTACTAGGTACACAGGTGAAATTACAGGTTAGATTTGATCCCTTCTAAGCACAATGAGAAGAGTTAAACTTTGGGAGAAAAAACATGGTCCCTCTTCAAACTTTGGGAGCAATCTAGAAACTTTTTTGAAATTATATTCCCCTGCACTGCATTCATGCAGTCATCTTTAAATTACTAACTTGATAGGCTCTAAATACCTACCAATAGTCAAATTCAGCAACATTTTTTTTAAATATGCAGATTATAGATGGTGGTTAAGTACTAGCTATGTGTCTTGATTCAGTCATATATTTCTTTATTTAAAGTGATGATAAACATTCCTTAATTTTTTAAATTTTTTTTTAAGTGTAGGAGTCTTGGAGTCCTTCATCTGTATCCTCCCATGGAATGATTCCACATGCAAATTATTTATATAATGTGTGTATATCAATTAGATAGACACAATGGAGGGTTAAAATGCATTGAGGGCCTAACCTTAAAACAAAAGTTTGAGTTAACATGTTCCAATTGCAAAAATCAGTATATGATTTAAAGTGGATAAAGATGTTTCCCTTGAACTCTGGTAACAGAACAAGTAACCCTAAAGAGCTCTTAATGGGAAACCTCAAAGACAGAAAAAAGATCTCCAAGAAAACTACACAGTAATATTCCTAATGCAGAGGCTACTCAGCACTTTTGCTTTCTCATGTAAATATCATAAATTGAAAAAGACCACAAACTTATTTTCTTGTGTCTTTCTTGCAGAGGAAAATGTCAATATTTTGTATTTTATTTATAGCACGCACATGGTGTACCAATATCCCACTAAAAGTGGATCAGGCTGATTCTTCCAAGAGTCCTTTCAATGCTGTGTGGTTTAATGCCACACAGCTCTTCACTGCATTGTTTTGAGTGTTTTTACCTTCAGCAATGCTCCTGGCATTTAGTACTTGCTGGTGTTTTCAGTGTATTGACATGATTTTGTATGTGGTGTCCTCATTTCACTCATGTTTTACTGCATGTTTTTAGTCTGAAGATGATGTTTAACTGCTTGATGTTTGATACAATTTGTTCTCAAGCTTTTTTTGAGAACAGCTGTGCATGAGCAGTTTCTTATGTAAGATCCCTTACACACTGAGTGATCGATCTCACAGGTTATACAACTGAGGATCAGCTGCACTCATACATTGATTCATGACTCTATTGATTCATGTAGTCCCAAAACTTGCGCTACAACTGCAAATCCAGGTCTTCTCCTTAGAGAAACACCTCTGCAAACACCAAAGACATAGGTGACCAGAGACTTAACAAAGAGTTGACTTAGTAAAAGAGGTGAAAGTAATTCTATCTGGAGGAGGAGGTGTAAGTACTCATTATGGTGTTGAAGTGCTATTGCCTGGCCAGGCTAACAGACCAAGAGACACATCACAGTTGTTTGCCACAAGACTCTTGTTATTCAGACACCTTGGATTCCACCTTCAACTAGCTCACAATTTTTATTTGGTTCCAAGATGTGAAATAAAGTACAGTCACAAGCTGCATTTGCAGGCCTGGTACATGATGCAAAGTGTCTAATGCTGCAGTTTGATAATTCCATTGATCTGACTTGAAGATTTTCCTCAAAAAAGCATGAGAGAAACTTTGTGAGCTTCACTCCTGTAGGGGATGACGTGCTGAGAAGTGCCTGAGCACTTCAGCTGCCAATTATCTCTTGGAGTTAGATGTCATGTCAAATGATTACTTATACCTATCTTCTGGGTAATAGTGGAGTGCTTCAGTATTTGTGCATAAAGCAAAGTTTTTGTGGTTAAAGCCCAAACTCTTATTCTCCAAGACAAGTTTTTAATAGGATACTTAAGAAATACACATCATAGTTAATTTATGCAGATGTATGATTTCCAGCAATAAAATTGTACAAAAATCCTGCAGTCTCCTTGTGCAGAATCACAACTGAGAATGTAAAAACAGTTTCTATACTGTGTGGACTTCAATGTTCTCTTTTTTTAATATTAAATTTTTGTAGACAGTTAACTGCTGTATGTGTTGAGACCCGTTTGCCATTTCTGTCAAAAGGGCATAAGCAAAAGCACAAGTTGGAGAGACATAAATATTGTTCCTAATGGTGTTGGGCAGCCAAGTAATCAACTCCTGTAGGAGTTTTGGGGATCAAAAACTATGTTGAACAATTCCAAATTAAAAGCTGTAAACACTTTTGAATAGAAGCAAATTAAAAGTATAACTATATAAAGTGTAACTATATAAACTGTAATAAACAGCAGCAGTTGGAAACTGCATTAGGTAGATCCAGCCTGATCCCTTACTTGGAATAGAGGGAGGTATAAAATGGCATTTTACCTTTACTACCAGTATTTAGCTAATGATCTCCTCAACCTTATTGCCAAGGAATCAAAGTACTGAGGTGTTAGGGATTAACAGCAGTGACATAACACCTTTTTCCTCTGGATTTAAGTACCAGGGAAAAGCAAGCACAGGTATACAAATAAGCAGAGAAATATAGCTGCTGGAAATTAGTTTCTGTCAGATCCTCTGAATATAAGAAGAAGACAAAAAATATTTGAAAACTGACCTCACTCTTCATTTCACAACCCATTATTGTCATCCTTGCTGTTTATTCCTGAGAGACATTTTATTCCTTTGGGTGGTACTTCCAACAGCCACCAAAATAATTCTGCCTTTGAAATAAATGACAGGATATTTCACACTAATTCTAACTCTTTGTAACCTACAGCAGTTTTAATGTTGCTGTATAAGATTACTCAGGTAAATACTGAAAAAAGATGCAACTTGCCCATCCAGTCTTTTGGGTGAACCAACCAATAGGTAAAAAAAACAGAGGCAAATTTCATTAAGAAATAAGACTCATTCTTTATTGTCGCTTTGAAGAAGTTACCAGGGGAGGTGTGTTTGTTCCTTACCTGTATTTGGCCCCAAAAGGCTGGGCATAGCTGCTGAGATCAGTGCTAGTGCTGAGATGAGGGCTGAGTTTAAGAGATTTGGGACAGTCTTAGGTTCTCTCAGACCTTATAAAGTCTCGAAATCATTGCAGATTCTGCTCTCTCTCACACACACACATACCAACAATACTTTTTAAAATACTGATAAAGCAGGGTCTGCTTTCTTCATGCCAGGAGAGGTTGTGGACTGATGGCTGAAAACGTACCTATTCAGTACATTGATTTGTGTTTCACTCCAGTGTGCTAGATTCCAGCTCCAAAAGCTGGGATAGTATTCCCTACTGCGGTGAAGCCAGATATTCATTCAGCCTCTCAAGCTGTATCTACTTTATTAATGGCACTTTTTTGTCATGGCTGTACTTTCATGCACAGGTCAGGGAGAGGGAAAAGAAAGGTTGTGTGCTAAAAATCCCTCAATGTAGCTGTAAGGGAAAACGCAAGCTGCCGGTGTTGTGAGCACCTTCAAGCCTCAGAGCTACAGCAGCCCACACCACCAATCTGCTTACCTCCAGCTCCACGATCATAAAGCTGACCTAAAGAACTGAACATCTATTGCTTTTTAAGAAAGAATAGATGGATTTTCTTAAAAGACTGTTCTATGGTGTGTAGTGAATTCTATTGCCAGAATTCATGACTAATAAACATTTTATTAACAGCTGAAGTGGAAAGAAGATGGTTGGCATGGCATCTGCTTGCTTCACTGCCAGTATATAGGTTGGATAGACTGAGGAGCTCGAGGACGGTCTGTTGTGTTAGCACGGTCTCTTTTGTCATATTCACTGTGTTCCTGGGTATCATTCTGAGTACTAATGGTTACCGCAGCCCTAAATGTTCCTGCAGAGTGCACTGGCTTTCACGAAACAGTACTTTCAACGGGCAGGCTGCCTGTAGGCAATCTCCAGCAGCAATCTTCTGTGTTTTAAATAGATCTGTGTCTTGTTTTGCTTCTCAGTAGAGCTTTTTGATGTATTTTTTTCAAACCGACGTGCAAGTAACAGCGGCAGCGGCAGGCCGCACTCCCTGGCAGAGGAAGAGAGATGCTTTCCGCCCGGCAGCAATAGCCACTTCTCCTCCTATTTCCCCCGCCGGGGATATCGGAGCGCCAGACGCCCGCTGGCCCGACCTCCCCCGCTTCGACCGGGCTCCGGAGGGGCAGCAGGAGCGGGCGGTGCGAGGAGCCTCTGTAGCCGCCTCCGGCTGCCCCCGCCCGCCGGGGTCGGTGGCCGCGCTCACGGGGACGGGGACGGGCAGCTGGCCGCGGGCCCGCCCGCCGGGGCGGTGGTAGGCTCCCGCCGTGCCTCCCGGCGCATAAAGGAAGGCGGC
>VWYI01023840.1:0-14984 GCA_013399455.1 Anthoscopus minutus | reverse complement strand
TCCATCAGATATTCGCTGAGGATAAAGTCAGCGTGGAAGAGGTCCAAGCGCTGATGGAGTCGTACGAGAGCAACCCCGAGGAGTGGCTGCAGTACGCCAAGTTCGACCAGTACAGGTAGAGATCACCAGAGAGCAGGGAGCCCCCGGCCGCGCAAGCGGCGGCGAGGCAGAGCCGCGGACAGGGACTGGGACCAGCCGGGACCCNCTCCGGGGCACCGGAGCCTGGCTCCGCTGCTCTCCTGGCCGGAGCTCTCCTGGCTCCGCTGCTCCCGCTCCGGCCGCCGCAGTGGCCCAGGGGGACACAGCGGCGTGCCGGAGCCACCGACATAAGTGAATAAACACGTAAACAAAGTTGGGAGAAAGACCCGAGCGAAGCACGCCGGCGGCGCAGGTTTTGCGCGAGGTGCTGAGGAGGCATGCAGAGGGACCCACGGACAGGGCGTGCTCGCTGTCTGTGGAGGAGCCGGTGCCTGTCTGCGTGCCCTACATCGGCAGGGCCGGGACCCGCCTGCCCCGTGCTCCGGAGTAGTGCAGACCGAGGCTTNGTGCCTGTCTGCGTGCCCTACATCGGCAGGGCCGGGACCCGCCTGCCCCGTGCGCCGGCGTAGTGCAGACCGAGGCTTTCTGCTGCTCATCGGCTAGAAGGAAAATACCTGTTAGGGTTTTAACTCCTTCTTGCTCTGCTACCAACTGATTTATCGGCCACTGTTGGCTTTGCTGTCTTAAATTTCAAGATAAATACATTTTATTCGAGTATTTTCTTTAAAAGAAACTCAAACGCCCCAAACTCCAAAACTTCTCCTTTTAACTGTGCCATTTGTGAAAGCGTCATTCTAGCCTGACATTTTTTAGCCTCCTCTCACCTCTCAGCGACTGTCTTCCATTTGGAACAAATGAAGACATTTGTAACAGAACACACAGGAAACCAAGAATCAGGAAAACAATGTGCGCTGGAAGTAGGGATGGCAACCTTTTATTTATTTATTAATTTATTATTCGTTATTTATAAATTTATTTTTATCCAGCCAGATCTGTACAGAAATAACAGCGCTTGAAAAGTTCTGTCAAATGCCAGCATTGATTACTTGTTTTCTGACATCATAGGAAAAATATGTCAACGTAATATATGTAAGGGTTGTGGACACAGTGAGAAGTGGTGTATAGGTATACATGTTTGCTTTAAAAGCAGTTCATTATGAGCATCCTTTCATGAGAAAAATAGTGTGGGCTTATGGGGATACTAATTTGAAAGCATTCAGTTGACATCAGTACACTTTCTGTGTGCCCTTGCTTGCATTTTTCAGGTGACACTGAGGTATACCAGGTTAGTCATAAATATTTTCTTTACTTGGCGAAGTGCAAACACTCATGACTACAGCTAAACTTAAATCTGAATGTCCCGCTGACATAAGATTGGCCCCAAATCAGAAGGGTCACACTATGGGAAGCAACAGAGTAGAATCCAAATACCTTCTCCAATGAATTTTTTAATAAAAGAACATGATCAGCAGTCTAGGGGAGGCTTATAGGAGAGTAAAAGGAAACAAACATAAGATGTTATTTTAAAAGAAATTTTTCTCTAATGAACTTTGTTTAGAAGTATATGCTGGCAAAAAGTCCCTCGCAGGTACTTCATCCAAACAAAAATGCCACAATACAAGACATGGAAGTTTCAGGAACAGAGTGGGAGGACCATGTACAGGGAGTCTGACACCTTCAGTCTTTGTTATTTTGGCTTCATACCAATGAGTTCTGTGTAAGAGGAGAGCCAAGAATATCAGAAAAAGAACTGCAGAAGAATGTAACTATGTATTTTTCTTGTTTCATTGCGGTCCTCTGTTTCTAATTATAAGGCAGCTGCTGAAGTGACTTCATTCAATAACCATTTTGATTTGATTCTACCACTCTAGCCTGACTCATAGTTCCCAAACTCCAATCATCTATGTAATTCAAAAGAAATATGATTCTAAAATATTAAACATTCCTTTTCCTTCCCAGAAAAAGAACTCCTACCAAAAAATGCCAAACTTATAAATACAATTTCATTTTTTTGAAGTTAAACTTGGATATCAAGAAAATAGAAGAAAAAGAGTTTTTGCCGTCACATCGACATGTTTGTGTAATTTTCTCTTTTATAGACATATTAGTAAAGTAAAGAGCAAACACTTTGTATTTCAGGTATACAAGAAATCTTGTGGACAATGGAAATGGAAAGTTCAACCTGATGATCTTATGCTGGGGTGAAGGTCATGGCAGGTTTGTACTCAAAGACTATGATTTTAGCAAACATACAAATTCCCCATATCTTTCCCTGTCATACAAAACAGAGGAAAAAGAAATCAGTCCTGTGGGAGCTATCAGAAGGTGTCTGGAAAGTAAGCAGTATAGAGCTCCTATTACTATAGCAGTCCTGAATATCTGCTGTAACTTTTGCAAGGTTGTACTTCATGGCATTTTTAAAGCACTCTTTCAAAAATGCTTTGTTTTTCTACAAAAGATGGGCTTCTCTACTGCCAGAGAAAGTTTTTAGTCACAGAGATACAGTAATTGATAGGACCCTGTTCAACCCATCACATACAACAGATCCATGTAACACCCAGCCTCAGAAGCAGGACTCAGTACAGTTTAAATTGTCTTCATTCTCTCAGGGTGTTTAAGTCATCCTTTGTGGCAAAATGAGAAAAGTAGATTTGGATTAGAACTGCAGGTAGTGAGGAGGGAGACCCTTTCCAGAACAGCTTGGTTTTCTGTAGGTTCATGCATCCCATTTCTTCCCTCAAAATGGATTACAATGCTGATGTGGCCTCCTGAGTCACGTGCTTAGACTGTACACTTGGTTGTGTTGTCCTACACCATGTCAGAGTGGGATCAGTCTCCTGGAGGTCTTTCACAAAGTGTAGGCTAAAGCAAAAAATGCAGTAGCAAAAAATGCATGTTTTGACTGAATATTCTCACATCTAAATAGAAAACTTAAGGAGATGTTGGAACAGTTTTTTGGTTTGTTGCAATTGATCATGTACAGTATTCTTTAGGGGATGCCATAACATGATTCTCAGAGCAATATAGGAACTGAGCTCACCACCTCTACTCCTTCTGAACTATTCCCACACAGCCTGTAATTTATGTTAAACTGTGTTCAAGTTGCATAGGCATTTTTTGCAACTAGACAGAGACAAGTTGGTTTTGCGTCCTACAAGAAGAAGGTCACATTTTCTCCTGTTTTTTGGAACGACCATGACAATGTGGCATTTGTGAAATGTTCTGTGCTTGAAGCAAGCTCTGCTCTCTCAGCATCTCAGTTTGCAAGAAATCCCAATGTTTGTTGACTAGAAACAGTAATGTACGAGTACCAAGTTTTTGATTGAAACTCCTTAGCGCTGTACTTTGGAAGCTCAAATTCCCTTTTCTCCTTTACCCCTGATAAGTGGAGAGCCCTCCTTTTGTTCTAATCCCATTTACTTCTGTAACACTTAGTCCTTTGCTTAAAAAATCCAACCCAATACTGAACTAAATATCTAGCCCATATGTAATCTCTAAATGTGGCAAATAAAACACACTTCAGAGCAACAAGAGAGATCAAGAAAGCAAACAAATGCTACCATGTACTGTTGAGTTTTAATGTGAAAATGCCATTGAAATTAACAGCTTAGTATGCCTGGTTGTATTTAGTACTATTGGAGTGAGAAGTACAGTTGGTTTTTTCAACAATGCATGTGAATCCCAGCAGGAAAGGGGCTATAGAAATTAAGGAGAATGAGCTCATTTCTTCACATTTTAGGAGTGAGCATGGTGGATTTGCAAAGATCAGGTATACTTGCAAGTGTACACTGGCTCTGCCTGGGAATATGGTTAGAAGCATTGTTTTGTTTCTTGGCCCAGAGGACTTTTTGCATTCTGAAGAAATTTTCAGCCCTATTCCTTTCTCCAGACTTTGTATTTCTCCATATCAATGTCATAGGCTGGCCAATATCTGACTTTTCTCTAAATCCTGCTGTATGTGAACTTATCTTAATAAATTTCTGTAGTAGCAGTTTTAAGTAGACATCCCTTAATGCATGTCCCTTGTGCAGTGGCACTGCATTCTAAGGTTTTGTCCCCATATAATATGCTACGTTGTCTGTCTTGCACTGAAATTAAATATGCATATCACACTGAGTTTGGTTATTCTTTTTACATATATAGCAGTATCCATGATCACACTGACTCACATTGCTTTATGAAGATCCTCCAGGGAAATCTAAAGGAGACTCTATTTGAATGGCCTGAGAAAAAAGGAAATGGTGAAATGACTAAGAAATCAGAACGAGTTCTGAGGGAAAATCAATGCGCCTACATTAATGGTAAGATATTAAGCTTGTTTTGACAACTATTGAGTCTTGGGTCCATGAACAGATGAGCTCATCTGCTTTTTAGTCTCCTACCTTTAACATAGGTGTAATACTTATGGCTTTATGCACAGTTGAAGAATGTGAACCTTTAGACTATATACAGGCCTGTAGTTAAATTCAGTAAAATAAACATCCACCAAAAAAAGTGCTTTTCATTCACTCTTAAAACATTGTAGCAATTGGGGTGTTTTTTAGTTTTTGTTGTTGTTGTTCCCAAAGAAGTAAGCCTTTTACTCAGTCATGGAAAATTTATGTTGAAAATTTAAAAGCTGTCTATGAAATAAATTCACCAGCAGGAACAGAAACCTGTAAGACTGCTACTTCTTGTCCAAATCAACAAAAGACTGGAGTGCTGAAGTGTGCTGTGAGCAAAACAGAAATTCCTAGTCTACAAAAATGTTACACAATATTGAGAATGATTATGACTCCATCAGTAAGGCTCTTTAAGTACTGAAATCCATGCCATCATCACATGTATCTGTAACTATTACCAGCTCGTGCTTTGCTGGAGACCGTCCTGGGGTTGGTGTAATGTGTGCTGATGCTCTGAAAGATGCTGCACATCGTGCTGGACCACCTAGATTTCAACAGAACAAAGTTGAAGCAGGAGACAAGCAGGTCATCTGCTTTATATGTTATGGGTTAAACACCGGAGAACAGATCCTCGTGGGGCTGACCTTGGGAACTTCCCAGCTAGAGGGAGCCCCATGTTGCTTTATTAACAAAGCTGGGGTGAGGGCACTGGGGAGAAAGACTGGTGTTCTGCAGTCCTCTGCTGAAGCTTTGCCATGCTAAATGAAAACCCTAAATTGATGGGGCAAGAAGTGCAAGGAGCAGCTTGGCACATCTGATGCTCCCATGCCGTAGACATGGGCTCTCCATGTCAGTCAAGTTTTCCTACATATGCAGTTCTTTCCAATGCAAACAATTGCAGATGGTGTGCATCCTATTCAAAGCTTCCTTGGTTGTCTAAAACAAGCATGGTATCCAGTTCTCTAAGGGTGTTTGGATCTCTGCCATGTTTCATAACAGATGTTTTGGTTTAAAACTAATTCTTTAAACGAGCAGAAGGAAAACACTGACAACTGTGTTGATTACCACAACTACATCAAGAGCAAGTGCCTTCACGATTCTACTGCATGCTTCTTGTTAGCTCTTGTATGACAGAGTTAGAACCCACCAAATATGTTTATTTGAGTTCTCCGTTAGATGAGCACAGATTTAGGACTTTCCCCCGAGCTGCTACATCCTCTATTTAGATAAAGTATGTTAACAAGACTTAGGGCTTCCAATCAGGGTTAAGAGTGTACTTATGACTCTCAGGGTACCATGGCTATGTTGCACAATACAGGTCCAGGTATTATATAACAAATTCAAGTACAAAGGCCTGAGTTGTTTTTACAGCAGGGTCATAAATTAAATTCAAGGTCTCTCTTAAGTAACTCAAAACCCCCATTTTAGTGAAGAATGGACATGGTTTGTTTCATGGATGTGATTCTTCATACCTTATATTGTCATGTAATGGTTTGTTGTGCTTACTATTCAGTCACAGTTGGAACTATGATGGTCACTATTGATTAGTCACCTTATTGGAAAGAGAAAACAAATGAAAAAATGTGTGCTCTAAACCAATAAACTGGAAGGCTTAATTAGGAAACAGATGCCTGCAGTAGAAGATACCATATCTCTACCCCTAAATCCATGCCCCAAATGCATTTAGCTGACTTTTAATATGACTGATATCCTTGTTACTTGTGAAGAATTAACAACACAAAAGCTTTTGCTCCTTTCCTGCTTCTGAAGCATATATAGCAACAGCTCTCCTAGAAAAGTAAATGAGCTTGAAGTCCTCTGGGAATGAGAGCTATAAAAATTCGTATGGTGTGGTCTTCTTTAATTTTCTTGGGATTTTTTTCTGGCCTTTATCCTGTGGCAGGTAATCCACAAATTACATGGAATGTGGAAGGCAATAATGCATTTTGAATTAGCAGTGTATTTAGGTATCTGTGCTACAGAACAGCAGTCAAATTCCCTGTACTGAGTTACTTGCTTCTGATAGAAGTGTGAGCATGCCTAATTGCTCACGAGTTACTGTTTTAAAAGCATCTTTTCTAGATAACTGAAATCTCATAGGATCTTCCTGCTAACACATCTTCTTATTTTGTGTCTTTGTTGGCATAGACTCCATTGGCCTGCACCGTGTGGAGAACATAAGCCACACAGAGCCTGCTGTTAGCCTGCATTTGTACAGCCCACCCTTCAACACTTGTAACACCTTTGATCAGAGGACTGGGCACAAGCACAAAGTCACCATGACCTTCTACAGCCAGTTTGGAGAAAGGACTGTCTGTGTAAGTACGGGGTGAGGTGCTCCTCACTTGGCCTCGGACTCTGAGCCCTGTGGGGATGGGCGCCAGGGGCTGCCCTGCTGCCTGCACAGACTGCAGTGATTCTGCCCTGGGACAGGCAGAAGGGTCAGCACCTCTGCTCTTCCTGGGCCATCCCTGCCTAGGATCAGATAGAACCTGTTTCCAAATACTGTTTGATGTCGAGTTGCATTTCCCTTGTGCAGAGTTCCCCATTTTGCAGCCTACCTCTCCTTCTGAGCAGAGGGTATTAATGAGACATCTGCTACTAGTTAAGCATCTTCCGGCAACAAATGATGGTAAATACAGTCTGGTCAATGGAATGTGTGAAGTAGTTACATTGTGTTGGCCAGCAGTAGTCAGGTGTAACGTTTCTTGCCTAAACTGTTCTGCCAAAAAGGATCACATTTCAAGAGGTTTTAAACCTTGTAGGTTATTGTAAATACTTCTTTAATCAACACAATTCTTGAGAATCAATATTCGCAGAGCAAGACTTGCTCTGAGGGTAGGAGTAGGCCAGTCTGTTATCTGCACTCTTGGGCAATGGCATGAGATTTTATTTGGATAGGTAAGAAATCTTAAGACCATTTTTGGAGCAACCAAGCTAGGACATGTGGGAGAGGTTAATAAGGTTTCAGCACCATTCCATGCATTGGGAAAAAGAACTGCTCACCTGTGGAGAAAAGACTGATTCTGGATGTTCAGCCACTGGATGTTCAAATACTGTTTAGTTTTGTTTGATACTGAACACTTTCATTTTCCTTGAAGCCAGAATTCAGTGCTCAAGAGTTTCCTAGACTGAGACACTAGTCAGATCAATTTAAAGTTTTATATAGTTGAAAAGTACCATGTAAATTATTCCTTCTAAGCCTGTCACATTACCAAACAGCTGAAATACAAATTTTGACCTTCCCAAGTTTGAAAAGTCCTTGAGAAATAAACTTGAATTTATAGTTCGGATTTTAAAGGGTAGTTAATATGGAAGAATTTTGAACAAAATTAATGCAAGGATTCAGTGTTTGTTTGCTTGCTTTTTTATTTAAAGTCTTTATTGAATATTCAGTACATAAGATAGTGAGACTAGACATTTTGGCTTGGAGTGTTTCCTTACTCTGATCTGGAACAATCTGGCAGTGTTTTCACCATTTGTGGGAAAGTGGATGTGGCTTACAGGAAAGAGCTAAATCGTAATCACTGGGTCTCTTTCATGAATTCCTGTAAGTGGAATTCCATTAAAGAAGAAGGTGATAGCAAGTCTGGACCATTCAGCTGCCTAAAATGACTTCATGCTACAAAAACCTTCTGGTCTCAGTGACTTGGTTTCTGGAGAACAGACTGGAAAACCAAACTTTCTTCTGCTTACCATATCACAGAAAGACATAGGGAGGCAGAGATCTATAAATTATAAATACCAAGAGAGTAATGTAAAGTATATTTGTCTATCTTTTATGAGTGAGAAGACTGGCCTAACAAAAGCACATTCAGTTCTTCCTCTTTGTCTTAATTATTTTATAGATAAAACACACATGTAAATCCCTTGTGATTTCTAGTCTCTGGCCATGATGAAGTCTTGATTAACTTACTCTTCAGGAAATACGTAATAGTTATATATTTTCAATAATAAAAATAGTATGTGTGTCAAAGGACTTGCCTGTGGGAGTAACTGCATGGTTCCAGTACAAACCATGAGAATAGGAAAGTTCACTGACAGAAAACTGATTTTGTCTTGGGTGTCAGTTCCTTCTGCCAGGAATTTTGCAGGGGGAGGCAGTATCTCTTTGCAGTCTGTCTTCTGAGCTGGACATTCAAGCAGTTTCTGTCAAAATGAAGTAGAGCAGGCTAATGGGGAGATAACCTGAACAAGGAAGCACTCCTCAGCAGTTCCTTCTGCTGTGGGCTTACTCATGGTCACCCAGACCCAGCAGACAGGGGAGCTGTGTCAGCCAAAGAGCACCTTCTACAAAACTCTGGCAAGGAGCACTGAAAATACAAGCTCCAAGATTTTTTAGGCACTGAGGTACTCTGAGAACAAATGTCCACAACAAGACCACAAAGTAGGCAGTGGCAGAGTCTTTCCTTAAAGGAGCAACCTCTCCTCTTTCCTTTCAGGCTACAGGACCGCCGCAGGAGAACAACTGAGGAGCATCAGCACGCATTTGCAAAAGACCTGCTGAATGTTTAACCAGGGACAGAAGACTTGCATGGCTAAGGCTGATAGCCAGATCTATTTCAATTCCTTGTACATCGGAGTACACTAGGGCAGCCTCCAGACCGCACACAGTTTCCTCGGGCGAGTGTCAGTTATGGGACACTAAGCTAACTAGTGTCGTAACCTGCTTCAGAGGTTAGATGCCTTTTCTTAGGCTCCTGTTAGAATTAAGTAGTTTGTTTTCTAATTCTAACACCTCTTAAACTCCACCTTGGATATCACACTGAGAATATCAGAAATAGGGTTTTTAAACATCATCTGATTCTTCTCAATAGACCTATGGGGATGTATGCTTTCAATGTAATTAGTAACTATATAAACTTCTAAGCTTCCAGTCACATGTACCTATGGGTAGTACAGTAGATACAACTAGCAGCACCGCCTTTTTTTTTTTAATTAAGTCTTGTAGGTTTTAGTGTTTTAGGCCATCTTGATAGTTTTGCGCATTTTTTACTTTTTTTTTTTTACAATTTAATTTGTCAGATCCTCTTAAATAGGAAAAGAGAAATGCTTCATGCATGATGATTTTCAAAACTGAATGCACAGAGATTTGACTTTTAAGAAGACTAATCATACTTAATTCAGCTAATGTCCAGTTCCCAAAGTATTCTGTGTAGTTAATGAAGAAGAAAACTGAAATAAAACTGGATTTCTGCACAGATTTCAGAGTTTTCAGCAATTTTTATCATGGTAACTAAAATACTCATCCCACTTTACCAAAATCCACATTCCTCATGAACATGTAAATCTTTTCCAAGTAATACACAGTTAGAAAAGACTTTTAAAATCTGGCAGTATGTCAAACATGCAAAGAATCCTCAAATTAAGTTAGGGGGAAATTCTGTCACTGAGTCCACTGATGTTTAGTTTTACTCTGCAGATTTAGTCACAGAAAAAGAATCTTCTTGGAAAGAGTTAACTGTAATAAAACTTATTATTTTAACATATGATTTTCATGTTTATGTAATAAACATAAAAATCAGCAAAGCTGCCTGCACAGAGGCTATCCCATTCATTTAATGTAGTTAATAGCATATTCTCAAGTAGGGAATGTGCAGCAATTCTCCTAGTCTCGTAGGTGACTGCTGGTTAGTCAGACAGCAGTTTAAGTTTTATCAGTATTCAGTTAAGATGAGTCACATACTTCCCTCTATATTGACAAAGTCCGAAAATATTTGCTTTATGTGACCTCATTTCCAGAGAGGCCATATCAAATTTTTGGAATATGGTTGAGCAGTGTAACTGTTTCCAAATGAACCTATACCTTGTTGTGAAAGTGTGCTAACATGAGAGATGAGCTGATGCTGGCAGTCTGGCTGTCCTGCTCATGCAGGGCCACCTACTGCAGATTGCTCAGGACTATATCTGGCTGGATTTTGTGTATCTACAAGAACTGAGGCACAACAGCCTCTCTGGGTTTATGGTGTTCTATCACCCTCACAGTAAAAAAAGACTTATGTTTAGACAAAATTTCCTGCATTTCAGCTTGTACCCAGTGCCTCTTGTTCTCCTCATCTTTCATGCAGAAAATTAGCAGTTTCACTTAACTAACGTCAGTTACAGCATATTCATCAGAATTTTGCTTACTAGGCAGAATTAAAGAACAAGCCCTATAGCTTGTAGACCACATGTTCAGTCAGGCCAGGGGGAATGGAAGATCAGAGAGACAGCCAAGAAGGCACAGTAGCAATGAGAGCAGCTAACTGTACTAGGACACATACACACAGAACCCCAGGTAGTACTCCAGGTAGTCACTCAATATGCCTGGCAAGTGAGACAGAGGAAATACAGGCAGAAGTGACAACAACAATCTACATGAGTTTTCCCAAATACCATTTAGCCACAGTAAATATCGTACATTGCATAGAATAATACAGGAATTTAAGTGTCTCAGAAGAAGGTACCTACCAGGTATCTGTGTCCTCTATACCTCAACATATAGGAGGTAGCCTGCCCAACATAAAGGGTATAAACACAGGAAACCACAAGAGAAATTTTGAATTGGGTCCAGAATCCTTTAGAATACACACCACAGCCACCACCTTTGCTACTTCCTAAGCATTAGCCACGCCTGAAGTGCCCGGAACAGCACAAGCATAAAGCTATTACCTACTAAAAGCAATATTCAATCAACAAATGCCAAGTAATATAATGAGAAGCATAACCACCTTTTCACTCACACAAATATGCTCATATAACTTGCTGGTTTAAAACACAGGAACCAGTAATAGCAAAATAGTATTTGCACACTATTATAGCTGAACAGCCAAGGTAACAAATCTTCTAGCATATGAAGGGACCTTAGCTTTGGAATAGTGTTACCTGGCCATCTAATGAGATAGCAATATGCTGTAGGCTGACAATTAGATTTCATTGGGCAATGAACAGATGTTCAGCCTTTTACCTGAAGGGTGCTACTGAACAGCGTCACTGTAAATTGAAGAGAGTTGAATATTTACCTGCGTTACCACTAAGATACTTACATGTTGAGAGATACCGCCTCAAATCATCCAGGCTGGTAACAGCAGGAGGAACTCAGCATAAATATGCATTAACCAAAACTTCAGTGAAGGAGCTGCAACAGAAAGACACAAGGAGTCAAAATAATGCCAGGAGTGAAGTGAAATATTTACATAAACTCAGGAAATTCCAAGGGCGTGCTGTTTTTGATTTGGAATGTTGTTATTAAAAATCTAGCAAGAGAAACTGTTTATCAAAGATATATTTGAAATGGGAAAGTTCTGTAGAAAAGAGTCCCTGGGAAGGCATATGCCATATGCAAGGAAAAAGATGACAATGCAGGGGTCTCCAGGAATGGAAAGGCCATCTCAGTTTATATGGCTGTGGCTGACAAGGGCTAGATACACTGCAACTAAAGACATGTTATGTATAACCAGCAAGTGAGAGCTCTTTTGCTCCATATGCTGAGGTCTAGGACCTCTAAAGCCTCTAGCAGAAATTGCTGCTCAAAGAGGGTGCCTTGCTGCCTAAAGAGTTTCCGGATGCTCTTGTGGATATTTGCACCTAGAGTTACTTTGTGTCTAACTCACTAAAAAATCTTGGCAAACACAAATAGGTTGTATTTGCTCTTTAAGCCTTGAGTCTCTTGATGTGTGACCATTGCTCATCATTGTCCATTGTTGATGTATAGAGGAACACAACCAAAAGCCACCCTATATATACTCTTCTCTCATTACAGGTTTTTTTTTTTTTTCCCCTTAAACCACAAAGATACAAGATGTGCTATTCACTAGCTAGTCCCTGTAGTTATTTTTTCACACTCCTCTCATGACTAAGAGAAAGCTGTGTTGCAAGAATATAGCCTTCCCAAGGGTAAAAGAGGTGACCTGCCTACAGTGACTGTTTGCAGAGACAAACAGAACAAATTAAGCAGAAGCTCAGTGCTTTTCAACCATACCGTATACTCTGCTCTTGCCAGTTTAGCTCATGAAAGATTTCACTGTCCTTGAATGTCAGTCTTATGTTCTGTGAATGGAGAGAAATTCCTTTCATTGTATCTGGTAGAGGAAACAAAACCACCATGGACTAACTGTGCAGGTCTTCAAGACTAGTTCTGACACTTGTAGCTTTTATGACATTTATTCAATAATTATATCTCCAATCTTTTAACCCTGTGGTGCTTATGACTACAGCATATTTTTTGAGGGATGAATGACACCCAAAACAGAGATACACAAGCTCTTCTGACCCAATTGATCTTTATGCATGCCGCACAAAAAGCATTTGAGGGTTTTTTCAACAAGTTATGAAAACATCTTATGTCTTTCCCAGATTTGTCTCCCCTTTGCTTTTACTCTCTAATTCACTTGAAACCTTTGGTACAGACAGATAAGCACATTATTTTCTCTTAAAACTTAACTTCTTGATATTTAAGGTGTACCTCCTTCCTCTCTCATTGCAGGCTGAAAGAATTACATAATGTTAAATCAACTCTATTGGCAATTCAATTCCCAGTAGCAAAAAATTCTTTCCTGAACTACAAAGATAAAGTGCATATGCTGTTCACTGACTCGTGCTTTGATTTATTTTTCATGCCTATTCTGTTCTTTCAGGCCCCTGTGCCTTCTCCTAGGTTTAGCTTAGCTGTTTGGTTGACCTGTGGTGATGAAAAACATTTTAAAACATGATGCATACATGCGAATTAATGTATTTCTAAGGAGATGAAACAACATTAAGCTGCTTCTGTAATTCATAATGACTAAAGGAACAGCATAAGAGGATTGTGTGGCACATGCTACCCTTATCTGGCCAGCTTCTGAGATCTGTGAATCACATGAATCACAAAGCTATCATGAGAAAAATATATTGCTTGACCTGAAAGAAAAATTTCTGCTGCAAAATACAGCTACATCTTGTTCTCTGTTCCCACTAAGTATTCAGAATCAGATCCTCAGGATCTCTTGGTTTTCTTTTTTGTTTGCTTTTGTTACTGTTTTGTTTGTTTTACAAAATCACATTGCCAATGCAAAGTGTTTGATTTTCATTGTAAGTCACTGTCTTGGGAAGGCCTGAGAGCCACAGTCAGAGAAAGAAACCTCCTCTTCTCTCCCTAGTTGAAAAAGATGCCCCAGCAAAATATCCCCTGTTAACTATGAGCATTCTGATCAAACTAGGTTGCTGAAAAATGCTTCTTCCCTTGTTTCAATCTGCAGGCAGGTATACAGCTTTTCCATCAAGAGGATTACTAACTGCTGTGTGAGTTCTTGAAACCAGGTGCAGAAACCTGTTGATCACTCACTCAGTGGATGGCCCTGAAAGTGCATGCCCTAAGCATAACTATTTCTGAGGGGCAGAAATAGTTTTGGACATTAATGAACTACTCTGTAAATGCTGAGTGTCTGTTGCTACTGCAAAGACCAAGTTCATTCCAGGTCTGGTTATATATGCTTATGGAGCACATGGTTTGAACCTTTCATTGGAATATTGAAAAAACCCACTGAAGGCACACACTTGTTGCATTTATTTACTCCTCTTCATAGCTTAGGCTCTGAAAGAGCCTGAGGTTGCTTATATGAGAATATTTACCAAGCATATTCCTAGGGAGAAAAAAAGCACTTGAAAGAGTTTTCTTCATAGGAAATGTGCAAAGTAGTCCTATTTAAACTCAGATGCTGGAAGAAACCTTACCATCTTCTTGGGCTAGAGCTTTATCCAATTGAGGTTGGAATAGCTGTGCTGTTGTCAACCAAATTAAAATGTTTTACACTGATTGAAGCAGCCATTACTAGGATTGAGTATTTAATTCTGGTTACTTGTATTACCTGAGACTTCAAACTATGTCCCTCCCTGAACATGGTTACTTATGAGTGTAGAGGTCCTGCTTGAGAAAAGCTTTAACAGCCAGTTTCACATCCACCAGGAGTATTCAGAAATAGTCTTCAGACAACAGGCAAGTATGAGAGGAAAAGCTTCTTCCTACATCATTGCATCAGTGGAAACAAATAGCACACATTCTGCTTTTGGACTTCACTTTGCTGCTGCATTGCAATGTAGACAGAGATTAAGAAGGTCTTTCAATTTTTTCTACCTATTTTGGGGTTCTGATATCTTACAAAAATGAAAACCTTGTGTTAAGGCTTACAATCTGAATTCTGGCCCCTGCTCTTCTGGCACAAAGCACTTGAAAAAAAACAACTTAAGCGATTTCAAGACTCCCAAACTTGAAATTTTTCCTAACACAGTGTTTAGGGAATTTTGCAAAGCACTGCTATATTCATTTTGTAAAATTTCTGAAACCTGGTAGGAAAACAACCTCAAGGTTCTCAATGAAAATGATGGCATAAAGTACAAAAATGTAAATTATTGTTCCCTTTTCATATGCAATGTGATATCCCTTGCTCCACTCCTGACTCACAGAAGCATGTAATAGGCATTAGAGCATGAATTAGAGAGAATTAGACTGTTGTACACAAATGAATTAAATTTTGCCTAAGTAATCTGTACAGCCTCAACTGATTCAGCATCTGAGCTCCTGAAAGTTTTTATTCCTACAGTATCACA
>VWYI01023839.1:0-48382 GCA_013399455.1 Anthoscopus minutus | reverse complement strand
TATAGTATAATCTACATAATGTTAAATTTATATTTTTTTTTTTTGTTCGTGACTTTGTACACATACATAAGCACAATGCTTCACGCCTTCCTTAGGAAAAACAAATCTCTTGGGGTAAAAGAAGAAAACTAATTTTACAGCATTCTTCATAATCCTATGGACAAGGCTTTCTCTCTTCATTAAGACATGGATTAAGCAAACTACAGGTTGTCTCTAATTTTGCTTTGCTGTACAAGACAAGTTTATTGTTGCCAGTTTCAGCTGTGCAACATGTGAATTAATATATTTCATAAATTAGGACTCTGTTATGAATATTTTTCATTGTTTCCCCGTAGGACACGCTAGTCCTTTAACCTGTTGTATAGACTATTTTTATAAGTGATCTAAACTCAGGTCTTAGTTTCTTGCTATTTTTTAATTTATTCAGCCTACTTTTGGTGGAGGAAAAAGTTAACTCGAAATGGAACAGAGAATATTTCAAGTATTCAAATTCCTACAAATCTCTCACTCTTCCAAGGACCTAGTGAATGGGCTTAGGTTTTGACAACTTCAATTATTAATTAAAAATAGTTAGCTCTTCAAATTCAATTAACTTTGTTTTGGTTTTGATTTGGATACTTTTGGTTTGGTTAGGATACTTGGCTAAAAGGAATGGAATATTTTTTTAAATATTACAGAATCTGTAAAACATTTATAGTAGTCGGAACTTGCATTCTTCTCTCACTATAAAAAAGTAGTTTGTGTATTCACTAAATAATGCAGGAAAGTTACTGGCATAATGGATAAACTGCAAAATGACCAAGTAAAATAATTTCTTGAATATTCTATGTCATTACACCACATATTCTTTAAGAGCTGTCAGGATTGAATAATTACATTTATTGTCATGGTTCTGCTAACCAACTGAACTTGCACAGGAACAGTCTGGTGTCTTTCTCCACCACAGTGAGTGGTAATGCAGCTGATGACAATGAAGCAACACAAGACTGAAAGGCAAATTAATGCAAATGAGACCTTTGACTGTAAACTGTTTTTTATCAAAACAATTCTTCCTAGATCTAAGAAGAACTTAGAATCAGGAAGAACCTGTAAACAGAATTCTACAGATTATAGCTGCTTTGTTGATTCTGTATTTAGACTACATCTCAAAATATCCTTTACATTGTAGGGTTTCTTAGTTCTAATGGATTCTTTAATATTATGGGAGTGCCCTATTAGCTTTTATTAGGCTGCTGTACTCTCAACAGTATAAACAGAAACAGTGTCCACTGAAGTGTACACCTGTAGAATAGACTTCTTTCTTGTAATCATAATTAATGGCCAATTAGAATGTCATATGTATTCAGTTCCTTCTTTATCTTGTTTTGCTTTAAAAATCCGCTCTTATGAGTTGAAAATCCTAATCAAAACTAAAAAATGGGTTCTTTGCTGTGTTTCTTTTTAATTTTTACTATGCACAAAAATCTCAGAAAATCTTGCATTAGAATAAAACTATTGTGGTTTATCAAAACTAGATAAAAAATTGATTTTTAATTAAGCTCCAAATTTGTGAAGACTGAACACAATTCAATGAAACACTCTTCTGTTTGCCTTAGGAAAGCTCTGCTTGTATCAGTCCTGTATCTTGAGTGAGCATGTGAGATGACTTTTTAGAAGGTTTGACTTTTTCTCTAAAATAAGTTTGATAAAATTCTGTAAGAGGAAAGCTGAATATAGCCTGAAAAGCCACTATATATTTTTCCCAAAATGATTCTAATGAAGTTGTTTATTTTGATTAGATAGCTAATTATAGTGTAGATCTGTGTTATTACCAATAATTTAGACTTTTCAATTTAGACAAAATATTTATACTTGAAAAAATACTGGTTTTGTGAAATGGAGTTTTAAGGAAATATGTATGCTTTGATGTAGTTTTATGAAATGCTGGCAGGCTTGGGTGGAGTATTGTTCAGTGTTCTTTCTATTTTGTCAGTAAAAATCAGTTTTCCAATGTTGATGGAAATTGAATTTGGAGTCTCAGCTTCTAATTTTCAAAGACCCTGAACATCTTCCCCACAGAATTAGCAGAGATTTTTTTCTGTTTTCTGAAGCTTAAACTTCTTTTTATGCATTAAAAAGCGAGGAAGTATTTTCAGAGCTTTGAATTTTTTTTTGTGAGACAAGAATGGTGATGTTCAACCAGTTGTGTTAATTTACATGAGATATGTGGATTAAATAATTTTTTTCCTTTTTATTAACTCTATCCAGGATCAGCACTGTAANTTAACTCTTTCCAGGATCAGCACTGTAATAAACCAGTATAAGACTTCCTTTAACAAGAACAGAGCTGAGCTTCAGGGTGATGATGAGAGTGACAGAATTCATGCCACATAATGACAGAACCCAGTATTCCTAATGCATGCACTGAAGCATATTCCTTACGGAATAAGTCAGAGAAAATAATGTGAAGGTTAAAAAACCAGTACTGCCAGCCTTTTGTGCTTCCTTCAAAATTATTCTGGTCCACCACATGCATTCTCCTTCACACACAGCAAGTGGTGTTTAAACTTCCCCTCAGATAAATATTTTGTCTTTGCTTTTCTAGTCTTCATTATGGCAGCATCTCCTTGAATTATCATCCCAGTATTATGAACTTTGTGAAAAGAACTCCAGATTAACTGAGGGAAGGAAGGGTCATGATCTGAGCTTGGTGCCTTGGGATTTTGGGTTTTCTTGACTGCATTGGTGTGTGGCTTTTGTTCAGGGTAACTAATATCCTTTCACAAGGTGAAGAAGACACAACAATCCTGCTCCGATTGGGACTCAAGGACATTTTTTCCAAACTTCAGGCTCGAAGTAAAACAACATGGAAGGAAGAGGGCAGGCAAATGAAGCTCCTGTATGCAAATGGGCCCAAACATACAAAAAGTGTGAGATCTTGGGACTGGCCCCCTCCCCTTTGCCTCCATCTTTGGAGCCATCCAGACAGAGCCTGATTTGTAGCACTGGTGCTGTCTGGGGGTGACCTCTCAATAAATATCTTTTATTCCCATAACTCCATCCAGCCTCTGTTCCAGCTCTTCCAGGCATCAAGCTGATCCCCCACTGCTCTCACAAGTCCTACACCAGATGTGCAAGGGGTCCAGGTAGAGCACTCTCTCCCCTTCCCTGGATCATCATGAAGGCATTGAGGACATTGTTCCCTTCCCAAACAGTGTTAAAGGCTTTGTTATGTGCAAGACCCGTTTTCTCCTGTTGAAAAGGAAGAAAAAGAGCATTCTGCTAACCATTGTTTTGAGAATCTGAACAAGTACCTTTGTATCTTTGCTCGCATTTTAATTACAGATGAAAATTTGAGTGCTCTTGGATCCAAAGATATGTGTATAGAAACAACAGAAATAGGTAGAGAGAGGTATTTTGAGAGCTCATTTCCAGAGGGTTAGAATCAGGGGATAAGTTTTGAAGGTAAAAGGGAAAATTTTAACATATATATGGAGAAACTTCCAAGTAGTATTTTTACTTCCAGTTCCCTACTGTATAGTACTTTTCTGTCTCAAGTGGGAACATTTCATATTCATTTTGTGTGGTAATATCTTGCAATATTATGTTCAAAACAATTGACTATCAATTTTTAGCGCACAAGAGATGAGGGAAACTACAAGATATTTTATTCTACTTTAAGTCTTGCAAATTAAAAGTTGAAGCAAAGTATGATAAATCTGTTCCTAAAAAAAAAAAAAAAAAAAAAAAAAGCAACCCAAAAAGAANGAAAAAAAAAAAAAAAAAAAAAAAGAAGCTATCCAGAAAGAAAATAATTCTTTTTAGCTGAATGAAGCAATGAAAAAACCCACTATGGATTTTAAAAGAAAAGTCTTTTAGGGGGTGGATTCCAGATATGATGCTGAAATCTGCCCACTTTGAATTTTGAATGTAGTTCTAATATCGCTGAGTCAGTAATGGATCTGACCCAACAGCATCAGGGAAAACATCCCACAGAAGCACATCCCTTCACAGAAGTTCCATATTTGTGCACAGGCACACAATCAACATTTGCCCTAGAACACAGGAGTTAGTCACAACTTTGCCATGTGAAGTCAGTGTTTTAGTCATGATTGATTTCAAGGTGTTTATTTTTGCCAGCAATTTACCACTTTGTGACATTTATTTTATCTAGTTGTGCACTCTCAGTCATATATTCCTTGTAAAGCTGGAGGTTTAGTTGGTCCCTGGAGATGGAGATGTCTTGGCCTGCATAGCCCAAAGAATGGACTCTCCTGTGCATTACTTAATCTAATAAAACACAGTGCAGCTTTGAACCTTTTATGAAAGTACAAGACTTAGCAGGACAAAAACTCATGATCCTTTTAGAAATTGAGTCCCACTCTATACCAGAACATTATAAACCAACTTTTCACAGAAAAAGTCCCTAAACTCTGCAGTCCCAGCTAAGATGTAAAGTCATAATACTTTTGAAAAGAAGGAAAAGAAAAGAAACCTTTGAGAGCCATGCTGATATAACTGTATTCTCTAGATATTTATGCTGAGTGCTTATTTGTGAAATTAAAATTAATTAAAGTTAAGTGTTGGTAAAAATCATACAAAGTTTTAAACAGCCAATATTGTAGAAAATCATCTGTGGAACTGCATATTCTGGTACTTGCAGATCCTCAGAGATGCTAGGCTTACATTGGGTTCATATTTTACCTTTCAAAATTCAGAAAGGGAGAATGTATTCAAAATGTATTTTATAAGGAACTGGAGATAAACTCTGGACACAGTGGAGTTTTAATGTAAACTGTACATAGCATATGAAGCCTTGAGCAATGATGTGATGGGTAAATTAACCCAATACTTTTTTTAGATTAAACTTATCTATCTATCTATCTATCTATCTATCTATCTATCTCTCTCTCTCTCTCTCTCTCTCTCTCTATCTCTCTATCTATCTATCTAATATCAAAGAGGGAATGCAACAAAAAGTAAGATATTAAGACAAATATTATAACTACAGCTTGAATTTTACTACAAGAATAAAATGAGTTTTCTTTTTTAAATTTCAGAGCTGTTTTGATTTTGTTTATGATACCTTTCCTAAATTAGCTTTAACTGTGAGAATCTCATGCAGAATAATAGCAATTAACCTAAGTAATCAACCTTAGGTTAATCAACCTATGTAACAGTTTGATAAAAAGTTAGTACTCCTGTGTTCTACTCTACTGCTTCACTAAAAGAGCCTTGGGATAACCTGCTGCCTTGCTTTTTCTTCTAACCATTGATTGGTATTAGTTAGTAGCCCCACTACTTGTGCAGCTCTGCTATTTCAACAGCCCCATCTGTGACCATGATCATGATGGACCAGAATGTTCTAGAAATTTTTCTACCTTTTCTGTGATCTCAAATAGCAAAGAGGAATGATCTTCCTTAGGGAATTTCCTACCTAGAAATAGCCCTGACTGTCTCTGCTGTCCTCACTCATTTTGTACATCAGTGGTAAGCCCAGAGAAACAGGAGGGCGGTACGTGGTATAGAATAATTGTATAGAAAAATGTTGAACTGTGGATCTGTGACTCCAGATGTTTAATAAAAGACATGGAACTTAATACCAGGGTCTAGTTGACATGGGGGTGTTCATTCATAGGTTGGACTTAATGATCTTAGAGGTCTTTTCCAACCTAATTGAGTCTGTGATTCTGTTCTGTATGTGGAAAATCCAGTTAAGTGTAGATCGCATGTTATTACCCTGTTTGCTGTTGTATTCAAGAATGTGTGTTGGAGCAATTCATTAGACATCTGACTGGAAATGCAATAATGAAATGTATTCTTTTATACTTGTATGTATTTATAAATATATAAATATATAAAGATTTAAATATATAAAGATATAAATATATAAATATATAACTTAAATATGTAAAGGTTTTTTTACTTTTTTTCTCATTCTTTGTTTTCTTGTCACTACTTACACTTCCCATGCCACACCATTTAAAGTCATCAGCCGGAAAGGATAATATTGCCTCAGAAGCCATAAAAAATAATGGATTGTGACACAAAAAAAGTACAGTCTTTAAGATTCTCACCCATTTCTCTTGACTTTATTGGGCAAACTATTCTCCTTTCTGATGCTCTTCTCATTCTTCTGTTTTGGTCCTGCATTCTTGTTAAACATAGTTTTTTAGTGTGTATTTTTCTGTTCTCTGAGATGTTCCCTTTTTCCTGGTAGTTGATATCCTCAAAAAGGTGCCTTTTACTTGACCTATTCATGATGCCTATATATCAATGAAAGTGATATCTTCTATTTCCCGTCTCCCTCCACTGAATCTTTCACTAAAAAACATGAAGTTTAGTAGGAAAAGCAGTAAAGAGGACAAGAAACAACAGCACACACAAGGGCTCTTCATCATTCATTACTTGAGAAAAGCTGATTTGCAGGAATAATTCCCTATAGGTATTATTACATAATACTCAGTAAGGTCATTTGAAGCCTGTATTCTGAATCTGTTAAAATAAGAAGCTCTAATCTTGTAAAAATGCCCCTTTTTTCAGGAAAAATGACTTTTCCAGATTGTCATGATTCCTAGGATGCCTGGACAAATCTAATCTGATAGAGGAGATATTACGTTTATCAACATACAGAAGAACAGAACTTATCTCACAATATTACTTGCTTTCAGTTGTTGTTATCATCAATTGGCTAGTAATGAATTTAGAGATGTTGAAATGTAAAAAAATGTCACTAGCACTGTAGGAATTGAAAGATTTGTGATTTTAGTTGAAATTTCTGTGTTTGTTAATTTTCTTAAAGGTTATATTACAATAAACACTAAAATATATACATAATATATAAATATACAAGCCTTTCCTGAAATTACAAAGATGGCAATCACTTAGAAAAATAACCAAGTTTTTATAGAAATAAAGAATGGATAGCTAAAGCCCTAATCAAATTTGTACTCATGAAGAAACTCTTATTTGGTACAAAGGGATTTCAGTGTCTTCAGTGGTATAGTTGAAATACAAGAGAAATTGGTAGAGCTGAAATTCCAGAGAATTTGAATTACCTATTTGTCACAAAACCCCCTTCTATCACTTTTGTCTGAGCTTTGGAAAGTACAATGCCTCCTGAAGGTGCTTTCCTCCTAGACTTTTAGAAGGACCCTTCATCACAGGAGTTTGACTGACTGGGTTCAGTGTGAGCTCTGGTAACTCAGCTTTGAAATAGAGCTGTTTGTATTTGTTTTGTGGAACCCTCAGCAGGGGTTCACCTCTCTTCTCTAAGGACTTGTTTTTGTTTATTTTAACTGTGTTTGGTTTTCCTTTTTTTCACCCTCATAAGTGCTGAGGAGATCCTTGTGGTCTCTGCATGAGCTAGTGTGGAAACATACTTTCACCTATTCTCGTACCTTCATATTTTTGATTGTGGCCTGCTGACCTGACCCTTTGGCTTTGACCTTGGACATGCTTCCTCATTACCACCTTTGCCCATCAGTTTGAACTTTTCAGCTGTTCTTCTCCTGCACAAGTGCTATGGGACTGCAAAGTTTTATGGCAGAATCCTGTTCCTTCCTGCCCTACTGTGAGTCTGAACTCCTAGCTCTCCTACCTTTCCTTTGCTACTCCCTGAGATGTGCTAAGTGCTTTTCATTGGACCTGGAGTCTGTCCACTGATTTATTTCACAGACACTATATTTCAAATTAAGTCCAGACTACTGGGTAAAGGTATTGTGCCTCAGTGCTGTCATCTTGCATTAGCAGATTTTCTTTTACACACTTCTATTCACATCTTGATTTGGACTTTTATTTCTTGAGTAGCATTGTAGGTCTAATTATTAACATATTAATAAGCCACTGAAGCTTCTTTAGAACACCTGAAAATCTTTATTTTCAAAGATGTTTGTGATACCATATCAGATTTAATAGTTTTTAGATGTATTTTTTTTCTCTTTCATCATTTGAAAAAACTAATACTGGCTTAAAGGATAGTGACTTCTGCTTCTTATAGCTATTCACCTGAAATCAATTTGCAATGAATTGCTGGAACAATTTCAAGATCAGTTAACCGTAAACTCAGATGCACCCCAAAGTTAGGTTGCATGGAGGTTCTTCCCACAAAAATCTGGTTTTTTAGAGCAATTATCTGTGCCTGTAATACTGCTTCCTTCAATGTAAGTCCAATGGACTAGTGAAAAGAGTGAAGAAAGAGGCAATAATCTAATAGTAGCATGATTCTTGGTCTTTGCTAATATGGATAAATAAAGAAATACCACACAGGGAGAATCTATTTTGCATTTCCCCAGCGCAACCTACCTTTTCATCCTGTTCTTTTCTAATACACAGGTCTACATATAAAAGAGATATACTACACCTTTCAAGGAAAAAGCAAATCTCTGTCAATTCCCTGACATCATAGTTCTAATAGATCAGTGCTGGTGTCTGTGAAAGTTCCTGAGCTGTTATGAAACTGTTTTTGACTCACAGACCTGGTCTTGTTTACTCTACAAAAATGATCTTGCTTCCATTGTGATCTCTTGGAATTCAGGCAAATCCAGATGATTTTTTGTTAACACTATTACTTTATTGAAAACTCAGAAGAATACTCAGTCTTAGATATTATTATAACTTCAAACTATATCTCAGATTTTTTTTCTTTCTGGGGTAGTAAATTACGGTTATTTTAAGGCTACATTACATTCCTTAGACTTTGCCTGGTTTTTGCACTTGGACTCTTTTAGAACACACTCAGGCTTGGACTGGCAGTAATATTAGTAAGTAATATTTTTTTTGTTTTGATTTTGATAATAGATTTTCTCTTTATCTTCAAATATATTGCATAAACCAGAGAGTTATGTGCTTTAACCCTATGAATACATTATCAATATGTGTGTTAATCTATGACATAACAAGTACAAACATGCACAATGTTATGAAAGACTACAGATAATCACAGAATCATTAAGGTTGGAAAACACTTCAAGACCATGAACCTTTGACTGAACACCACCTTCTCAACTTGACCACAGCCCTAAGTGCCATGTCCAGTCATTTCCTGAACGCCTCCAGGGATGGTGACTCCACTACCCCGCTGGGCAGCCCATTCCTATGCTTGACCACCCTTTCCATGAAGAAATTCTTCCTGATCTCCAATGTGAATCCTCCCTGACACAGCTTGAGACCATTTCCCCTTGTCCTGTCACTTATTTCCTGGGAGAACAGGCCAATGCCTACCTGGCTACATCCTTCTTTCAGGGAGTTGCAGAGAGCAATAAGGTCTCCCCTGAGCCTCCTTTTCTCCAGATTAAACAACCGCAGCTCCCTCAGCCACTCCTCACAAGTCTTGCTCTCTAGACCCTTTCCCAGCTTCATTGCTCTTCTATTTTTTTCTCCAACAGCATCTTTTGGAGATCAAAATAATAGATATATCCTATAATGACCAATGTATACCTTGTTTAAGTCATTGCAATTTGAAGGATCTTTTGATGTGGAATGAAAAATTAATTATTAAAAAAAAAATCAGGTGAAGTTTCTTCTTGAGAAGCATTCATCTCGAGACTTTGCTCATTAAAGTAGCGAGTCTAAATTTACACTGAAAAATATCCTTTTTTTAATCTTCATGGGTATACAATTTAAACATTAATTTTAAATAGCCTCAGGGCTGTTGGACAAGTAATGAAGGCTTTTCTCAGTTTCATTCTGTTTTCTCACACAGCCTTCAGTTTCTTAATGAGGAGCAGAAAAGTTTCAAAGTTGCACAATGTAAGAGAAGATAACATAATTTCTTCCAAAAGGTGTGAGCAAATAAATCACTTAAGGTTTGACTGTTCCTAGAAATCCATAGCACATCCATCTTCATCTCAGCTGTTGCATAGGTGTTAAGGCTGGAGTCTGTGTCTAGCAGAGAATAGAACCAGCATTCTACTATTCCCTGCTCCCTTTGCACCAATGGAAATAATTTCACAAGGTTTTAGTTAGAAAAGAAATAGAATTAATAGCTCCAAGAGAGTTGAGAATTTTACGGGTTTTAGTATTTTAATTTTTTTCTGTTTTGAAAGCATGGAGAAGACTCCTATGTGTTTTGAACTGACTCAGGTTTCTCATGTATTATTTCTAGACCTAAAGTTATCATCAGCCTCTCTCCTGAGATTGATATGAACAATAAACATGGACTCTGAGCAGCTTTCTGAACTCTTTCTCCAGCCATATAGTCCTTGTGCACAGTAACCATGTTCATTATCATAAAGTGACTATTTATGAGCAAAAGGCTATTAAAATACCAGTTATCTGGATGCTGAAGAGAATAGTTTGAATTTATGCTAAATAGAATATCTGTATATGTTTGGAAACAATTCAATATTAGTCCAGATTTATGTGATGCCAAATATCTTTTTTTCATAGTATGCTTTTCATAACTGACTTTATAGTTCCCCCCCCCACATCTCCGGGATAAATGCTTTTATGTCATTAAAATAAAGGATGAACAATTCAAGAGTGGGATGGCGTTTGCATGGAATAATATGCAGAGGAAAAATAAGTTCCATTGAAATAGAATAATAATAGTGTAGTACTGCTTGTATTGCCTATGCTACACGAGTGTTTGGTCATCTACACTGAGCATTAAATACTCACTGCAAAATATAAAGTGTAGTATACATGCACTGACTCTTTCCTTGCAGTGTCACTCTCATAGCATGTGACCGAGGTTCTTAAAATCTCTTTCTTTTGGCACAATTACAATAAAATCACAATATAAACTCTTTATGTTACATATGTTGATACAAAGCATGTCATTAAAATAATTTCAAAAAGAAAAGATTTGCTATAAACCTGTAAGCACTTGTGAAGAGTGCCATCACTGTGAGGCACTACATGCTGCTGACCTAACTTCATCATTACAAATCCCTGACATGCTTGATCCCCAAACTCTCTTTTCAAATTTAAGTTTTCTTTTTTTGTCTTTCTTAAATAACAATGTGATTCTTAAATAGTCTGACACTGTCATATTATATGCCATATTTTGTGATACAGAGCTAGAATGTTGATAACAAGCATGGCTAACTGCATTAGCAGTGAATATATGACGATACTGATGTCTCTTTACATGCATGATTTTTCTTTTAAAGTTTTCCCTCATGGAGGACTCAAGTCCATTTTTGCCTGGTACCACCATACTTCCAGAGCTATGTGTTAATGCTTCCATTGATATAAAAACATTACTTTACCTAGAAAGAGTGTGCTGGGCAGGGGAAGCTGTATGAACCTCAGTTTTCTACTCAGTTAATAATTTATGGACATGTTTCCATCTTTCCTAATACAAATCCTGGACTGTCAATAAGTAGTACAGCAAATGCTTTCCCTCTTATGGGAACTTCTGTAGACCAAATCCTGTCTTCACTCAGCTAGTTTTTCTGTTTCTGCACAAGAATTCTGACCTAAAGTGCTCTGTGATTTTTCTTTTGCTAAAAAGAACTGACAGTATTAAAGAAGCCTGTCTATTCCCAACACAGATCACCTTCTGTAACTTTTACATATAGACACTTCACACCTTGAGAATTTTCAATTTCATTGGTGTTACAATTCCTGCTAAAAACAGTGATAAAATTCACAGATCTTATAGGGAAACTATCTGCGAGCAAGTGGAGGAAGTACACAACCTCCTGCTTGCAAACTGCAAAATGAGGTTCGGGACAGCGCAAGGTTATGAAGCGGTTCAGGAAGCGTGGAGCTCACGCATTTAGTTTCTGTGCCCACAGCCTGGCTGCCGAAGGTAGCCGGGCGTTCGTGGTGAGGAAAGGCGGTGACCGCGGCGGCTGTCCGCACCCATCCCAGGCATTTCAGAAACCCGGGAAGGGGATCACCTCTAGTTCCCCAAAGAAAGCAACTCACCTGAGCAGTACCGCAGCTTCCCACAGATAAAAGCCCGAGACAGCCGCTCGGAGGTACCTAATCCGGGCCATGCTGCTCGGAGACGCGGCGGAGCCCGGGAGCGGCGGTGTCGGAGGCATCGGAGCGGCTCCGCGGCGCGGCTCGGCGGGCTCGGGCGGCGCGGCTCCCGCGGGCGGGCGGGCAGCACCCCAGCACCCTNCGGCGGCGGCGAGGGGGCGCCCTGGAGGGGCTGCCCCGAGCGCGGGGGATGCTCCGCTGGGGCTGGAGGGTGAGAACGCGCTCGGAACGGCCCCTGCCTGAGCGCCTTCCCTCCCGCGGGGAGACGGGCGGCGGAGTCGATGCCTACACGGGGCAGCGACCGTCAGAGAGGTCGGGTGAACTCACTGAACCTCGGGTCACGGAAAAGACTGGGCAAAGAGCCCTTCTGCTTTGCCTATGGGTCTGGTGGTAGGCTATTTCTTAGGCAAGGGGCGAGGACGCGGGAGGAAACCCATCTCTTTATTTCACTCTCTTCTTTGAAAGAACAGTGCTGATTGGCAGTGAAAAAGTACATCCTGTTCTATTTGACTTTTTCAGAAAAGAAAGATGATCTAGGTCCATAGGATTGAGTTATGGTGGGAAACCCAATAAGTTTGACTGGGAAGGAAAATGGAAGGGATTATGAGAAGGAATAAAGGAAATAACATCTTAAGGGGGAAACCAGCAAGTCCTTTATGAGAATGAGGGGACAGAGAATAAGGTTACAAGTACAGGTGGCAGTAGGAAAGTGACATGATTGCATTTATTGTCAGAGAAACCAAACGTTTCAGGCAAACCAGGCGCTTCTTTCCTCAGCAAGACTAAGGCTTTATGAGTTGATATTGAGAAATATTGTTTGAGAAATTCTTATGGGAATCTGTATGGATTGTGCCTAAAGTAAAAGAAGGATTCGTCAGGAAGGGCTACACCTGGAGAAGGGCAGAAGGGGAGAATATGTATGAGATTGTAAAGTAGGGCTGCTCTGTGAACCCGAAAGACAATGGGTTTTGAACATCCATATCATGTCTGGGAAAGTCAGGGGAAAGAGAGGTCTGAGAGGACCAGTTCAGGACAGAGCTCTGCATTTGTGAACAGCATCTAACTGAGCCTATTTCCCCCTCCTTGCCTGCCTCAGTATGATCTGCTTGCTTTTTTTTCCTGTTGCCACTAACTTGTTTTAGGCAGCAGCCCCCAAACTTGCGCAGCTTCAATAATTGCACAGCTCACACAATTATCTCATGCCAGACTAATTAAAAATATTAAAAAGCCATAGAAAACTTAAGGGCCAAAGATGGAAGCTGATGTGGAAAAAGGCAAAGGTTCAGCAAGATAAGGCACATGAATCAAAGGAAAAGAAACTGAAATTTGAGGAAAACATAAAAAACTCATTACAGAAAAAGATGGAAAGAGAGAGAATGAAATATAGAACAAATTTTAACACAGAAAAAAATATTAAAAGGTCATCAAGTAGAAGAGATGCAAGAAAGAAATAAGCAAAAGGGATTTTATACATTTATTATATCCAAAGATAGGTGTGAGTTAGAAATAAGGTATTTCATTAGAAACCTTGAAAGTAATAACATGTTCTACCTGCAGGAATATTGTCTTTTCTTTTTAATTTCAAAAAATACCCCATATATGGCTTTCACCACCGTTCTTAATTTACATTGTCCATTTACACAATATCTCTATTTTTTTTTTTATTTCTTCTTCAAGGTTGTTCTCAGCAGGTATTGCTAAATATTAATGCCTACCACACATTTTAGATTTAGTTGGGATTTCTTTGTTAATACCTATCAAGTGTATGGCAAAGAATGCACTAAAATATCACTAACAAATTTTCCTCTATTCTCTGAACTTTTTAAAATAGTAGGGGTTACATAAAGGAAGAGAGGCTCTAAGTTTCTAGGTCCACTTTGCAAAAAGTTGATCCTTTTGCTTTTCTTTGCTTTATAGCCCTGAATGTTACCAGTGATCATGAAAGAAACTTGTTAAAACCCTCAACTGAAAACACAATAACAAGCAAACTTAATGAATCCCTCTATTTGCTCAGGGGCAGTCTATCAATGCAGGTTCTCTACAGAATCAGTGGAGTACTTTCTTTTTATATGTAGAAGAGTTGATTCCTATATTTCCCCTTAAAATGAGTATGCAATGAGGCTGCTTCTCCAGGAGCTATTTATCTTTGTGCATTGTATACTTCAACAGTAAATTGGTCTAATTTAATTTATTTGCACTGAGACAAATACATTTTTCTTATGGTTCTATTAGTTGAAAGTACCATCACGAACTCTCCATGTCTCCAATAGGAACAGTTCTATTAATTATAAATGCAGGCTGCACTTTAGATACGCAGAGTTCAAGCTTCTCAAAAGCCTTGTGGGAAAAATATATGCTTGTTTGTGCTTTAAGAAACCAGTTTACTGTTGCATTATTTTATTCTTCTAAATGAGATTGTTCTCAAACTTTTGAGATTTTTCTCAAACTTTTGAAAATTTTCTGCTGGTAGTGTTGAATATTAAGATATTTTCTTCTAAGCGAACTCAAACAAACAAGCTTGATTTATAAAAGGTTTCAATCCAACAAAATACTCAAGCTTACTGTTGACATCAAGCTTTGATAAAATATTTCCTAATTGTTATTAATGCTTTAATTGACTATTGTTTTAATTACCATCTTTTTAGTCTTTTTGTACCATTACTGGTAGACCTACCTGCTTATTATATAAAGCTAAACCAATGGCTATGTCCCATCTTTAGAAGATTTTTATGGTATTTTTTGATACTTCTAGCAGTTATAGTAGATTGAAAAGTGAGATTTGTTTGAACATCTAATTTAAAAACAGAATCCACAGAGCTTCTGTCTCAAATATTAATGTTGTTTATTTGTATATGACTCACATACCTGGATAAAAAAAATCAAATAATATTGCTTGTAATCCAAACCATGATAGCTGGTAAGTGTGTGCCATATGCATACAAAACTGAGCTGCATCATTTATTTCCAGTAGTATTAGAGATTAGTTGAAGTACATTCTTTACAAATGGAAAACCTCAGCATACTGAAAAAAAAATTTTTCACCAAAATATTCTAATGTCAGTCTCTAATTATCTATATAACCAGAAGGCTGGATAGCTGCTATATCTCTGGTTCAACCACAATTTAGGTACATATGGAAGTAAATAATTTGTATTTATAAGCTTGAGAAATGTTCACCAGGAGTAGTCTGTGAAGCAAAAATGCTTTAAGGTTATTTGAAGAAGATGTTCGTAATGTGAATCATAACAGTATATTATTTTTTTTGGTTCCAAAAATGGGGATACTTGAAAAACTTTGTATATTAGGACAGCAAGAGGTAAGACCCATCAATATTATAGAGACTACCTCAGGTTATTAACACACAATTTATACAACTGAATGCAAGATAATGTAGCTACTTCAAGTTATTCACGCAGGGGAAGCAAAGGGCCTATATGGGTGGAAGGATTAATTAATGTGCTTTTTTGTGTGATAGCATTATTTTGGAATATTAAGACAAACTAACCATAGTTGTAGTAATGAGAAATTATTACCATTTTTGTATGCCAAATCATAAACACATTATTGTTCAGTGTGTTTAATCAGTCTGTAAAAAGGCAGCTGGCAAATTTGAAAGGTTTTTGAAAGCTACGAGAATGTTACAGTTTGGAATAGTTTTTTAATATTAGATTAAACATCATAGTGTAAAAAAACTGAAAGGTCTTTAGATATCTGCATGAAGTAAAAGCAACTGTGAAGTCAAGGTAAAAATTTAAATTTTAAAATAATTGGGGGTAGTAAATTGGCAAGAAAGGAACCTGATAAAAGGTGCATTCAGAACAAAAGAGTAATCTTACTTTGAAGCAATTAAATGATTGAAATACCTAAAGAGGGAGCAAAACTGATCACCTTTAAAGTCTTTAGAACTTGGTCAGTTGTATATTCTGGGTTTGGTCCAGAAGCTGATGATCCTTGAGATTCAGTTCAAGTCAGCCATGACTCCAATGTTAAAACATGTGAATATATAAAACCAAAATGTTTTATGAGGATGCACTGAACTACAGAGTTATTTGTTTTCTTATAAGATTGGCTTCCAAACTGGCAATTGAAAACACATATATCATGATGGTAAGTTAAAAATACCTCATGTATGTAGTCCTTACCACAATTGCATTGCCAGTATGCATATTCTAGCATTTTAAGAGGGTGTTGTGATGGGAGATGACATCACTGTAGTTTTAGATAATGGTTTTACTGAGACATGTTTGATTATGTTAATTAGTCTGGCTTTCTCAGCACGCAGGATTCCCCAGGATGTAATTCATTCAAGTGTGAAACCCCAGAGGCTCTGACCTATTACTAAATACAAAGCTACAAATAGAATAAATGTTTTTCGATAAAAACAGTCCTAAAATAGAAAGGTCATTTAAAAAACATAAAATGTTTTATGTTTTAAAATATAGTTGTTCAATATACCTCAACAAGCAAAGAAAAGGCTTAGAAATGTATTTCTGAAAAAAAAAGTGGAGTCTGTATGAAATCATCTGCTGGACAATTTTCTCTAAAAAATATAGGTGTTCACTGCAAGGCTTAAACATAACATTCCGAAACTGTATTACCTCAGAATCAAGACTTGGGATAACTAAAATAAATAGACTTTTTAGTTTGGTTGGATGAACTGTTTGCTGTTGCATTTAATTTTGAGGTGCATACAGAGAAACTGTTTCTAAATCATGGTTAATTAAACTTTCAGTCTTTTAACAAACTGTGAAACACCAGATTGCATGTATTTTTCTTCAGATATTTTTTCTTCTCAAACACATTATACCTTAAACGTTAATTCTCATAAGTTAGATGGAGTTCTCAAGTTCCAGTGTCAACAGTTTTATCCATCATGATCTTTAGATCTGTACTAATCTGTGTGAGACATCAGTATATGGATAGGTGGGTTATGGTAGTAACAGAAGAGAAAATACAAATAAATGGTCTATATTTTACTCTTAGTGTAAAATTCCAGTCAATGTTAAGAGTTATTTCAGTGTAATATGTAAATTTTATGTCAGAGTAATAATATATCATATGAAAACCCTCACCATCTTGTAAATAACAGTTATATACATAAAAATAACACCGAGTTGTCTGATATCAAAATATAAAATTATTGTTAAATATGAGTCATTATGGTTACAAAAGTGTCTGTATGTATTCAATTTATAGGAAGATAACTCAGCAAGGATATAACAGCAGCACAAATTTGTACTCCAAAAGTAGCCACTGCTGAAAAGAAGTTCTGAGGTGTACCTGGTCTGTTCTCTGTGGTGTCTTGACTACCTTGGAGAAAGATCTGACCTGCTTATAATTTCTGTTAGAAAATAAGAATCAATGGGAACTTAGTATTTCCTCTTTGTTTTACAAAAAAAAATCAGAACAGTCTATAAAAAGGGTAGAAATGCCTATAAACCATTGTGTGGCGGTTCAATCAAAAGCAGAAAGATTTTTAAGTTAATTTTGAAAGTTTAATTTCTAAGTTAATGGAGCTAATGTTATTAACTCCATTAATTAATCGAGGGTTCAATCCATTTAACTCTGCTTAGCTCATAGCAAATGAGCTGTTCTGCTGGAGTCAGCAGCTCTGTGAGTGTTTTGCTGGCTCAAGTCTCGAGGGAAACCATTCCTGCTAGTTAGTGAGTGCTCCTTTTTCTAAATTTAATTACTCCATATAATCATATCAGAACAATTCTTAAATATCCAGAGAAGCCTGACATTTTCCCAGTGTGAAGCTTTCAGTTTCTTCAGTTTGCTTGAGTGTTTTTTTTTAATTCACCCATGGGATAGTTTTGCATGCAAAAGAATTAACAGACAAGCATATTGTACCTGTGCAAATTAACTCCCATGGATTTTGATGCTAGAAATATGATTGCTTGCACGTGCAAAACATACGTATGGGTTGAGACCATTTTTTCATATGGTAGAAAATCTGTGGATCTTGTGGTGAGCAGACTTATTGTGAGGACACCTCAATGCTTTATATCTTGGACATTAGGCTGTGTTGTTTCTTGTGCTTAAAGGGGTTTAGATAGATATTTTTGAAATCTGGTTGGGCTGGACTACCTTTGTTTCTATTGGAGTATTATACATTAAAATCTAAAAAACCCACCAAAACCCCAAAGCAAACTGCTTTCTGAAAGCACTTCTCAGTGGCCATAAAGAGATACAGTAAAGTCATAGTGACAGCAGGTGTACTTAAAAATTAGAGAGGAATTAAAGATGATCATCCAGACTTTCTAATCCTGCTATACTTTACAGCCTTTTCCTCATTCATCTTGAGAGTATACAGATTTTTCAGTATGTCCTGGAAGCTAAGAAACACAACTACGAATTTAAGGAGAGAGTAAATACTTTTGCCAGCTATCTGGCAATTATTTTGTTTGTGGACGATCCAATTACAGACATTCTGAACTCTGTGCTCCTAGAAATTTCAGCAGCAGGAGATTACAGCTACGGCCAGACACTTAGAGGAGGCTGGAGTACTGTCCTGCTCTGGTTATTGTCAAGTTTTAGGTGGAGGACAGATGTGACAGACAGCTTGCACTACTTAGGTCTAGAAAGTGTTTTTTTTCTTTTCTGTTTTATTAACTATTACATGGCTTGAATCAGATGTGTGGTTTTGACTTGTGTGCACATGCATAAATACACTACAGCATATGCTTAAACATGATCCAGCATTAAACTTTGTCTTAAATATAGTTCAAAAGAAATATTAAAGCCTCATGTTGAATTAATTATTGACAATGTTTATGCCTTAATTTCAAATACTTGTTTTTTATTATCTCTGTTATCATTGAGTGGAGACAATGATAAAATTTGTAAGCCCCTTTTTGGATACAACTACAACATAACTGCAAACTAAAAGACTCTTTGGAAATAAAAAGTGATAATGAATCATAAAAATATTCTATTTTAGTGACATATATATTTCACATATTAGATGCAACATCCCTGTCTGCATTTTTAGTTCAATATGACACGAATTGTAATTCAGGTGTAGGTATAAAGTTGATATGGAACTTAAGGTTTTATTTAATTTATTAATAAACATATGAACTAAGACAAAGAATTTCAGAACAAAGCAGGCACTGCATGCAAAATGTATAGAAGTGCTCTTTTTTCTTCACTTGCAGTAAAATCATTAGATATAAAATTGCAGCAGAATTGAGATTTTTATTTCAAGGCTTTACATAAAAAAATGTTTTCCAGATGTGAAGAAAGACATTGTCCTCATATAGGTTTTGCATTAGCAGATAAAACTATTTGGGGGACTTAATGGAAGGACTTGAAAAAGATAGCTGCTGGGCAGTGGACGAGGTGCTATACTCAGAGCCTCACATTCACTATGCACATGTTGTGTACTCAGAAAGTATCTGCTTTGCCCTTGAGTGGGTGCTTGAAAAGCACAGGCACATGAAGAACCCTGTGATCCTGCCCCATGGAGAAGAAAATGCTCTATAAGAAAACAGGTGTTGTTCTTTCCAAATCATATTTCAGAGGATGTTTTTATGTGGCACAGTTAAAACAGTGAGACTCCATAGGCTTCATTTTACTGTAGCTTTAATGATTTAGCCAATGGATTGGAAACTAACGGTTTCTGAAAGTTTTTAATTTTTTTTTAAATTTCTGACTGACAATATCCTTGAGGATGCTTTGAGACATGAAGATAAGGACATCAAAGGAAGCAGAAATCTCTAGCTTTACATGCTCACATTGCAGTACTTGTAGTGTCAAAAGACCTAGTTACTTCAGAGGAAAAAACTTTCTCCATCTACAAAACAGTACCAGTGAAGTGGAGTTCTGTGTTTGTTGGCAGGATGGCAAGTTCCCATGCATTTCATAATTTTGGCCTCATTGAAGACTGGCAATCATAGAATTGTAGAATATTCTGTTCCAGTAGGGACCCCTCAAGATCATCAGCTACAGCTCCTGGCCCTGCACAGGACACCTCGAGTCACGTCCTCCTGGCTGCCAGAGCACTGCTGACTCAGGGTCAACTTTCTGTCAGCCAAGACTCCCAAGTCCCTTTCCATGGCACTGTTTTCCAGCCTCTCATTCTCCTGTCCATCTGTACATCTGGGGCTGCCCCATCCCAGGTTCACTTTCCCTTTTTAAACTTGATTTAACTGCTCAGCCCCTCAGTTTCTTGAGGTTCCTCTGGAGGGCCTCTCTGCCTTCAAGAGAGTTGACAGCTCTTCTCAGTTTAGGATCATTAGCAAACTTGCCTAGTGTCCCTTTGAGTCATTGATGAAGAAGTGTTTTTGCTGAATTAAGAAGCTTCTTTCATAGGAAAATATCTTGGTTCTGCTTGTATGTTAACTTGCAATCAAAACTTGGAGTATCAAGTTTCTTCATTCTCAATTTGTTTCTTGCATTTTTTGCACTTTAGTTTTTTTCCTGAGGAGAAGCAGAACTTGAAGTCTATTTCAGTCACAGATGTAGACAAAAAAAATCAGATTCAAATAAAATCATAAAACTATGGTGATGCACTTTAGTACTATAAGTATGTATTTATAAGTATGTATTTAATATTGAAGCTTCAGTTTGAACCCTGAACAGCTCAAGATACTGGAGGTCAATTTCTCATCACTGTGTCAATTGTATATAAATTTTATTTTTCATTCTTAATTCTCAGTAAGAGTACTTCTTGCTGGAATTGTCATCAAACTAGGTTTTGGATTTTCTTAAAGAATTGGCCCTGTATGTGAGCTAAGGGGATAAGACAGAGATAAAAAATATGCCATCTGTATTGAGTGTGAGATTTTGGAACAGATGAGGCCCTGGTTGATCAAATTCAAATTCATTCATATTTCCTGATAGGGAGCTGTGGTCTATATGCAGAAATTATGTTGAAGAGTGATTCATACTTTCAATCTGGAGACATAAATGTGCAGAACTCAAATAGTCTCTGGCTGATGAGTAATCCTATAGTGGATTTTTATGACCTCTTCCTTGGAATAAAGGAAGTTGGATAAAAACTGCAATACAAATGTAAATAGCCTCTCATTACAAATGTAGTGTGTCAGTTCAGCAATTAGGATTTCTAACAATATGAGGCCTTTTACCAAGGGAGCAGGAATGCAGTAATGATAAAAAGCAAATTAGCTGCTGTGCATTTCCTGGGCCTCAGTAGGGTTAGGATGCAGTCTTCAGGAGTACAGAGAGAAACTGATGTTGTCAACAGTTCTGTTCTTGTGTCTGTGGCACTGCTTCATACCACTTTTAGGAAAATAGAACCATGTTTTTAATTCTCTGAGAAACTGAAGAGTCTCCAAATGCTTTGGAGGTTGTAATGTTGTCTAATATTGAGGATGTGTATAGCTATTTTCAAAATCTGTTCTATAGTATTGCTATTTCTTTTTTCTTGACAAACTCTAAAATAAGAGTAAAAATTCTTTGTTATCTGCTTCTTGGCATATCTGAATGTAGATGTGAGATCCATCCAGCTTGTTGAGTTCCACCCTGTTGATGGAGGCAAAGAAGAAATCCCATGTCTAACACATTGCTAATCCATAGGATTTTTAAGTAGATCTGATCTGCTAGAAATATTACTAATGTTTCCAATAATACTTCTGCTGGAGCAAGGTCCAAATTATTTTTGCTGTATAAAAGCCTATTCACAAAAAATATCTCATTCATCAAAATCTTTTAATAAAGGTGGAAGAGTTGAAGCTTTGAAGACATCCTTGTCAGCAGATAAGGCAACAAAGCAAAACATATTTAAGAAAAAGATGCTTTCACTTAGTTTGAATGGGATTCAGCAGCAGTAATAACAGACCGATTTTGACATAGTTCAGAAGTTCTGTTTGCACTAAAAAAAACAAGCTATGTTCTGCATTCATGAAAAAGTGGTAATGCAAAATCCATATAAAGCAAAACCAAGCTAATTCATATTGATTCTTGAAAACATCTCAATTCTTTAATTCCTCAGGAAATAGTAATTGTTTACTTGTTTCACAGTCTGTTTCAGTTTCTCACAAAGATTAGCAGTGAATGGAGTGAACTCTGATGTCAGTGAAAAATAAGATAAAGCATTGTATTTCAAATATCTGGGCATTGTTCATCAAGAATTCAGACTTCAACTATGGTGTTCATTTTTCTTTCAATATTAAAATGAGGCAGACTATTATAATGATGCAGTCCATTCCGCATGAGGGGTAAAGGTTCAGAAATGTATTTAGGCTTTTCTTGGCAGTTATGTTTTACCATTATGTTTAATTTACATGGTTGTATTTAAAACTGAGATTAAGGAGTATACCTTGAAAAAAAACTTCAGTATAATCAGCATGACCCTTCTTTCACAGTGCTTTTTCTTATAGGAAGTATACTATGGACTACTACTTCAGAAAAATGTTTTCATTATTCTGCATGCCTGGATACCTGTGGGAATCACTTTGAATAAATGAAAGCCATTAGGTGAAACAAATGAAAAATGGAAAAATTCTTGAGCAACCAGAGTTAATAACAAAACTGCTTCATCCCTATTGGCAGTAGTGAGACATAATATCCTTTATCGTAATGTTTCACATATAAATGAATTTCTGAACTTAAATACAGTGCAGGCATCTTGCAAAGCCAGTGGGCAGGAAACAAATTTCCCTGGGCAACCATGAGACATTTGGAGCCTGGCATCACAGTGAACCAGAGTTTCTTTCCAGCTACAGTAAAAGGCAGAATTCAGTTCTTTGAAACATTGAAAACAAGATATGTGCAAGGAGCTTATCTCAATAGACATTAGAATGCAGTAAGGGAGATGGCTTAGTGTACCCCAGTTTTCCTCTTTCAGCATAGCATTCAGAAATTTTTTTTAAGACACAACAATTTTGCATAAATGTGTTACAAACTGTGAATGTTTTTTTAAAATCTATTATTTACTGAATGAGGGCAAATGGGAGGAGTTTCAGAATGCTGCTAATATCTCTTAAATTGCTAGGATACTGAGGGCAGCCTCCTCAGGGATGTGATCATCATCTGTCCTCATAACTGAATATTTTCAGGATGTAATTGAACGTTGCTAAATAATCTTATTTAGGCTCCCTTTCCAGTGGAAGGATGGACCAGATAATCTGTTGATGTCCCTTCCAACTTGGGCTGTTCTCGTTCCTATAGAACAGATATCTTTTACAAGATTTATGTTGGACTAGGTCTTATGCTGAACATTTTCAGGTGTAGATACTTGTCTGAGACTTCTGAAGGGTGTGTGTTTATTGTTGGGGGAAGGAATTTTTCTTTGTCTTAAGATAACAATTTTGAAATAAGACTTTTTTCACTGACAGCTTGTCAAAGTCAAGAGTAATTTATGATCAGTAGTGACTGATATGCCTTATCTGATATCATTTGCTTTCCAGATAGTGAAATAAACAACAAACTACCTATTGTGGGTTGTATCTATTTGTTTATGAAAAAGCTTATACCCTTAACTGATTAGCTCTAAGACAGGCCATTCCTGCAAGATAATGTTGTCTAGACCTTGTCAGATCATAAAAATAACTGAGATTTTAACAAACTTTTCTTGATTTGAAGTGCCTGCAGATAAAGCCTGAATGTGGCATGCAAAAACAGCCTGTGAAATTAAGAAAACACTTAAGCACATACTCAGTTTAGCCTTCAGTACCAGATTACTTTCCACATATGTTTTTATATTTTACTTCATGAAAATTAATTTATGCCATGTTGTTCTTTCACCAGACTCTGAAGGACACTAAATACATACATAACAATTGTCCCTGTATTTGCCAAGATATACTGACCAGAAAAATATCTTGCTTTGTTTGTAGTTTTTCTGATCTAAGATGAGTTTTTCCACTGGAAACCAGAAGTTGAATATGTAATGACTTCTTTTCAGCTTCCTGTTTTAGGGGATGGGTGTATATGCATATTTATTTTTCTGTTAAACATGAAGATACTACCCCCTAATCTGTTGAAGAAACATAACTATTTGTATGTTTCTAATTCAATGTTCTGAAAGAAGGCATATGACTGGGCTTTGCATAAATGTAGGCCAGGTACTTTCTTAGCTCTACCTAGCATCCAGTTAAAGAATAAAAAAAGTCTAATGGAAAAGCTGAAGAGCAATTGAATGCAACTGAAAACAGCTGAATGTGCTTTATTGATTCTGGGGAAACTGCTCTTTAATGGACTAAATTATTTTCTTTATTGACACCCTCTCAGTACTGAAATCTGTCAAAGTAATCAAAAATCTACCATATTCATGAAATGGTCTTATCTGAACAGGAAACAATGCTGCAAAATTTCATGGCTTATAAGACCTTATGAAGAGCTTGGGTTTTTGGTGGAAGAATTGAGGGATGGAAATGCAAGCAGCACTGAATGTCCTCACTTTTTTTTTTTCATGGATACTATGAATGAGTTTTAATGCGTTATTTCACCAAGGCCTTGTAGTGTCTTGTTCATAGCCTGTAAAAATTCATGAGTACTGACTCCCTGTGTGCTCAGGAGCCTGTGTATGTTGGAGATTGTGTTTATCTGTTGTTATTGTTAATTCTAATAGATCTGACATATGGTGTTACACTTGAGATTACTGACACTGTGTTGCCTGACTGCCAATTTCCAAGTAGTATGTAACAGGGAAAGCTGTTAATGTGCTATGAATTTTTTAAAATCCTTTTAAAAAGATAGGGTGTTAAGTGATTTCTCTCATGTGTTTAGCAGGATGCCTGGTCAAGGGTGTTGGCTGAGCAGCATCTAAGCTGTCTGAATAGAAACAGAAGCTTGGTAGCATTAACATCTAGGTGAAGTCATAGCTTATCTCTGACAGACAAATGGTGTCAGACTCACAGAATGACCAAGAGCAGCAGATCTTCACCTGCTGCAGGTGGGACTGCACTTCCCAATTCTGAGACTGTAGCAGTCACCAAGCAAATTCTTATCTGGATGGCTGAAATCTCTGCCTCCCTGCCTCCAGAATAGGAGCACGACACTGCAGCCTTACCAAAACACAACTAATTCCCAGGGCTGTGAAGCTTATTGAAAAGCATTATTGGATCTAACTGTAAAAGTAAACTCTACAGTGAAACATTGGGTTGATTTGTAGCAGTGTCCTTTCATTTCCTGTGTTTATGCTTTCCATAAAAAGAAATCTTTTGTGCTTTTTAATATAATACACAAAGCTTGGTGGAACAGGCCACATAGAAACAATCATGTTCTCTCTGTGGCAATAATGTGATGTCTCCTAGGTTCTGCAGGTTCTGGATATAATTCACAGTACGGATCCAGTTGACTTAGTGAGCACAATGTTGAATATGCACTATAGGAGCATGTCAGCCTCCTTGTGTGTACCCATGTATTTAACTCTGAGCTAGGTTGCTTTCTTAGGGTTGATATAAGCTCAGAGTAGTAGGAAATATAAATGTTGCAAGAGTAAGTGAATCCTTAAATTAGTGTCAATTCTGCCACTTTTTCTTTAGGTTTATACCTAAATATCACCAAATGTGAGGAGTAGGGAGTTAGACTTGATGATGCTTATGGGTCCCTCCTAACTTGAGATATTCTACGAATTTATGAACGAAAGATGTAATTGCTCCTGTTCAGGCAGTAAGAAGTCTCAGATTTGGGGACTTGTACTTCTAGACTTGTGTTTGATCTACTTTTGAACTGTAATATTAAAATTTTCATATTTGTTCTTAGTAAGAGAGGTGTTTTGGTAAATTAAAATGGAGAGAAGATTCAATAGTTTTAAGACAAAAATTGAAACATCCAAGAGTTTCTTGAAGATAAATGTATTTCAGAAACTTGTACTCTTAGGTTAAGCTATTGATATTTGTCTTTGACCAGTTAGTTTTGCAAAATCATTTTAACAAAGTGTTCTTCCAGAGTATTACAGAGTATGCTTTTGCATGTCTGTCTCTCATCTCTGCTAATTTTACAATAATCAGGCTTAGCTGCTAGTTTGATATGGATATGCAAGACATGAAAAGCAACAGAAAAATCAAGGTCTGTATTCCCAAATTTAGCAGAGTTCTGAAAGTCTCTCTGATGCAACAACTATTTGGGTTTTCTTTTTAAAATTTTATTTTAATTTAATTTTATTTTTATTTTATTTTATTAATAAATGAGATAGCTTCTTTAGTGTTTGTAATGTCTTAAGAAAATATTAAATACTTGAATATTCCTATACTGGTTTGGTTTTTGTTTTGTTCTTGCCATTTTTCTTTAGTCTCTTTAGTGTGCTGGCATTTTCCCTACAACCTTCTGTCTACCCTACAGCACTTCTAGCAGCAGATCTATTTTCATAAATCACTTTGAGAGAAGCCAACACTCATAAAGAAAATATATGTTGATTTTTGCACAGTCCTGACATCTAACGGAAAGTTAAAATAAAGACCATAATAAAATTCCACTGCAATTCATACCATGCTTGGTTTGTGTTCTGTGGATATGCAGCTTTTTCTTTAGATTAGAATATCATTCTTATTTTAATGGGGTTTTTGTTTGTGAAATAAGATGGTAATGAAATGAAACACAACTGGGTTCCAGTCCTGAAATCCGTTCTTGCTTTTTCATAAAGGCAAAGCTTTCACTGATGTCAATGACAGTTTTGCCTGAATCAGAATTGCAGGATTGGGCTGATAGTGTCTGACTTAATGAATTTCAAAGAGGAAATTTCATTTCATGACCAGACAGATCATTTTGGAGTGTCTTTCACAGCCAGTGAAAATGCATCTTGTGACAATGTTTTTGTTTTCCTTTTGTTTTCATGCTTCTTAAAAGATTTTTTTTCCCTGAGAGATGCTAGTCTAACAAATAAGCAGAGTGTTTTACTTGCAAGCATAGTGATGAGATTAATGGAAGAGCATTTTAGAATCTTACTGGAAAATACATGCTTTTTTTTTTATTTTGTTATTTTTGGTCATAGGACTGAAAAAGGTTTTGTTGCAACATTCTTTTCTTTTTCTGTAGAAGTTTGCTTTGCTGCTTGGTAACTGCAAGATTTATTTAATTAAAAAAGACAAACTCACACACACATTTGAGACATCCTAATATTGGTTAACAATCACAGGTGTTTACCAAAGACAAGGCTCAGAAGAAAGAAGAGGGTGTTTGAGTGCATAATAAACAAGGGAAGAACTGTGTATGGAACGGGAGTTGATTTTGGGGTTCATTCTTTCCCATTTGCTTTGACAACAGAACCTGACACCTCTTTTGCCCAATATACACTACCTTGCAACTGATGGCATTTTTGGAGTAATAAATGCAACAAGTTCTAATCCAAAACAAGGCCTATGAGGGTTGAGAAAGGGAAAGAATTTATTTTTAGGACATCTGCTACATAGAACTTATGAACCATTCTATGTACGGTTTAGGTACTTGGGTTTTTTAAGCCACAGCCAGTCTTTGTGTACAAAGCTCTCTACCAAGGTTTGCAAGTGACCTTAAACTGAGGTTGCCTATTGCTGAAGAGAGGTAACTCAGCCACAGGCAGTTTCATAGATGATACTGCCTACTAGTATGCAATCTATTGCTGATCTTAGACTTGAACTGCAATGACCAGCACTCCCTCCTGGCCACACACAAAATTATGTGAATGGCACAACGGAAAACAGATTTTTAGTCTTTATTTGAACAGATGTAAATACTATTTTTTTTTCTCCTCCTCACACTCTTGCTTAACCTGTGAATATTTTAAATGGTACTGGATCAGAACTATGATATCTTGCTTGCTGGACCTGGCCTTTGTAAATATTTATGAGAAAACATGCATTAATAGTAATTTCTCAGAAGGATGTTGTGAGGTGTTTAAACTGCTCTTTTTTACAAACCATCTAAAGGGAGAGGTTTATGAACTGAAGCTAAACTGAGTTCTGTCTTGTGTCAGACTTTTTCTCACTTTTTCCCTGCAATTTGAAACTTGTGACAAAAGGGCACTAAGGAGCTGAAACTAGATTTTCAAAAAGGCTGAAAAATAGATTATATAGGAGAGGTGGATCAGGATTGTGGAAAATATGCCTGTGGATGGTCTGATCTGTATTAAGGAAAACAGTCTAAATATAGGCAAGTTTTAACTATAGAATATGTCTTTTTTTTCTTATGGAGTCAGTGCAGTAGCGTTGCTTCCTGTTCCTCTTTTCCATGACGGGGAATTATCCTGGATATGCTGTCATAATTTTAGCAACGCTTTTATCTGTTTTAGCTGCAGTATTGGAAGAGGAACATGAGATGTCCTTCTCCTCAGCATAGCCTGCTCTGAGGATAAGTGGTGGTGATGAATCCCTTTGGTCTGGAAAGGGGAGCAGGGACACAATAGTACTTACACTATCTGCATCAGATCAGACTTTGGGAAGACTTACTCTTCTTTATGGAGACACCTTTGTCTTTATTTAAAAGTATTTAATTTTTTACTATTTAAAAGTAGAAATAAGAATAAAAAACCCCCAAAACAACAATAAATTTCAGGAGAAAAGAGTAACAACATCCCATAGAGCTAGACAAGCTGTGTCACCTCATGGCCTCCTTTTATCTCTTTTGATATTGTATGAAGGAGGTAAAAGCCAAAAGCAGCAGATTGGAGCAAGAGTAGCACAGTTCTCCTGCAGCAACTTGAGGGATGTAATCTCAACACTAATAATGAGGATTGTATGTAGTCAGGGACCATTTACTTCAGATAAGAGTTATCAAGTAGTAGGTCATACAATTTAAACCAACTAATTTCATGTTTCAGATGACAGAGCCAGAAGCCATGCCAGCTCAGAGTTTGTTGAGGCTAGGTGGGTCATTGGGATTGCAAGGAATATGAGTGACTTCAGTCAGAAAGCAAGGTTCACCGGTGTCCCAGCCTAAATGCCTCTATGTTATCACATGCGCCACGGGGAATAAAGAGGAGAAATGAGATGTGCCCATGCCTGCAGGGTTGAAACTTTACTGGCATCACTGAAACACTGTGGAATGGCTCCTCCAACTGCAGTGCTAAAATGAAAGGATATAGGATCTTTAGGAGGGACAGGAAAAGAAGAGCCCAAGAGATCTGGATGATACTTCAGGATTGTATCCTCCAGGCTCAACAAGAATACATCCTTACAAAGGCTGAATCAGTGAACACCACAGGGCCTGCATGGGTGAACAAGGCAATCCTGAACAAATTTAAAATAACACAAACAGGTAGCTTAGAGTGTGGGACCAGTGGAAGGTAGCCTGGGAGGAATACAGAGAAATTTTTCAAATAGCCAGGGGTCTTGTTAGCAAAGCTAAAGTTCTGACAGAAGTAAATCTGGCCAAGAACATCCTAGGTACAAAAAAAATCTTCTTTAGGTACACCAAAAATAAAAAAAAAATATGAGGGAAAATAAAATTTCTCTCTTGCAGAAGGTTAAAGCAGTGATTGGGAGAATGAAGCAACTCTTCACTGTAGAAAACATAGTTTGAGACCATCTAAGGAACCTGAAGATATAAGGGTCTGTGGGACCAGATGGGATACATCCTAGGTCCTGAGAGTACAGGCAGAGGAAGCAGCTTGACCATTATCCATCATATTTGAGAAGTCAAGGCAGTCTGGTAAAGTTCTCACTGACTGCCAAAGGGAAAACTTGAATCTCATTTTTAGGAAAACAGAGGTCTCGCCTCAGTTTCTGGCAAGACCATGAAGTGGATCCTCCTAGAAAGTATGCTAAGGCATGTGAGAAATAAGGAAGTGATTGGTGATAGCCAACATGGTTTATCTAGGGGCAAATCATGCTTGACAAGTTTGGTGGCCTTCTATCATTGAATTATAGCAGTGGTGGATAAGGGAAGCGTGACAGATGTCATCTATCTGGACTTGTGCACAGCATTTGACACTGTCCCACATGCCACCCTTGTCTCTACACTGGGGAGACATGGCTTTGATGGACAGACCACTCAGCAGGTAAAGAATGGGCTGGAGGGTTGTACTCAGACTTTCAGTCAACAGCTCGATGTCCAAGTGAAAAGCAGTGACAAGTGGCATTCCTCAGAGATATTGTGTAAGTCAACACAGGCAGCCAGCCAAAGCAACCCCAAAGCCACAGCTGAAATGCCAAGAGTACATTTATTTCAATACCTCACTGCCCAGAGGATCCTGGAGCAGCCCCCAGGCAGTGACACACAGGCAGGAGCAGAGGCCCCGCCAGGCTCAGTCCACCCCAGCACACTGCGGGGCTGCTGTCCACACGCATCCATCGAGGGTCCACACACGTGGTTCAGCACCATGCTGTGAGCTCCCGGTGCTTTTCATGAGCCCTGAGCCTTGGTCTCTCTCCCAAACAGGGAGCACATCTCCCTGTGCCTCCAAGTCCCCGCAAGCACCCATGTTATCTCTAGACAGAGATTACACTGCTCAAATCACAGAGAGCACAACGAACAGTGGGCATAATACATGGTTTATGCATGATGTTTCACACTCTTATTCTCCAGGCCTCAATGCTCCCAGCTGCAAGACCACTTTAGCAAATCTACCATCCTCCTTTCCACTTTTCCATTTTTAACCCTTTCCTCACAACAGATGAGTGCTGTTTAACATCTTTGTTGGTGACATGGACAGTAGGACTGAGTGCACCCTCAGCACATTTGCTGATGCCACGCAACCGTGTGGTGCCATCAGCATGTTGGAGGAAAGGGATGGCTCCTAAAGGGACCTAGATGGGCTTGAGAGGTGGGTCTGTGTGGACCTCATGAAGTTCAACAAGGCCAAGTACAAGATCCTGCATCTGGGTCAGGACAATCCCAAGCACAAGTACAGGGTGGTCAGAGAATGGATCAAGACTAGCCCTGATGAGAAAGACTTGGGGAGGTGTTTTTTGGATGAAAAATTCATTATGATGGGACAATGTGCACTCACAGCCCAGAAGGCCAACCAGATCCTGGATGTCACATCCTGGGATACAACAAAGGAATAATTTTCAAGGAAGGTGATTCTCCCCCTCTCTTCTTTTGGGCGTCTGAATTCACTCATTTGTCAAAAAATGCAAATAATGTTATTGTGATCACAGTTACCTGTGCATATGAAGAGAAAGGTGCAACACAACTAAGGATTTCAATATCTAACTTTACTGCAGTTCACACACAAAAAAGTAGATAGTGTTAATTTTTGTATTAAAACCTAGTTTATATATTTTGGTATCACGTCTAGACAGAGATAAGGTTTAGATGATCCTACGAGCCTTTTACTGTTTTGGGATATTTATATGTTATGTTGGTATCCAACAGAGTTAGAGCAGCAAGTGGACCTACAAGGGACACAGCTGGAACATTCTTGGACTTTATTTGAAACACGGATTTTTAGAATCTTTCAAATTTGTTTCTACAAATAAACATTCAGGCTGTTATAAATGCTAGCAGGGTCTTTGGATTTATGAGGAGCTAAGTGATTGTTATAGTAAATACACTTCTACTGTTTGTTCTTATATTGGTGGCAATTTTTGTTTCAAACAAAAGTGCCAGAAATAATGGGAAGAAGTACAATAACAAGAGGAAAACCTTTCTTTTCTTCTCCCCCTTATTTGTTGCTAGAGGAAAGGCAACTTAATTTTCACTCTCTTTTTATGGCCTTGAGTTGTCATACTAAAATAGAAATATTTTCTTAAGAGGAATCTCTGAAATAGGAGAAAGTTGCACGTACTGATTTCCTTAAACTGCTCCTCCTAGCAGACTTCCACATAGATTCTATTCTATTTGTGCTTCTATGTAAATTTGAGCTTAGTATATTGAGTATTTCTCTATGTTATCTTTCCCCGAGATAATCTTGGTTAAATGGAGTTCTGCCAGATAGAGATTTTCCAAGACAAATTTCCAAAAATGAATCCAGACATTGCAAAATAAATGCATCAGTATTGCTGAAAGAAATAGAAATGTTTCCACTTTCAGAGTAATCTGAGTACATGCTTTGGAAAACAGTGAATTTTTTGTCAATCAAAGGAGGATGGTTTATTGTGACCAAGCAGTTTGGATACTGGTGGGATTGGTGCTCATGCAAAAGGGAGCATGCATAGGTATATGCAATGCCACTTGGTTTTTTTTTAGACAAAAACACCTTCACAACAACTGAATATATGAGATCAATATCTTAGTGTAAATGAGATGTTTGTTTATGCCACTAACTCAATACAGAATACTGCCAGCTGTACAATGAAATGCTTGTTACCAAGACACTAGTAATTAACTTCCACTTAGAATAAAATGCCTTTTATTTTCAAAATTTTTTTATAAAAGATTATTTAAGCATTTCTTGGCTTTTTGGATCATGTTAAATGTAAATAAAGATTTTATTTGTGATTTCATGGGTTTGTAAAGCGATAATGTGTGCTGTACCCATGGGATCAAGATCTAGACAAAGGATGGTATTACAGCTGAGTCAATGAGATATCCCAAAGAGAGCCAAAGCATAAGATATTGTGGATACAGCCAAGAAGTGAACTATAAAATGATCCCACAGGTAGAAAAGTTTATAGAACATTTAAACTTCCATGGTGTTTTAACATAATGAATGGAACTGAAAAGAGTTGAAAAGAGAATAACATCTATTTTGTACCCCGGCTATAAGATCTTTTACTCTGAATTAAACAGAATATATTTCTAAACAAATTATTAAGGAAGTTCAGGGATATTTGTTCCTGAAACCAAAGTTTGCGCTGCCAATGGACATGTGCAGACAACTTTATTCATGCTGAAGTCCTTGAGGCTGTCATTGCTTGCATCAGTGATCATGCAAGACTAACTCTTGTGGCTACCATATTCAATGTTAGTAAGGTTGAGAGAGCTTTGTCTTGCCAGCTACAATCTGACCTTTTGATGAGCGCTCTTTGGATTTGTTTGTTTGTTCCGCATGTTTTGTCTGGGATTTTTCCTCCCAAGTAAATGGCATTTATTGCAACGCAATAGTAGGTCTTGAATTGCATCAGGAAATCAAAATACAGAAATAGCATTAATCACATATTTTTTTCTATTAAATATTAATAGAGCATTCAAAGTATTTATTAATAAGTGTTTATCTCAACAGAAACTTCAGGAATATTCTCTAGGAACTCCAAATACTATAACAACAGATGTCAGGTTTTTTCCTAACTGATGCGTGGTTTTAGGGTAACAGTTAACTCCCTGTGGGAGAAAGTTTCTGTCTAGAAACCTCATCACTCATTGCCAATTGCTGGTCCTGAAGCTATTTATAAAATAAGAAACTTATGCCTTGCAGTAAAGGAGAAAACTGTGACTTAATTTTTATTTAATGTTATTCATATTTGAAAATAACCTAAAGTGGCTAACAACAGCACAATGAACTCCTGTGGTATAGATTATTAAATGTAATATGAATGCCAGTCTGACATTATCGTGCTCTGTGTGGTCTCTGACTTGATCTGTTACAAGGCTAGGCCAAATCTCTTGCTAAGAGATAAACTTCTACTAAATCATTCATGTTTTCCACAAAAAACTCAAAAGATTGGGTTTTTTCCTACTCTGTTATACTACAGGAAACTACACGTGGCCTCTGAACTATGCTTTCCATGGGGTTCTCGAGCTTGATCTTGCTCCTGACAAAGTTTTAGAATGATTCAATTTTAAGATAGGTATGTTGCACCAAGGTATTTCTGGGTTCAAGGCCTGAAAATTAACATTTTGTAGGCAGTTCTATAGCACTGCAAAGCTTTGTGCTGAGCAGCACTGTCCTGCAAGTAATTAGGATTTTAACCTTTTATTTCCAAAAGGCTTTTTTGTGCAGAATTTTTGAAGTGTTTTGTATGCAAGGAAGAATTAATCATTCTGGCTAATAGTTTGGCTTATATATATTTATTTCTATCTATATTAATATTTATATTATCTATATTGATATTGATATTGATATTGATAATGATATTTATAGTTATATAGTTATATTTATTTATATTTATAGTTATAGTTATAGTTATAGCTATCATTATCTATATTAATATTTATATTATTTATATTTATATTTATATTATTTATAATTTTATTTGTGTTTATGTTTTTGTTTTTGTTTTTGTTTATTTGCTTTTATTGAATTTCATGTATTATCTAATACATTTTGGAATAAATGTTGGATTAGATGAATTTTTATTTAGCTAGTTTTGGTCCTGTGTCCTGCTGCTGCAGTGCAGAAGTATACAAGTTGCTGAGAACAATTGCTTTTCAGTTTTCTGCTTTCAGTAGAGTCTCCTAGCCTAAAAGCTAGACTCAACAATAAATATATAACATAATATATATAGCAATAAATATAAATATAAATATAAATATAAATAAAGATATAATTATAAATATTTAAATTTAATAATATATTAATCTGTTATACTCTGCATTTGTTCTTAGTATGTAGTTGATAATAAAAGTTTTCACTGTTTTCCATTTAATCTCACCTGACATTGTAAACACTGATAAATCATTCTCCAACTTCACAAACTGAAGTTTACCCTTGCAGCTATATGCAAACTGTTTATAATTTCTATTGTGATATAAAAATCTTGAATTTATCTCTGCTTTAAAGATTTAATGCAATCACTTCATCACTTTGTTTGCAGTATTACATAAAATTAAACTAAAAAAGCTGCCTTTTACATTACAGCTGCAGAATCTGTCATATTTTATTGATATTTGTGCTACAATAATTCAGAACGATTCAGGTTTATTCACTGTTCTCCTGAGTGATATTAGATGTAATTGAAATGAATATGATACTCTGTATTGTTTGTGAATCCATCACTGTGTTTCTAAAAGACAATGTTGAAACTCCTTATAATCCTTTTGCTGTTTTTCACACAATAAGCTTAATTAGAGCATTTAATGTTAAACACTCCAATGCTCTGTTGGGGCTGGGTTGAGGATGTCTACTTTCAGAATGTTGGAAGTATAAGAAATGAGATCCAGAAAGGATTCAGGGTCTGAAGTTCTTCTTCAGGTCAAGTTTAGACTTGAAAAATTCACCTGGTGATTTTGGCATCTATCAATAAAGCTGTACTACAGTTTTCTAAAAATACCCACAAATGCTTAATCTCTGCTGAGATAAGCAGCAAGTTGTGGGCTTTTTTGGAATTTCTATTAGTTTTTTGAGGTTTCTTTGTTTTTTATGATAGGAGTTTCCTCCACCCAAGTCTTTGTCCAGTGATTGCAAACAACATTTGGGATACAGGAAATTTGCTTTAATTCTGCCTTATTCTTCTGCTTTATTTAATTCTGTTGTTTATTTGATGTCAGTCAATTTTGAGTGAGACTAGCAGAAGTAAGGATGACAGCAGTAAGAGAAACATTAAGTTTTCAGATGCATATGGGGAAGCCAGGATTTCTTAATCATTTTTGCTTGTTGACACTCTGATTGCAGATACAGGTGACAGCTAAAAACTAGAATATCACTACTGTGAGATGTGGAGGAATCTTCTGATGCTTCTCTCCCAACTTCCTAACTTACTATTTATTGCATGAAGTAAAGTTACTCTGAAAATGATAGATGTTTTAGATGTTGTATAATGAAGGGATATTACAAAAGGAAGTTTTTTATGGACTTGCATTGGCAATGGAAAACAAAAACCACCAGAACACAAGAATTTGTATTTGACATACATGGATGTGTTTCTAGGTCTTTAAAAAAAAAATCTGTGTTAACTCTCAGGACAGAAAAATATTTTAGAATACAAAGCTACCAACACAGTCATTTAAAAATGTATTTCTCAAAATTTAAGATATAAATATTAACTTCATATTTCTAGCATCAATTTACCTAAAGCATTTGCATCTAGTAGAGACTTGCATTATGAGTTAGTTGTAAGTGTCTTTCAAGGCAAAACTAAAGTTTAACAATGTAATGTGTAATTTTTTATAGAATAATTGATGAGTTTGACATTGGTGTCAAAAAGAATTCAAAACTGATGTGTATTCCGTTAAGTGCAACTAACTATGTATTTATTACATAATAGTGTTGAAATGGTGAAACCAGAAGGAAACAAAAAACTTACACATGAGTTTTCTTCTGTTATTTCAGAGGTTAATAAGGAGAAGGTGAAGCAGATAAAAATTTGATTGACTTTAAGCTAGATTTTTATGCTGAAAATGTCATTTTTTGGAAAAGGCATAGTCTAATACAGTAACTAAAGAGCTAAAAATTTGTCTGAAGAATACATCTTTTTCATGCTACAAATTCTGCTCCGATTTTTACATTCCTTTTTTTCATTTTTACGTTCCTTTCAAGACAGCTACAAGTAGATAACTCCATGGAATTTGGTTCTTAGCTAACGAAAACTACACTGCAACAAAAATAAAATATATTGTTTCTGTTCTGGCTTGTAGAGTAGGTTTCAGCATGAACACTCGGAAATTTCAAAACTACTTATTTTTTATCTTCTTCTTGGGAGTGGTGTTTGAAAGAAATTAGGTCTAATTTCCTAGCATAAAACTAAGAAAAAAGATATCACCAAGAAAATCTTACAATGCAGAACAAATATGTATTTAATATCTGATAAAAAGTATGCATGTGTGTATCCTCTAAAAACAATATATATATGAAACAGGGAAGGAATCTATGTGGGTAAAGAAGATGTTTATTTTTGCTCTTGCCAATCCTTTTACCTGGCAAGAATTCCTTGCAAGCTTTTTTGCAATTTCTTCTCACTGACAGTTTGGGACGTGCACAGCAGAGTGTTGTGCACTGTCTCAGGTACAGGTTTGTGGTGTTTATTTTTTACCATGTCTTTTCTCAGTCCACCTTTTCTACTGTGGAGTGTACCCTTTTGTGCTTATACACTGCGAGAAGGATTACTTTAGGATGAAATGACTACATGTGACAGCAATATGATGAGACTGAAATAACACTTGTGAGAGGTTCTGCAACCTGGCAGCATGTGACAGCTGATGCAATATTAAGGGCTGGGTGCTCCAATGCTTGCAGAGAGTGCTACAGAATTGGAACTTGAACTTTTGTTCGCAGGTAATACTAAACCCCAAAATTTGACTCTAGTTTAACTGAATTCACTGGATTCTTGTTGTTGTGTGTATTGGAGCCTTGATCTTATTTCCAGTTACTCAAGCTTAGAATCTTCTGAACTGAGGCTGATATCACTAAGTTAGTGTGCACTAGCTAATACTATTCTAGAAGGCTTTGAATGATCTGACCTCTTAAGATCAATGTTTCCATTCTCCTGTTTCCATGAAGATTAATTTTTTTTTCTCCAGACGTTCTTGCACAATGATCTTCAGGTCTTCTACACATTTTTAAATAGAAGAATGTCTTAAATTGATTTTTTTTAACCTTCCATCTTTAGGAATGTAAAGTGTTTCTCTTTCATTGTCAGTAACAGGATAAATACTTCATAAACTTTATTGTCTAGTGTAATCTTACATTTTGCAAAATAATGTGCAATTATTCTTAAATCCTGGGATATTCAGACATGAATTTTCCTTCCAAAAATTGGCAGCAAATATTATTATAGTGCAAATATATTTATAGTGAAATATTAAACTGGTTTTGTCCTCTTTTTTCATGTTACTTTAGCAAAAGTTCCACACTTCATTTCTAGTTCACGATTCTGTCATAGTCGTTGAAAAATTATATTCTAAAGGGGAAAAAGAACCAATTTACATCTTAAGTTGTTTTTCCACAGTCATCTAGATCTGAAAATTCAAACCTGAATATCTGTGACTTCTTGATTTTTTAATTTTTAAATGTTTTTTAAACAAAAGAAGATCAAGGAGTAATGAACATATTTCAGAAATCAAAACATTGTCTAGATTTAATGGAAACCAATTATCTCTAATTCTGGAACATTTAATGGAAAAAACCTGCAAAACTCAGCTAAAAATGTCAAGTAATAATTATATTACCCTAATTGTACAGCAATCAAATAATGTAGTGTAGGTAACATCTAATACTTTACTGACTGGATAAGTTATTTACATGTTAACTTACCAACTTTCACAAAAGTGGGTCTGTTATCCTAAGAAATATCCTATAAATTTGTCTTCAGAATTTTCCTGTTGTTTAGTCATGTTTCATGAGCCTAGAAAATATTATATTGACAGGTCTTGGGCACTGTGCTGGAAGACAGATCCAAGCAATGCAGGTTTTCAGTCATGAAGGGCATAGCACATGTGTGGAGAGAACTTTTTCTCTTGCTGTAATTTAGAGTAATCGAATATTGTATAGGCTCTAACAAAGTAGCAATAGAATGTAGGTTTGCTTCCAGGTCTCTCTTGTGGTAGAAAATATGTTCTGGAACAGGTAGGTCAGACAGGAAATCAGTATTGAAGACCTGCTGCTGGCTAAGGTTAAACTCATGAGCAGTAGTCGTGACATCTCTGGGATAGCAGAAAGAAGAAAAAAACCCCAAAACCAACCTGTACAATTGCAGCCAGAGAGGGGAATGAGAATGTGAGAGCAAAACCACTTTGCAAACACCAAGGCCGGTGAAGCAGAGGGAGGAGGTGCCTTGTGTCCCAGGTACAGGAGCAGAGATTCCCCTTCCACTGAAGACCATGGTGAGGCAGCTCTCCCTCTGCAGCCCATGGAAGTCCACAGTGGAGCAGAGATCCACCTGCAGCCCTGGGAGTACCCCATGCTGCAGCAGGTTGATACCCTGTGGGGAGCTGTTCCAGGAGAAGGCTTCCAGCAGGACCAGTGGACACATGAAGAGAGAGTGTCTGTGCTGCAGCAGCTCTGCTGCCAGGACTTGTGGGGACCCACGCTGGAGCAGTTTGTGAACAACTCCAGCCAGAGGGAAGAACTCACTTTAGAGAAGTTAGTGGAGGACTGTATCCCATGAGAGGGACCCCACACTGGAGAAGAAGAGGAATGTGAGGAGTCTTTCTCCTGAGGAGGAACCAGCAGAAACAGATTGATTGATGGCAACCCTCATTCCTTGCCCCCATGTACTCTTGGGATGATGGTACAGAAAATTTGGCATAAAGTTGAGCCTGGGAAGAAGGGAGAAGAAGAGGGAAGCTGCTTTTAAGATTCGATTTTTATTTCTCATTATCTTACTTTGATTTGATTGGTAATAAATTAATTTTCCCAAAGCTGAGCCTGTTTTGTCTGTGACAAAATTGATGAGTGATATGTTCTTACCCTTAACTATGGGTAAGAACAGGGGTAATTTGTTATATTTTCTTTCCCCTGTTCTTGTAAGGAGAAGAGTGACAGAGTGATTTTGCTGAGCACCTAGTGTCTATCCAGGGTCAACCCATTAAAAGATCTCAAAACCATTCTATTTTAAGTTCTTAGAGGATTTTCTTTTAGGGAATACAAATGTTCTTTATTTTCTGTTGTTTTTTGTGACATTTAAATATAAGAACAGAGACCCTGCCAAGATCATGTGAAATATAGATTTTGAATTTCTGCTGTTAATTATAAAAGAAAAATATGCAGTTGATCATGCATATTTTACTGTGACTCTTTTGGTGATATTTCTACTTTTTTAAATAAATGAGTGTTCAAGTTGGAACAGCTGCTTTAATGTGCTTCAAATGGTTTTAGTTCTCTTTTATAAGTACTTTAAAAGTAAATTTCTATTGCTAGGTCAGTTTAAATACTTTATTATGGCCTCTGATAATCTATTTATTTGTACCTTAGTATTCCTATAGGTTTTGTCTGACCTGCATTCAAATACAGTCTTAAACTAGATCCATGTATATGTAAATAAAGATGACTTGAGCAGGATGATAGCTGCTATACCAGCCTCCCTTTCCAATGTCGTGATGTTTTTGTCCAAGAAAGAATCGCCTTCCTTTCAACAGTGATGAGGTGACCATTTGAAGTGCTAAATTAATGTATTTGAATTTTAGGTGTAAACAGTGTAGCGTGTTTAATGAATATTTTGGTTCTACTTTGGCTAATTGAAGATTTCTGCAAGTAATAGCACATATTCTCTGTGGAAGTCCTATGCTTGCATGTTCTCGTCTCTATTATCTCCTGATTTTAAAATTAAGTACCTGAGCTGGAAGAGATTCCTATTTTCCACCAGTGGGCAGTAGTTGTGTTGCTTTGATTTTTTGGTGCTTTCCTGGGCCCTTGGACAGGCTGCTTATAATGGAAACATGTCTGTTTAATCAAAAGTTAGTTAAAATCAAATTTTCTTATTTCAGTAAGCTGATATTTTAGAGAATTCTTACGCAAGAACTTTCCAATTGACTTCTACTCTGATATTTAAATTAATGCACATTGCCAAAAGAAAATTTCAGTTTATATAAATAACAAGACAAACTGCTAATGGACACAATATAAGTTTTATTTCTTTTATTAATGACATATGATTTATTGAAGGCATGATTTGATTCCGCTCACAAATAAAGAGACTGCACCCAAATACTCACAACTGAAATTGGTTCACCCACAGAACAGGAATTCTAGACATTTATCTAATCTGCAAACCAAATTAAAAGTAGAAAATTTTATGGATAATCTTTAAAAAAAAGAAATTATATGATTTGGTTGTATTACTATCATGGTTTGCTTGGAGTGAAAATTGCTGATATTTCTATTGGGAATTATACAGTTCCATATTTTCTGAGGAATTTTAATTTATTTAATGTATGTTGAAAGTCATATTTCAGAGCTGTTCATGGATTAAAAAAGTCTAGAATGGAGGATCTCTTACAGCAGTACAAAATTACTCAAGTGCATGTTAGAGTCAAGATGACTACTTGCATTATTTTCACTGATTATGTATTTCTTAGGGGCTGGAGGGTAAGTGAGACATTGATATAAATATTGTGGTTTTTATTTTTTGATAGAAAAAATCTTAATTTTTTTATTTTTTGATTTTTTTAAGAGAAGTGCCTGTGTTTTAGCATCTTTCACTGAATATTTTAAATTTTGGAAAGCAGTAAGAATTGTAGATTGGATAGTCCTTTTCCATGACATACCTCTTTTAACTAAAATAACAGTCAAGAAACAGTGTGACAAAAAGACTGTGCCCCATCTCTGGAAGTGCTGAAGGCCAGTTTGGATGGGACTTTGAGCCTGGAAGACATCTCTGTCTCTGGCAGGAGTGTTGGAACTAGATGATCTTTAAATTTCCTCCCAAGAAAAATCATTCTATGAATCTATAATTAGATGTTGAATCTAAACCAAATACAACCTCTAGCCCCAGACCAGAATTTTTTAGAAAGTAAAACAATTCTTTCTTTCCCCCAGAACTGCGTCATATGAAAATCAAAAATAAGACATTTAAATGATGACCAGGTTTTTTTGTTAAGCTTATTCACAGCTATTATGCTTTAGGATGCATTCAAACACTTGGCTCCTCTGTGTAAGTTGAAATGTCCCACAGGTTTAAATCTTTGTCTTAAATAAATCAACTTTTTAAGTTTTATAAAGAATTGTTGTCATTATCAGGCTGCCAGGCCTTCCAAGATTTGTCTCTTCCAATCTTGTTTGTTTGTTTGCTTTGTCTGTGATTCTGCTCTAACTTTCAGTACATTCCAGACTTTCAGTAAATTCTTTAAAATTGGAAAACTGTGGAGAGAACGAAGTTCTAGGCTGTGATATTTTGAGCCACTTGCAGAAGAGTACCCTTAGACTCTGAACATTTCCACTTTTAAATTGTAATCTCTACCCTTTGTTCAGTTACTCAGAAGACAGCTTTTCCTCTTTATATTTGTTCAAGAAAGGAAAAATAAATTTATAATTGTGTTCTCCTTTAAGAAAATGAAAGAAAATTTAAATAAAACATTTTTCCAGATGTGTTGAAAGTGTAGAGAAGAGTTCTTTCATCCTTTATCCAGAACAAATGGGTTTTTTGCTATCAAGGGTGAGACAAATTGATATTTTATTCCTTAATATCACAGAAAGCTCTGGGAAAGAAAGTTGCTTTCGTACAGGACAAAAAGAAGGAAAATGTTGCTGGCCTGAATGCTATGAGGAGATTCAGAATGTGAAGGAAACTTCAGAAGAACATTTGTGAGAAAATTATTTAGGTCTGCAGCTGATCAGAACTGGTGCAAATACAGAGCAGTGTGATCCTGACAAGCTGGTGGGGTAACATGACCTGACAAAAAGACAAAGACTTCTGGTGTTTCTGTGAGTGCTCACAGCCTCAGTGGAGCAGTGAAAGGACTCCTGCTCTGCTGACCAGAAAAGTCATCAACACTGCAAAGGTTTGAGAGAGGAGTCTGGGGTCTTTAGGCTATTTCAGAACTCAAGTATTTCACTATCAGTGGTATTGTACTGTGTACACAGTCCACATTTTCATTCCTCCTGTGTTTTTTGCATTCAGGGCTGACTGCAAAATGTTACTTTTGATTTTCCAATATCTTCCTAAAGTCAACACACCTGTAAGAAATAGAGAGGGTCCTCCATATTATGGCACCTGAGAGAAATAATGTCTGTTTACACTCTTCCATTTGGTAGCAGTCTTACACAACTGGTTTTCTATAAAGTTTTAATCCATGAAGACTTTTGTCTTTACTCAGGATTTACTGAGCTTTACGCTTTCTAAAGGACTTACTATTTGTGCATCTTTCTTCCCTCTGCTTTCCTGTCTCCTTCCACCTCAAACCCAACATATATAGCTCTTGGATTTTCCACACATTATTTCTCCTAGACAGCAGCAGCTCCTGGGATTTTGAAATAAATTAGCTCACAGCTCTTGCTCATATGATCTGGTTGCAAAGAAGTATTGCTCTAAAGCGCCGTACATTTATCTTCCTATTACTGGAAGATAATACATTTGTATTTCCTTAGGCTATATAGTCTTTCTCGACAGCATTTCAAGTGGAAATAATGCCTTAAAATAGGTGGATGTGATAAAAGGAGCATTTTCTATCATATGACAGCAGCTATTAAAAGAACATGCTGTTGTTACCTAACACATATGACACGGAATCTTTTGATGAAATAGGTCAGCCAAGCACCAACACGATATTGCTCTGACAATCCCACAAAGATCTTGGTCAAGGTGAGGTGACCGTGACATTAATAGTCCTAACTTTATGTCAGATAATGAGATCTCTCACTTGTATTAAGAAGAGGTCAGACAAAATCTCTATCTCATCTAGGTTGCCCAGAGTAAGAACTGCTAATTTTTACTGCCCAGTACAATGAAAAGTTTTTTAAGTGTTTACAAAGGGAATACTATTATAGTATCAGTCAGAAAAAATTCATTTTATCTTCTGTTTTAATAATCTGGAAATGAAATTAAAAAGAAGAGCTTTTTTTCATCATGATTAGGACGCTGGCAAGGGGTTAAATGAAAAGGCTAGTGGTGGATTGTAGATACAAACAGAACAATCACGGTCTAACAAATAGTCAAGGCAAGCTCTGATGTGTTTTGAATCACATGTTTGCAATTTCTAGTGTAGCTGGATGAATGATACCTTACAGGGATGAGAAGCCAATAAATATTACAGTGTTTGAAGGAGAGAAACACCTTTTTTCCTGCAATTCCTGGTGCAAAGGGCCCCATTCCCACTAAAGTATATGACTCAGGTAGGAATGGGGTTATTCAGTGGGTTTTTGTATGGTGCAAAACTGGTAAGGCAGCAGTTTTCAAATAAACTGAAATTTTTATAGGGTGATGCTGGTGGCTTGCTCACCATCTTTCAGATAGGTGCCACCTCCTATCTGGGTAGACTAGATTTTGATGATTTTTATTTTAATCAGGTACAAAAGCAGTCTCAATTTGTGCAAAGATTAAAATCATAGCTTTAGTTATATTGGAGCCTACAGTTGAAGAGGCTTGTGGTAGTTAAAAGGTTTGTAATTTGTCACCAGAGGAACAGCTTTCACAGATAAGAGATATGGCATTGAGTTTGATGGGAAGGAAGTTGTGTTTTATTTTGTATTGTTTTTCTAATGAAAGTTTATCATCTGTGAACATGCTTACCATCATACTAAAAAGATTGATCCCCTAAGCAGAATAGGCATGTAGTGCACCTAGTAACAATAACCAGTTTACCCTTTCCTGAAAACCTGAAAAAGAATACTGTTAATTGTTGTTTTTTTCACTCTTGTATTCTCCTTTATGCAGCCCATAAATTCACAGTATTTATTTTAAAAATGTCATTAGCAGAAGAACTAATATTATTAGAAAAGCTTCTTTTACAAAAACAAAAATTGTGCTCAGCAATTCTACAGATTCCAATTGATGCTAGATTAGATGCTTTGGTTTCCTTTTACTCTTACCTACTTTGGATTGTCCTACTGATAAAGCTTTATAACAAACTCTTGAAGCTTCGAAGATAAAAAGTCCAATTTATTGCTTCAATTGGTAATTTCACAGTTCAGTGATTATTTCAAAACATACTCTGGTTGACTGAGCTACAGCTGTGGCCAAATATTGATTTTTTTGGGGGGAGGTTTTGTTGGGTTTTTTATGCAAAAATTACTTCACCTAATTCTCTCTAATTTTTTCTTTATAATTATTAAAGCAGTACATTTTTCTGCTCAGTCAGAAAGACAACATGAAACTTCAAATTAAAGTATTTTTATTGTTACTAAGACAGTGAAAGCAATTTTCCTTTTATAAATATCTACATTTAGTCCCTGATTTCAATAACTTCTTCCTGGAGCTAGGAAATCAAAAGTTCTTTCCATATTTCCATTTAACTAAACAGAGATGTTTAGTTTGAAACTATTGTTGTTTTTAGTGAACAACAGTTTGTAACTGCTCTCTTGAGCCTCTGTTTTACTGCCTTGATTCACAAAGACTATTGGCAGCTCCCTGTCTTTTAAAAACAACACAGAACATTTCTGGCCTCAGCGGGAATAATGTACAATGTGGGTATCCTGCCCAATGTGCAGTGCTAGTGGAAACATTTTGTAAAAAACAAGAAGTTTGAAGAGTCAAAAGCATGGAGTCGGTGGTAAAATAACTTTTCAGTCCATTGATATTTCAAAATCTTTATAAAGTAGGAATCATACGTGTCAATGCAGCTTAAGTGGCTTTTTCATGTTGTATGGTTGAAACAAAAGAGCTGCTTCAAATATGAAGCTTTTCAACCCATCATTGAACAAGTGAATTTTGAGATCAGTCAGTGTTCCTGTAGCAACTTCTGCTGATGCAGTTGAACCATTGAAGTTTTCTGTGAGCTTAAAGGCTTCAGTGGAGAAATGCAGACCCTCCCTTAGAGGAGGCTGATGAAGCAATATTTTATTTGCAAAATATATATCTCTTCCCTGAGACCATAGGTTAACACAATCAGTGAAAGCAAACCCATTGATATTTTTAAGGCTTCTTAAACCCATCTGGCATCTCTTTTCCAGCTGCAACAAATTCCATTAAATTGCGTATTTATAAAGGATAGAAAACAGATTAGTCCTGCTGTGAAGGTGTTTGTAGCATCCAATTATTTAGATTTTAGCTCCAAATTATAATCGCCCCAAGAGATAAAAAGGGTTAGATGGATGAAAATATAGATCTACAAAGTAACAGTATTCAAAATAACACTTAATTCTACAAATTAGCAATACACATAATTGGACAATTAACACAAATATGTAAATGGACCAAAACTTATAAAAGTGTGAAAACTCGTGACCCATTGTCTGTCTTGGGTGTAGCTGCAGCCAGGCTCTTGTAGGGTACCCAAGGTGTACCCTTTAAAAGCCTTTTTAATAAATACCTACTTTATTCCTTTAACACTGCCTAACCTCTGTTCTAGGTAGCCTCTCAAGGCATCATGGGGACTTTTTGTTCCAGGCTTTAAACTTCACTATCTAGTGTTTGAAAGACTGGTTACCCTGAAAAATGTGAATCTCATAAAAGGCCTCTGGAGGTGTCATTAAAAGAAAAAAGTCATCTTATTTCTCAAAGCCTATTTTTTAATAAAGCAATGTTGGGGTGGGGGGGAAAGGTGGGTGTGTATATCTAAATTTAAAATTTTACTTTTTTTAAAAAAAATGTTTTTCTCAGAAAATAGGCTGTAAAGTTTTTAGGAAAAATTTTTAAATTTCTGGTTTCAGAAACTAAAGTGTGCATATTAGGATTTTTTTACAAGTGGGGTCTTTTTCTTCATTACTTTTCTGTAAAAATACCCAGTTACTGTATGTCTGAATATCAAAGACATTGGAAGCAAGGTCAAATATTATGCCCACTGTTCAGAAAAATTCTGAATGGCATGGAATTGTTGTCTTTTCATTTTTTTCTTCCCAGCTAGAGATGATAAGCAAACAAACAGTGCTAGATTCGTAACTGACAAAGAATGAAATTTGGACAGAAACAAATCAGTCCATGTTCTGCTTTAAAGAGTAGTTATGTGGAATAGTGAGCTCTCTATTCTCATCTCCTTAAAGGCGTCCTAAGCACTTGTTGTAACAAAATAACCTCTACAGAAATTTAGAACCAGCTCCAGATTCTTGAAATGCTACTTCAAGTAGAATAATTTTTATCTTCAGTTATACTATTTCCCAATATAAGGGAAAAAATAGTAAATCAGTAAATTGAAATCCTGTAACAATTTCTTATCATCATATTAAACTAGTTACTTTATAGTTATTTTATAATTTTAAATTATCATCAATTACAAGAAATATGAAAATATTTCCTATCTGCTATTCTGTAGAAAAATTTCTGTGTGCTGTGCTTGTAGAAAAGAACTCACATAATTTTAATACCTGCTGGGAAAATATTTAAAATGTATATTGCTCAGTGCTGCAGTATCCTCTTCATTTGTAAAATCAGTTTTCCATGCTAATTTTGTTCAAGTTTCAAAGGACTAAATTCTAATATTAGAATATTAGAATACTAGAATATATGATTGGAGCTTAATATGATTGAAGTAATTTTGTTGAATATTATGAATATATATTATGTATTTTTAAATTTCTAATCCATCTTCTTCCTTTTTCTACTGTGTAAATAAGAAATTGATCGCAACCCAAAACTGTATTTTTTGCTGAATCTCTATTTGGAAGCACGTGTAATATACATGTAAACAGAAAATATATGAGAGATAGAAGCAGACTTAGGTCAGTTGGAATCAATACAGAGAGGTTGTCAGATTAACTAGAAATGAGACAATAGGGCCAAGGCCCATCCAGAAATAGAACTAGCCAAAGATGCCAAGCACAAGACTTCAAATAAATCAATAACACGAGCTCAGCAAAAGTAAATGCAGGGTCCTGTAAATGGGGAGTAGTAATCACAAGCTCTCTCACAGGCTGGGGGCTGAGCTGCTGGAAAGCATCTTGTGGAGAAGGACCTGGGGATCCTGGTGGACACCAAGCTGTTCATGAGCCAGCAGTGTCCTTGTGGCCAAGAGGCCAGTGGTGACCTGGGGTGCATTAGGAAGAGCATCCAGCAAGCATCCAGGTCAAGAGAGGTGATCCTGCTGGTCCTCTCAGCTCTGCTGAGGATATATCTGTGTCCTGTTCTAGCCTGTTAAGTACAGGAGAGACATGGAGCCCCAGGAGAGGGTCCACTGGAGGGCAAGGTGATTAAGGAACTGGAGCATCTCACTCGTGAGGACAGGCTCAGGGAGCTGGGCCTGTTCAGACTTGAGAAGGGACAACTGAGAAGGGACCTCATCAATGTCTTTTAGTGTCTGAAGGGGGTTGCCAAGAAGATGGAGCCAGGCTCTGCTCAGTGGTGCTAAGCAATAGGACAAGAGGCAGCGGGCAGAAATGGATGCACAGGAAGTTCCACCTGAACTTGAGGAAGAAGTTTTTTACTGTGCAGATCATTGAGCGCATTCAAAGAAGTTGTCCAGAGACTGTGGATTCTCTTCCAGTGGAGATATTCAAGAACATCTGAATGCAGTCCTGTGCCATGTGCTCTAGAATGACCCTGCTTTTGAGCAGGGAAGTAGGATCATATGACCCACTGTGGTCCCTTCCAACCTTATCCATTCTGTGATTTGGACCAAATGCTGTCAGAAGATAGGATAATATTTTGCTTTTGATTAAACAGTTTATAGAATAGCAATGCCATTTAGAATCTATTTTCATAAGCATCAATGCTATTTAAAAAGAAAAAATGAATCTCTCTCTGATGTCCAGTTTCTGATCTTGCTTTTGGCAAAGTCAGCTTACTTCACCAAATAAGCCTCTCTCTATTTGACAAGTCAAGTCAACAATGACAACTGAACCTATTTGGTTAAATACCCTATAGTTCAGCTGTAGATAAAATTACTTGGGGGTCTTTCCAGAATTTGACTTTTCTCATCTGGTATCACAGAAGAGATGCAATTGAGGAACTGCAAATGTTGTTTATACAAAAGCACATCTTGGAAAGAAGTTGATCTTCACTGCATTTGCTGCACATTATGCGTAGGCTGTCTTTCAAGGAAAATTATTTTTATGGATCCAGATTCCAAAATAAATAATCTGTATTTCTTCACCTTGGAAAAGGAAAGCTAATTAGTGCTATCTTCTCTATCTATTATTTTATTTAGGTGACAAAATATTTTGGAATATGTTTTATCTAGTTCCTTGAACTCATAAAAAAATGAAATATTCAAAATAACTTATCAGATTTTAAGAAAAAATACTTATTTTCTATAACTTAAAAATATTTGTTATAAAAATTAGAAGATTTTTTTTATTAAA
>VWYI01023835.1:0-27013 GCA_013399455.1 Anthoscopus minutus | reverse complement strand
TAACGCTTTCATTCCAAGAATATCTGTCCAATGGTATATACATTTATGTAAAACAGAAATTTTTCATGGTCTGAACCCATTCTGGCCTAGACTATTTTTTTATTCTCATAGCTCATTATAGATCAGCAATATCAAAAATTATGTTGAAATGTATCAAGGAAAAGTGATACTGAACAGGCGGCACATCAAACACAGAGTTACTAAAGCTGAAGAGATTAAACCCAATTATTTCTTCAATTCTAGATAGTGAAAATTAGTGTTCCACTTCTAATTTTCCAAGTACTCCTTGAAAGTCATACATATTTCAAAATAACAGGGAAGCAATCTGGATTCATTCCTTGCATCTTTCATATCACACACATACACAACAATGAGGTATAGCCAAAAAAATTGAACAGTACTGATGCTCTTGTACAAATGACCCAAGTCTTAAGCTTGTGGAAGGAATGTGACCACATCCTTTTGATTAGCATGAAAAGTAACATGCCAGCTGCAGTTTTTCTAGATGCTTTAAAACTCCCTGTGTCTTTAATGTGTGTAAGGCACCAAATATTTGGATGTGCTTTCCTCAACACTCTTCAGTGATTGTTGTGCTACAAGTTTATAATATATTTGCTGGCTATTCAGTAAGTTAAAGACACATGATTACATATTGTGTTTAACTAACTGAATATTCACTGCTGCTGCAATGAATAAATACATTGAGCAAAGGAATAAATGTCTGGAGAAAGAAACAGGCTCAGCCTCACTGTATTTTATCTTTCTTTTTCATCTCCACAGTTTTGTATGTCAGGAGGCATGTATTTTGACTTTTCTTTTCTTTGAACATTACATTTTTCTTTATATCTGGATTTCATCTACACCTTGATTTATTATTGAGTCTCATTCCATGGAAGTCTAAAGTTATGGTGGTGGCATCAAGGATGTTGCCAGTCCAGAAAGGTTGGCTAGTCCTGGCATTGCCCTGGCTGAGCAGAAAAACTCTTGCAGCTTCTAAAGACAACAGCTTGCTCTGGCTTAAAATTATCCCTTGCCTGCAGGCTGAGCAGAATTTCCCTTTTGCATCATGGTGAGCAAAAGGTGCACAAATACACAAAATGTGCACTGCTTGTCGGACATCCATGGGGACATGGGAGTTTCACAAAATGGGGAGTGTCTGGAATGAGAACAGGCAGTGCTACTGCCCTGGTGAAAGCCTACCTGAACAACACTAGCTCTTCATTCTCTTTCTTCAAAAAAGTGATTTTTACTTTGTTTTCCCTCTCCTTCTTAATACAGTCTCACTATTCTCACTCTTAACTCACATGCCATCCCCCACCCTCATTCTTTAGATATTTAATTTGGACCTCTTATTTTCTAGTCAGGCTTTTTTCTTCATTATATAGCCATCTTCCCAAAAGCCAGAGTCCAACAAAACAATCTCCAGCCACCAAACATCCTGGTTTGCACCTTTATGAGAACAGAAATTATTCAGAAAAAAACCACAACAAAATAGCCACCTGATATAACAGCAAAGATTCGATCTTGATTTTTTCATGTCTTTTGCTTCCCCCCACCCCAGCCTCATTTCCCCCCTGCTTTAGATGCTAAACAAAACATTGCCATTGCCAGTATACTTCATTGCTTGGGCTGAGGAGCAAATTACATACTTCATAATATGTACACATTCTTCATAGAAATTCTCTCCTTTCATTTCCTTAGTTTCCTGAGATCTTTTAATGAATGCAGAATTCAATTAAAAATAATAAATAATGAAATGGCAATCAAAGAAGATGCTAAAAATGCTGATTAAATGCTAATTATTAAATAAGTAATACTCCGAGCATTCATATTTTTCAGGCTCTCAGTTAAGAAGGATTGGTTGATTCCATCCTTGATGGCCTTAGTCATAGCTGAAAAAGTAAAAGCAAAATATATTTAAGTCCTGATTTTTAAGTGTGGAGGATTTAATCTCTCCCTACACCAGGTTTTTATGCTTATGGTACTGGCAATGAATGTGAAAAAGAAAAAATAAAAAAAGGAGAGCAACCAATGTAATAAAGCAATAGCTTTCAATTAAGTCAACCTAGGAAAGAGCAACAATGCCTTCAGCATAAACAAAAAACTCCAGAAATCAATACCAAAAAAAATGAAGGTTATGAAATCTGTATTGAATGATTGACTTACTAATGCTGAAAAGTGAGTCCAAACATTTTTGTTATAAAGTTCTTCCCTTCCCAGGATTCTCATGCAGAATGTACCGAGTTTGTTCTTCTGTGAAATATTACCACATAAGAAAGCAGTGCCACTTTTCTGGTAGTTTTTAGTTTATAGTAATATAAGTTATCCCTAATAAAAAAACTTAAATATATTCAAATATCAAAATTGTTACTTTATCATGCCATTCACATCCTTATGGATTTTACTCCTACAAAATTATTCTTATTTTGCAAAACTGAAATCAAGATTTTAGTCCAATTCAGTCCAAGTCTAGAAGAGGTCAGTGTTGACTCTGCTTGACTATTATAAAGGTGAATAAGCATAGAAAATACAGGAACATACTATACATAAATACATCATAGAATATATTAATCATTTGAGTATTCTACTAAATGAGAATCAGTCTGCGTTTTAATTTGCTGTGGTGGTGTGGCAGGAGCTGCCAAAACCACCACCATCCTGAGAGCTTCTGTCTCCACGGAAAGGGGATGGCTCAGAGCACCGGGCGCTCGCACACCATGTTGGTATTTGCTGGTCGATGAATAACACGAGATGGGTTCTGTGTGTGGCATTTCCCGTGGAGTTTATTGCTCTCACAGGAAAGGAAACCAGGGACAAAGAACAAAGGACAAAGGAGGGACACAGGTTTTTCACTACCAGGCAAGGGTGGATCATCAGGACCGAGGGCCAGTGGGCTGAGAGCACAGGGGCAGTGAGATGGGATAAGGACTAGTAGGGAAGACAGGAGCAGAGGCATTCTGAAACTAGAGTGGAGGATAGGGATGACATAACTCTGGGGCAGGAACAAGGCATGACATAACTGGGGTGATGTAACTGGGGTACATAAAACAACAAGGGACTGTGGGAGAATTATTCCTTAAACAGGGGTCACATCCCAGATGTCCCACTGTGTCCCCTGCCAACTCCTGGGATGCAACAATTCCCCTTGTAAAGCTTTATTTTTATTCACTTTCTCTAACGTATTTATTAAAAAAATCTCTTAACTGGTTTCAATATACTGTATATTAGTGAGAATGCTGCACACCAGAAGACTTTTGCCTTTACAAAGGCAGAAATCATCTGCAGGAAATAAAGTTGTGACAGGCATCTGTGCAATCTGTGGGGTTAGCGGACAGCAAACTGTCCATGATGAAGAATAAGGTAGCTCCAGATGAGAAAGCTTTGACTAAAGCCATAAAAACAAACTTCAACATTTTATGGAAGTCACAAAAGCAAACATAAACATTTCCTCTGTAGAGGACAATGGGTTAGAGAAGAGAGCGTCCAGCTGTCCTCACTTTGCACACCTCATGCAAATATAAAGTGCACTAAGCTACTCACTATTTAACACAAATCTTTTTGTTCATCACCTTTCAGTAACTCATGGAATGAACACTAGTACTCAAAGCTGTTCCTTCAAAGCAGTGTGGGTTATTACTGCCCAAAAAAAGACAAGCTTTCAGCAACCATTCCCCAGAAATTCTAGTGTGTGAGCCTGCCTGCTTCATCCCAGTCACAGTGGGTGCTCAAACTGCCTCATTCCACAGCTCTCACTCAACTCCCTCTGATTAATGGCATGTTCTGCTTCCCACAGGTCCCTGCAATATCTCCCACAGATGTGTAATCCCCATTCCACTGCAAGCAATGTGGCCCTCAGCAAGAGTTTCTGCCCTTCACTCACTGCTGAACCCGGCTTGAGGAGAGCTCAGAAGGATGTCTGATTGCATTCCAGTTCTTCTCTACAAAAAAAACCCAAATCTACTCTTCAGCATAACTACCACTCTGGACAAAGAGTTTTGCTTCTTGGTTGACTGAGAGTACCTATTTCTTTCTTCAGACACCTTCTTTAAAAACTTACTTTCTGTTCATTTGGGATTTTGCCACTTCTCCAAAAAGGAGACGGGGCCTTAGACCATTCACCTTCTCTGTCTTCACTCTGTTTGCTGAGTAGATCAGCATCACTTTTTACAATCTTAAAGAGAATCACAGTTTTGTCACTCTCTTCCACAGTTCCCTTCTGCCTCCTCCTGGCATATTCCAAATAAAGCTGTCAGGACAGTTCTTGTAAGCTCTGAATAGATTTCCTTGTATGACTTGATTGGGAAAGAGAGATTAGAACTGGAAATTAAACAAACTAAGCTTTAGCTCAAAGCTTGCTGTTTTGGTTGTCTCTTAAAACAGCTTGTAACATATCCCAAATGTCTTGAAAATATGAGTCCTGAGAGTTCTCTCTTTTGGGAAAGCAAGTTGAAGACACCTAATTAACTATTTATAGTTTAAAATCTTAAATGTGAGAAAAATATTAGGTTTTGGATTTTCAATAGCCCACTGGATTGGAAGACTGGATTACTGTGGTAGACACTATGAAAAGCCCTTTAACAACCTCAGATAAACACAGACTTTCCCTCTAGCGATCATACCCTTGCTTTTGTTTATATATCTAAGCTGTGACTGCAGTAACTAATTCAGTAGTTTCCATGGAGACTGGAAAGTCATTTTAAACACCCATGACTTTCAGAATATAAACCTCTCTTAACAGATATTGTATGAGTTGCTAGAGGCAACATTTCCTAATCATTCCTAGTTACTTCTCTGTATTTTGTAATCCACTCACTCAGATATGCATAGACAACAAAACTCTAAGATTATAAAAACTGAATAAGCATTTGTATTTTAGATGAATTACCAATACTGATTTTCCTTGATCTGTGAAGGAAATGTCTTTAAATCTTCTTAGAAGTATAACTTTAACTTCTAAGCAAAGAATAGAGCATTTCTAGTTTAAAACCTCAGAAAATATGTAGATTAAAAAGGATGTACTAAACAAGGAGAGAGGCTAAAATGGCTAATTTCAATTTACATACCTAAAAATATACAAAAGTTATATGTTATATACATATAACTTTTCTATATAACTATAGAAGTTATATATAAGTTAAATACTTATTATTTCTCTCAACTTCACCACAGCTGCTGACATAAATAATTTTAATCTATGTATTTATTTTTTTTTTAATTGCAGGTACAGGTTTCTTGTCATTGAGTCTTAATGGTGTGTTTTCTGATTCCCTCCAAGCAAGCAAAACCAAAAGAACTGGTACTAAATATTACATCAAAGGAAGGTTTGCATTGCTGTCCATTCTGGCTGGTTCATATTTTGTTCTCTCCCTTTCTCCCAGAGGCCGTAACACTCAGCTCTGTTATACTGAAAGGACTAATGCTAAATATTACATCAAAGGAGGGTCTGCATTCCCATCCATTCTGCCTGGCTCATATTTTGTTCTCTCCCTTTCTCCCAGAGGCTGTAACAGTCAGTTCCACTACTTCCTTGCTTGTAACAAGTGAGCTGTAATACACAGGCTCCTCTCACTGACCAGCAAAAGAAACTGCTAGAGTCTCGCTCTTTCTTCAGGATTGTTTTGAAGCAGAATTTACTTCATGCTTTTCCTTTATTTTTGCTTTGTTTAGTACACTTTTCCTCTGTTAATGTACACACATATCTAAGTAAAAATTTAATGTGTTCAATTAATATTGATTTCTTACAGAGTTTTTCCCTCCAGGAACAATAGGAAAGGAAAAAAAAGCACCTCATGAGAGATGAGGTGGTGACAGATGCTATTTTCTTGCTTAGTGTACATCTTCATGCCTTAAGAGTTTAGCTTTTATATTTTTCAGATGCTGTGCTGTATTAGTGAATAACTCTGAACTCCATATAGACTGTTAGTAAGATCTCTTCACATTTTGGATAGACAAAAATTCACAAAAGTGAATTTGGGTGGGAGGGAGTGAACTAGGGATATATTACTTTATTACCTGAAGCTATAATTGGGGAATTAACCCCTGGTATGCAAATAGACCAGACTATATCTGACTGAAAAACTCATGACTATCGTCCATCTTGGGTGTAGCCCCTTGGAGAGGCTTTGTCTGTACTTAAATGCACCTGAAGACCCTTCATTAAATATATCTGCTTTTATCTTTTTAACTTCATTTGGCTCTGTCTCTAGGTAAGCCCGTTCCAGGTATCATCTAAATGGTCTGTTTTAAAAAACAAAACTAGGGATATCATGCCGATATAGAAAAACTGAAGATGTCATGCAGATTTGTCTGCCCAACTGGGCCTGAAATCAGTTTTGTCAGTATTATGATTTTCCAAGGGAGCCATTTCATATTAATTACTTTTTAATTGATATAACATTTTCTTTTCACTTGTTGTGTACAAAGCACTGTAAATAGAGATGTATGAGTGGGAGAAGGCAGTTGAAGATAAAAAAACCCTATTGATTTAGTGGAGTGGACTTCTCCTTGGAGTTCTTAATGATGTGAACTTATGGCAGAGCATGTTTGCTACAAGTGGAGAGAAGTGAAGAGTATAGAAAAGCCTTACCTGCTGTGAACAATGGACAAGTACAACTTCTCTCATGTTGTCATGTGGAAATCAACTTTTAGTTTTATTTTTTTTAAACACAATGGTATCAAGAAAGAAGAAAGAATAAAGACACTCATGTCCTTGGTAGATCTAAAACTAATCTACTGTGCAGCAGTATCTGCTTTTCCACATTTCCTTGCTGCTTCCCAGAGCTGTGCACACACCTGTGCCTTCTACCTCCCTCTCCCAAACTTAAATAAAACCATATCCCCAACTCCAATAAAACTATAGCTGTCAATCTCCTGCTGAAGCAATGATGTAGAGACTAAATGCTTCACACGTTATCACTGAGCTGTCACTGCCCGACCCCAGCCCTGAATTGCTGAAGCAATGCATGCTGTGTCTAATCTCAGGCACAACTGCATAACTTTGCAAGAATAATTTAAATGCAGAACTGTGTCTTGATATCCAAGTATGGGTGAGGCAATTTAATTTATGTATTGGAAACACTGTTATTCCAGATTCTTCTTGGAACATCTCAGGTTTGTTGCAGGTTTCTGTGGTAATGCATTATTTTCCAAAGGCAACTGCAACATATTCAGCCACCAAGGTGTTGGTGTGTTGGTGGCCAGCAATAGAGAAAGATTAAAGCAGAAAGACAATCCCTCCTCTAGTCCCTGTAGAGAGTTTTAATACCATTTTGTGACCTTGAAGGTGCAGTTTTTATTGGCTGTTCTGTAAATGTATCTCACAATATCTGGATAAATTTAGTACTTTTAAAGTATGTTCTCTGCTAAAGCATATTTAATGAACATCCAAAATTGTGGCTGAAATAGCTGCAGGTTTTTTTTGTCCTACTTAAAGAGATGGCAATGCCTCTTATATTGTGGAAAATATGAGCAAGCATCAGGTAAAAGTAGAAACTTTAATTTGGAATGAAAATATTTTTTCCTTCCTTTTCCTTATTTTATAAAGACTTTATATTCATAAATCTATGAAATCAGAAATGTTTATTTGTCTTTAACATGCTTTCACCTGACGCTAAGAGGACAGACAAGTTCTTTCAGGGATCCTTGGCAGAATGATGATGGTACTAAACTGTAGTTACAATTAAAGCTTTATTTCCTTAATATTTATTAATTAAGAATATTATGATTAGCATAAAACAGCACAACAAATGAGATTAGGAAAAAATCTACTTAAAAAGGAAGCTGAAAACCTTCATTATTAAGCATTCACTTCAAATGCCTTAGTTTAATGATCAAGTCCTTGCAACATTCTGATGAAAGACAACTTAAATCACTTAACTAGCATTTGGATATGCTTCAAAAATAACCACTACCAGCAGGTTACATTGCTGTGTCACTTTGTAGTTTACATTTCGTTACAAGAACATTAATGGCACTTTTTGACCAAAGGGATCAATTTCAATAAAAGTTGTTGTATTCCCCCACCTACAGACTGTGTTACACATAGCTGATATACTTGCACAATTGCCAAGGCTTGACACTTGCAACAGGACATCTTGAAATAATGTGCAGAGGAAAGGAGCAGAGGTGATAAAGTTCATAAGGGAGAAGGACTCAATTAAACTTCATATTACCCACAAAGTTGTACAGTGCTTTACTACTGACTCACACAATCTTGTTTCTTTGAGATTTTGAACAAAAATAATCTCTGAAGAGTAACAGATTCAGAATATTAGAGTACTGAGAAAAGTGAATAGTCTGCAGCTTCAAATGGGAGTAGAAACTGTTCAGGGGCATTACTAAGTCACTGATTGGACTCCTGTTGTTGGCTCCTAGCAGAGTGTTCATTTGGGAATGCCAAGCAATTGTATAACTCTTTCAAGATATAGTTACAAGGAGATAAAAAGAGCGTATTAGTTACTGCTCACCCAATAAAAAATACTATTACCACAAGACATTATGACTTTTTTACTAACAAAAATAAACATTGTGAGTTGATTATAATATACTAGGGTTTGTTTCTTTTACCACTGGCAGTGTGTAACTGGACAGACTTGCTAAATATTAGACTCAGCATTTCGTATAACTTCTTTAGCATACTATTATATTTTACCATCCCTAAGTTTGTTTATCTTTCTGATAAATACCAGCAGCTCACCACTAGCCTGTCAGAGGTATTTTCCACTTCAACCTTTTGAAAAATAAAAGCATTATCGTAGGAAAAAACCAGACAAAAGTGAAAATCTCATTAAGAGTACCTTAGCATAATCTACTTAATAGACCTTCAGCACAGCATCATTCAGATACTTATCTGATCATCTAGTTTGCTTCTATCCACCTCAGTGTAACCCTCAGTGACCATATCTGAAGAAGAGCAGGATGTAGTACAGATTGGAAGACACCTCCTTTATTGAACAACAGTCCTCTGAATGGCTGAGTTTTTGTGTTACCTCATCAACAGCGAAATAATAATAATAAATTTTCACTGTGAAATTTCCAGTGCAGCAAAGCAAGTTTATAGGGATATTTAAGCCAGAGCTCTCCTCTTGCCAGATGTAGTTAAGGACAGAGACATAATTTGCTAGTTTGTTACATTTTTCCAGAGGAAAGATTCTGGTCATTTTGTATCAGACAGACCACCACATTTCTGTGACTGAAGAAAAGTGTCTTAGGAAAGGAGTAATTCAGCTATCCTTACCATAAACCAGGTATAACAACAGAGAAGAAATCAATCCCCAGAATTTCAGCCCTTATCTGGAGGGGTGGCAGCTGTAGAGAAGCTGCATCCACACTCATGCTGTAGCTGCCAGTCTGCAGCTGGTGCTAACAAGGAGGCTGCAATGTGGTGGTAATTACTTGTGTCTAGTTATAGCCAACAGCTGCCCTAATCAACTAGCATGTCAGCTGATAGATAGAAATATAGATATAAAAAGTTTTTCAAGCTGATTAGGTCCAGTGGAAGTCAAGAGTGACTTAATCCTGAAGTATGTTGTTGAGACAAACTCCACAGAGGAGCTGCACTCACCAGTTGGTGACTGAATAGGACCTGGGTGTGTGATTGCTGTCAGTGACTTACGGACTGCATGAGCTCATATTAGAGGGAAAAGGAATACATAGTACACCTTGAGGGAACTCTGTCAGTATTTACTCCTCTTTCTTGTTAGACTTCTCACTGGCAGGATAAGTAGGGTCTGGTGCAGCTGAGGACAGCTGAACGAACACCCTGATTTGGGATGACTGCCTAGTATCTAAGCAAATGTCATATCTACAGTGAAGGAGGTTCAAGGGAGTGGTGTAAACCCTTCTACAGAAGCCCTTAGTTCCATAACAAAATGAATGAAAGGAGCAAGTGTGACTAAGAGCCAATAGGACCAAGGACCACATACAAAAATTTCAGTACCACAGACATGTTCTGTCTATGGTTTATGGGCATAAAGATAAGAAAGAATGAAAAAAAGCCAAGAAAATTTAACATCTGTCTTTCCTAATTTACTGGCATAATGCATGAATTAGTTTTTGGACAGTAAACCTACAGAAAACATTTTCTCATGAGGTTTGTACTTTTAAATCAAGGGTTTACTATTTTCAAGACACAAACCACTTTGATAATGATTTGCAGAAATTGCTATTTTTAACATGCATATTTAAATTCAGGGTTTAGTAGGAAGAAAAACATAAGTATCTTCATCAAAGCAAGTAGTTCAGGCTAGAGTGATGCTTAATCCAAACATCAAACGTTATTAAGAAAGCCTTTATGAAAACCGGTATATGTTTGTCCTTTCTCATGGAGAGTTTTCCTAAAGCCATGCATTGGCAGTGTCAGTGATAAGAGAGGGTAATACTTTATGGCATATACAAAACTTCAAGCCAGCAGTGCCCTGGCAGCCAGAAGGGCCACCTCTGTCCTGGGGACATCAGGGACAGCACAGCCAGCTGGGCAAGGGAGGGGATTGTCCTGCTCTGCTCTGCACTGGGGCAGCTTCAGCTCCAGTCCTGGGAGCCACAACATAAAACAGATGTCAAACTATTAGAGAAAATCCAAAGGAGGGACAAGAGGATGGAAGTGAAGCCATTTGAGGAGGAACTGAGGTCATTTGGTCTGTTCAGCCTGAAGACTAAGGGGAGACCTCGTTGTAGACTTCAGCATCTTCATGAGGGGAAGCTGAGGGGCAGACACTGATCTCTTCACCACTGCCACCAGTAAGAGGACCCAAGGAAACATCATGAAACTTAGTCAGGGGAAGTTTAGTTTATGAGGAATGGGTTCTTCACACAGAGGGTGGCTGGGCTTTGGAACAGGGTGCTGGGGAAATGGTCACAGCCCCAAGCCTTACAGAATTTAAATGTTTGGACAATCCTGTCAGGCACAGGGTTTTATTCTTGGGATGTCCTGCAGAGGTACAGAGTTGGACTTGATGATCCTAAGGGGTCTCTTCTAACTAAACACATTCTATGATTCTATAACTTTATGAAATACTTTGGATGACACAATGTTTTTTCTTAGTCTATCATGAGTGATCTGAAAATTATAGAACAAAAAAGCCTCAAAAATTATGTTTTCAAGATTTTGTCTTCTTTCCATACTAAATACTTGCTTCTTTTCTCTTTTAGGAAAACTCAGTTGCGGTATGTGTTACTCTTCAAATATCCAGGGCTATTCCTATCCTTCAGTTTGAAATATGGGAATACTAATTTTTTTGATATGTTGTGGAAGACCTTTGAGGAGAACAGACTGGAAAGCATGTAGGCAGTTTGAGCTAGCACCAGTTTAGCATTCGTGAAACAAAGTTTGATGACAGACTTTCGAGGGAAAAGATGTCACCTCAGAGAAATGTTTCATGTCTGCAATTTCCTACCTCGGAATTCTGTAGCAAATTATGGGTGAAAAATGGCTAAGCAAACTGGTCTGGAATACAGAGTTTTAAAACAATTGTTCCACCAAGAATAACTTTTTCACAATTTTTAAAATAATATCTTTAAATTAGGATTTTTTTTTCAGAAAAAACATCCAGTTTGCCACTGGTCCTTGTCCTTATAGTACGAGTAAAGATAAAAAGTGAAAATAATTTTAGAACTATTTTGTGCATAACAAAAGTACATTTTCAATAGTAAGCATTAAAAAAATACATAAATTTCATGTATTTGCAACTACTTTCAGTACTTCAGATTGCAAAACACTTTTTTGTTTCTTATATTTAAGTCCATAAATAACACCATTTCTCTTGCCCCTTATCCATTGTGCAGATGAAAGACTTAAAAAATGAAAGGATAGTATCAAACTGTGATAAATTTTACCATTTCACAGTATATAATTTGCATAACTTTTGTTTTAAGTAGAAGAATGACATGAAATTATCCACCAGTGTGCAACTCCTTTCTCCTCAGTGGCTGAAAACTATGAATGTCCAAAGCAACTGAAGGGAATCTGCATAAATATATGTTGATATCAAGCACAAGTTATTATATAATGTGTGTGTGTGTATAATAGGAGTTGTACATGCATTCGACACTGTCCGCTCCAACTGAGTATTTTTCCAGGTGGCTCCCAGCTGTGTGGCTGTGGTTGCTGCAGCCCCATGGCAGACACTCTGCCTGTGCTTAGGTCACCAGCGGGCACAGTGCTGCTGTGTCCAGGCGGTGTCCCCAGGGAAGGGGATCCTGAGGTCGTACGTGGGCGCTGACACACATACGGATGTGTCTGCCCTCGGTGCCGCAGGACCCCATCAGCTGCTGCAGGACAGCTCACATGCTTTGGCAAGGAGAGGTGGAACTAAATTTGCCTAGGGGCACTTTCTAGATTAGTTCCCTGGCACACAGCAGATAATGGATTTTTCTTAAATGATAGAACTAGGTTTGGTATTGAGAGGTTAAAGAAAAGTAGCCTGTCTGTATATCAAACTTGTCTTAAGAATGAATGTTAGACTAAAATTTTAGATGTGGAAGCAAGAAAGTTTGAACATATGCCCTTTAAAAATGTGTGTAGCAGTGCAGACATTAACTTAATGGCTTAGTTTGCTTTGAGGACTTCTTACATCTACCCATAATGTGCTAACACCCTTTCCAGTTTGTTTTTTTTTTCTTTTCCCCCAATGACTATTAAACAAATGCCATCATATCTCCTATTATGAGACATAACAGAATACTTAAATGCCCAATTTCTAGTGCACTGTAGTTGTAGCTGCCAACTTTTAGTTCAGTTGAGGTGTTGAATGGACAGAAAAAGTTCAAAGAAATGGAAGAATTTTTTTCACTATGTTGTTGCAGAATAACAACTACTACTGATATATCTAGTAAATCCAGTAGCCAAATGCCATGTGAAAACTTTCATATCTCTCATGCCTTAATTGTCAATGTTGGATCGATAGTAGCATAGATTCTTTTTAAGGCTCTACTTTAAAACCATCTCAAATGATACCTTGAATAATTTAATCAAGATATGTATAGTACACCCAGCTCCCCACACCCCCCATGTATTTCTAGTAATGGCTAAAGTAATACTCCACAGCTCAGGGTGTGCTCTGGTGTTATCTTATGGTCTTCCTATAGTCTTTGCCTAAACTTGCTTCCCAATAACTACCTCCTGTGTGTTATGGGTACAGATGAGAAATGCAAAATCAGTATTCAATCCTGTTTTTAATTTGAAATTAAATTAGTTTTCATGCTGTTCTGTGTATATTGGTGGGTACTAAATTCTGCAAATAATTTCTGTCTAAATACAGAAGTAAACAGTGTGATAAATATCTTAAAATCACAAATTGTCTGCTGGGAATTCAGGCTCTGTCACCTCATGAAACAGTATCTCCTGACAATTGATTCCTTTTCAAAGATAATGAGCTTGAACAGTCTGCAGTGGGGAAGAAGGAGTTCGTTAAAATGACATCTTTGAAAAAGCAAAGAAGAAAAGGTACGAGAAGTATCTTTCATGGAAGACCCTGTGAATTCTTTAAGGTGTGTAACCATAATCTTTTCAACATGGACATTAAAAAATCATCCATCATATAATTTTTCACAAATGCTATATTTTTTAAAGGGTGAGGGTAATCAAAGTGCTTCCTAGCATACTTTCCTCCCTGCTCCCATAGGCCTCAGCCAAAAATGCAGGAAAAACTGATTTTACACCTTGACAGGTTTACAAAACACAGATCATCAACAGCTCAAAGCCTCTTAGACTCCTTCAACCTGTGTTTCCTGAAGAAGCATCCCTGATTCTGAGATTTCAGCAATGTGAAATTCTCAAGTTTTGAATTCACACACAAGGGAGCCCTTACAGAGGTATCTTCATTAGTCACCAGACTGTGATAAAGATATTGCTGGAGGATCATTTGTAGTTGGGACATTTTCAGGTGCAGAGGAGCAAGTTAGAGTGCATGTAAAAAACTATATACCATGTGCTCTATCCCCATCTATCCTTCAGATCTACAGAAGTTTCATATCTAGAGTTTCAACCTGGAACATAAAACTTCAGCCTTTTAGATCATGTTTTAGGTACTGCTGTTTCTGACCTAGGTAAGATATTGCATAAAAAACATGCTGAGTATTAGGATATTTCAATTCCTCAAATTCACCCATTAGATGTCTAGAAAAGTATTTGTAAAAACAGATTTAACTTCAATTCAGAGATATTTATTTATTTTCTCAGCATATTGAGATGGAACCAGTTGCAAAGACAGTACAAAGCCTTCACCTTCTCCCTTCTACCATAAGGGACCACTGCCATAAAAGCTAAAACTTATGTGGACTGAAACTCTGAGATGAAAAGGGACATAATACCTCCTAGTGAAATATGTAGAGGGAAAAGGCTAACAAATGGTGGTAGTATAAAAAAGGAATTAATGCAAGCACTGTAACATTACAACTGAACTAAAAAATAGTCACTGAGGTGGCATCGAGCCACTCTCAACATTTGCCTATTTCCCATTCAAATTTATTTAGAAGGAGCTCTAAAGAAAATAGATCCCACTAGGTCACTTTCTTGAAACACTTGGATGCTGTCTTAAGAATTCAGATAAATGGGAAGTTTTGGTTATTTGGTTATATATACCCTTCTTCTACTTTAAAACTCAGGGTTGCAGAAAATGATGCCCTACAACTGATTCCTATTAAAAGGAATACATCCATTCCCAAAATCTTCATCTTTTTAGGATGGCATGACCAAAGTGCATCAAGCTATTTCAAGGTACACATCTCACAGCATTAGCTGTATTACTGAAGGAAGCCTCTTAGTAAAGGCAGCTTTAGACCCTGGGGAAAGTTCCATAGAACTGCTGAGTCAAAGCCTGCTTGATTTGCTGTTTTTGCTAGCAGAAAGATAGACTTTCAGCACAAATCCACTCTCTCTGAATTTGTGGCTACATGTTACATATATAGGTGGTAATATATTTAGATAAAATTATGGATACTCATTTTTTAATGTAAAATGTTAATAGTAACATTGGCTATAGAATTTTTCACAGCTGAATAGGTTTATGTTGACTTAGATAGGAATCTAGAGGTACAACTATTATTCATCTATATCTGTAGTTAAAAAGGAAAAATGTCAGTCATATTTCAGGCTTCAAAAAGTATCTTTTAATATAAAAAATAATCTCAACACACATTTTAAACAGAAGTCCTTTACCCAAACCAAAAATGTACCTGTAGATTAATTGTTCTGACTGCAGTGAAGTTTCTAGATCAAGTCTTGAAGCTGATGCGATGTGATTTGAACTTGGATTTGACCTGTTGTGCATATATATGAAACGGCACTACTGAGACCACATTTATCAAAGAGAAAAACACTTTTAGCCCCAAAAGGACTTAAAAGGCCCTGCTCTCTTCTCCTATGACTTTCAGAAAGACACAGATACCTGCACGTAGCCGTGCTTGCTTTTCTGCAGCACTAGTAATTTCCAGATTTCTTTAACTTTTCTCACATTTAGATGCAAGCTGTGCAATTATTATCAAAATTGAAGCCAGGGCTGATCAAAATTAATTATGAGCTGTGAGATGGCAGTAATGAAAAAAAGGAAGAACAGCAGAACAGCAACTGGGCTTACGACATTAAAATACAAATAACAGGCAAATCTGTGTCTTATCCTGACAAGTGAGGCACTCAGCATATCTGTCATTCCTTTCATCATGCAGATGACTTCTCAGTAGCTCTCGACATATAATACTGCAATTCTGTCTTTCCACCAAATTTCCATAAGAGCTGTCAACTCTTTGTAAAACGTCTAGATAAAAATGATTGAAAAATCATATTTCATAAGGGATCTATTTAAGAACTCCATAGCTTTTAAGTATTTTCTTGTTTCATTTTATGGTGACTTTTTTCTATTTAATTAGCATGAAGCCTAGTTACTTTTTACCACAAGACAGAGTGCCAAACATAACAGATCTGGGAGAATGAAAAACAAACAGGTGGGAAAATTAATAATAAGTACTCATATTTACACTTGCTATAAAAGAAGTCTTTGTGTTAGAGGAGGAGAGATAATACATGGCATACCATCTGGTTTGCCTGGAGATAGGACAATGAAATTCTCAGATCACAGCTGGTCCTAGACATGGCATTATCAACCCAGTGCTAGAATAGAATCAGCCCATGGACAGGGCAGTAGAAACAGCCCCTTTCTGCAGGGAAAAGCAAGAAAGTGCTTTATCTGGTAAGGCCAGGAAGCAGTGCCATTAGCAGTCACATCTGCAAGTTCAGCTGGGAGATTGGAGTACTTCTGTTTTTGTTAAACTTTTGCAGCAGCATCTATGAATTAACACTTTCAGCTACCTCCTATTAGGTAGGAGACCCTGTCTCATGCTGTTGAACAGGGAAGTACTAACAAATGTGCAGCAGCAAGTACTTACACGACATTTTCAGCTTGTACAACATGGGCAAAACATCCCTTTGTCACAACAGCTCACAGGGAGCAAAGGTTCCTTCCTCTTGGAGTATCAAACAGACTACACTTAGATACATTCAATTGTCCAAAGATCCAATCTATATTACTCATGCAAGCTTATAGATTCTCTCAAAAATGGAAAGAGTTGCTCATAAGAGCAATTTGGTGTAGAGGCATACACATTTGGTGTTGAGGCATACACAGATAACTCGATGCAGAAATGAGACACAGTCTGGAGTTGCCCCTTTCCCTGGAGAACTATGAATGACTACATCCTTGGTGCTTACATGGGAAATGTTAGGTAACCCAAGATCTTATTTCACTGCAGCAGAGTCAAGCTAAGGTTTTAATCATTATTTTCAGAGTGATACATGACAAATTTCATTTTAGGCAGACCAAGAAAAACTCCCAAGTGTTGAGAGGGGAAGTGCTCCATGGGCTCTGTGACACCTTCTACCACAATAGTAAGTACCAGAGTATGGCTGGACAGTGCCCAGTGCCCAGGTGGAAAAGGACCTGGGAGTGCTGGTGACAGCAGCTGGTTACAAGCCAGAGAAGGCCAATGGCCCCTGGCCTGTGTCAGGAATGGTGTGGCCAGCAGGAGCAAGGAGGTCATTCTTCCCCTGCACTCAGCACTGGTGAGGCCACACCTCGAGTGCTGTGCCCAGTTCTGGGCCCTCAGTTTGGGAAGGACCTTGAGACACTTGAGCACATCCAGAGGAGGCAACGAGGCTGGAGAGGGGCTGGGAACACAAACCCTGTGAGGAAGGGCTGAGGGAGCTGGGGCTGTTTAGCCTGGAGAAAAGGAGATTCAGAGGTGACCTCATCACTCTCTACAGCTCCCTGAAAGGTGGCTGCAGTCAGGTGGGGTTGGTCTCTTTCTCCAGGCAGCAACTGGCAGAATGGGAGGGCACAGTCTCAAGCTACACCAAGGGCTTGTATATTAGGTTGTATATCAGGAAAAAGTTTTGTACAGAAAGAGTGATAAAGTACTGGGATGGTCTGCCTCGGGAGGTGGTGGAGTCATCATCCCAGGATGTGTTTAAAAAAAGACTGGATGTGGCACTCGGTGCCATGGTTTAGTTGAGTGTTGGGGCGTGGGTTGCACTTGATTGTCTTAAATGTCTCTTCCAACCTAGTGATTCTGTGATTCTGTGATTCTGTGAAAGAGAGAAAATTCTTTTTCTTGGATGATTTAATGCTGTGTAGCAATTTCTGTTAAAAGCAGGCATCACAGCATCACTACTTATTAAGTTTGAAACATGTTTCTGACCTTGTCTGTCCTGAAAGAAGTATGCACTAGAATATACCTTAAAATAAATTTTAAAAAGCCAAAGAAACATAATGAACAAATCACACAAACTCTGAACAAAATCCTCTTTCAAACATAGCTCTCCCATGGGAACTTGAGAGCAAGAAAGCATGTGGAGCACACATTATAAATGTTATTCATATCACTCAGAAAACTACTGGAAGGCTCTTGGATATTAAAATAACACTTAAAGGCGAAAAAATCACTAAGGGAAACTCTAGCTTTCCTTTTTTGTTAGCTTTCCTTAAAAAAGCTTTAGATTGTCTGGATGCTGACTGACCTATATGTGATTAAAATGGTATCTCCGCTTTTTTGGGGTCATCTGGACATTCACATAACACCAGGTAATACAAATTCCAGACATTCTAGGTGTTCTGCTATTCTAATAAAGTTTGCTCATTTTAATGCTTGATTCAAAGGACTGACAGAACAAAGTATATCCAGCTACATCTAAAAAATTAAATTAAAAAATTACCCTCAAACATGGTATGACATTTTTTTCTGTAAATTATGGGAACACTTTCTGGTATCTTAGCCATTAGTCTCCACATTAGCATGTTTCTGGTTTTAGTAGCATCAATAATGTACATGAACTGAAATTACACAAAACACAATGGCTACAATTAATTATATGCCAAACTTTTTTAAATATTCATGGTCTTTTCTGACTAAAAAAACATCCATCACCATATATTCAGGTATAGGAAACTTGAGTATTTTATTCAGAAATAGGTTTCCCAAAACAATTTACACTGTCACAGCAGGTAAGTGATATCACACATACTCTTTGAGCATTTATTTAATATAAATTCCAATTTTTACTTACCAATCCTGCACAGCATTGAAAGAGTCTTCATTTGTGATGTCATACATTAAAATGAAACCCATTGCACCCCGGTAGTAAGCTGTGGTAATTGTTCTGTACCTCTCCTGGCCTGCTGTGTCCTGAAACAACAACAAAATTTTTACATTGTACATAAATTAACAGTTTATTTTTTTTTAAGCTTTTATAGGAAGAAAACTCTGGAAAGAGTTATTGTACAACTCTCTGATCCTGGGAATAAGTAGAAATAGGAGAACTCTGCACTGAATCATAATAGGAGGGATGTATCAATTCTGGCATGAGTGGAGGATGGAGAGCAGCAGAAAGCATGGCACCCTGTCAGCCCATATATCCTGAGTCATTGGTGACTAATTTTATTCACCCTGAGAGTTGGGTAAGAACTTTCTCTTCTGCTCCTGCCTTGTACCTTCCCAGTATGACAGAAGTAAAATCTGGATAAAATGCTGGAACAAAAGACCTTCATTACAAGAACAGAATGGTTCCTGAAGCCAGGAAATAGCTTGAAGAAAACAGCAATGTCTAATTGTTCTAGTCTTGTGATTTTAATCCACAGGTGCTTATGTCAATGAGCACTGATACAGATTTCTGATGACATGAAATAAAACCAAAAAAAACCAAAACAAAACAAACAAAAAAACCCTGTATGGCAGTGCTTTTAAAACAAGGATAATATGTAGTAATAAAGAAGAAATTTGCTATCAGTCCCTTACCTCAATCAGTTTTCTCCCTCATCTTAATCAACTGTCTTTAAAGCAAGAAATATAGAAATGTCTTATCTCCTACTCCTTGCTGTCCTTATTTCCATAAAAAACTTTACAGGGTAGCAGCTAGCTGTTAATATATTTAATGCAATGTCTAGCATAGTGTTTAGTCTAGAAAAAAGAAGGCTGGCAGCAGATCTCATTAATGCTTTTAGAAATACAATATAAATATTTCAAAAGAGGTGCCAAAAGGATGGTACCAGACTCTTTTCAGTGGTACCCAGTGACAGGACAAGGAATAATGCCCATAAACTGAAAGGAAATTCCACCTCAGCTTGAGGAAGAACTTCCTTACACCAGGCTGCCCAGGGAGGTTGTGGAGTCTCCATCTCTGGAGACACTCACCATCCACCTGAATGTGTTCCTGTGTCACCTGCCCTGGGAGTCCCCGCCTTGGCAGGTGTTTGGATGACATGATCTCCAGGGGCCCTTTCCAACACTAAGTATTCTCTGACTCTGTGATATAACCACCTATATCTGCACTAAAATTGAGACACAACAGCAATTACTGAAATACAGGAAATGTGTAACATTTGTAACAGCAATACAGGAGTGCAGTGTCAGTGCAATCCTGTAATTAACAGCTCACCTGTGCATATTTAATTTTAACAAAAGTTGAAAATTAATATAATCATCCCCAGTTTTTTTAATAGATAGGAAATAGATTGCTCTACTAAACAGATGAATCTATTTCATTTACCTTCCTACAAAGAAGATTAACCAGTAAAAAACATATTTGGTATGTTTTCTGAAATAGTTTCTAGGCTAGAAGTACTTCCTTGTGAACCTAAGAAAAATAGATTAGGTGGGCCTCCATTTCTGCATATATATAATTCATTTCATAAAACAATAAAATAAGAAAAGAAAATTCTACATGTAGCAGAACACACTTTTCCATTAAAAAAATCCAAGGTCATTACTGAAACTAACAACATCAGGTAGAATATACGATTCCTGTTCATCCTGGATTACAGTAGCTACTATTTTGATGTAGTTTCAGTGATTCAGGATGGAAAGCTAAAGTAGTAGTTAGACTTTACCAGGTCTCACACAAAGTTAGGTTACGTCTTTGTGGGAAGGCTAGACAGACCTAAACATTTTCTGCTTATGCTTTGAACTGGCTGAGCCTCTACCAGCTGTGGTCTGGAGCTTGGATAGCTGCTACCAGATTTTCTGGTGTTCCTGAATATGAAGGTATTAAGATGTGCACTAAGCCTGTGCATATTTCATTGGTGAAAAAAGCTTTACTTTCACTTTTTTTGTTTGTTGGTTTAGTGTTTGGGTTTGTGGGGGTTTTGGTTGTTTTTGGTTTCATTTATTTCACTTGTTCTTAGACAAAACATCTGAGAGGGACAGAAGCAAAATATGGCCCACAATAAGCATTCCGCCTATACAGAAAAGAGAGGATTTTCAAACAAATTTTATCAGTGTCTATCTGCTTGGTTTTAGTTTAAGACATATTTGATTAGCATGTATGATAGCATGACGAGGCAGGAGGCCACTCTTACTGAAGACAGCCTTATTTTGCTCTGGGTGGTTTCCACTCAGGCCTGCCGGCAAATACAAGTGAAAAGCCCTAGCAATAAAGCCATTAGTCAATGATGTTTTCTGTCCAAGACACCAACTATCCTCTGTGCAGTATATAGCCATATAGAGTGGGCTTAGTAACTCTTGATTATAAAAATAAAGAATGAAAATAAAAAGTTCAAAGGATAAAAAAATCAAGAAGTTCTTAAATTATTTTGCATAAAGAGGCAGCAAGCCGAATATAAAGTCCAAACACCGATTTTGGGACAGAGGATATTTATCTAGACCCAAGCATTGGATTTCTGTCAGTTTGGGAAGGAACCAGGTATTTGAAGTTATTCTCAAATTCTAATTCATAATTGTAAAGTCATAGTTAATGCTATGTTAATAGGATGATAAAAATTAATTCTAAAGTGAGATTTCAGTATATATGATACAGACAGATGACCATTAATAATGGGGAGTACATTAGTTCCAAACATAGACAATCACATTTTTCTTGGTATTAATTTATATTCACTTGCTATGAGGAATCAAAATTTTGATCGTTCTAATGCAAAATTTATGCAGTAAAGTGTTTATGATGATGTAGGAAATTAACCAAAATATAAATAACCAATGTGTTAAAACTTTTATGTTCCACACATTTATAAGCATGTTCTCTGTATTCAGACAAGAATATCTCTGTAAGCATCCTAAGAACAGGTCCTTTCATACGACCATTAAGGAACTTAAAATAACTTTTAACAGGAGAGCACACTAGAAAAATCATATACTTTTATATTACATATTATATTTTGTTACACTAATTTTGTTTATTTGAAACAGATAATATAACTATGTATATTAGCTTTTATTCTTATGGAAGAACTAAGTAGAAAATAACTGATTTCCATATTTGATCATATTTGTACATCACTATGATTGTATCCTCAGGTACTATACATATTTGTACATGAATAAAACCTTTTCCAATTCAGGTAGGGCTGTTGTCTTTTGCTATGGTACCTTAGTCTGTTTGTCAAGACCACAGAATTAATCTGACGACTGTCTTCTTAGATTTAAATTCTAAAATATATTGTCTGTATTTGCAGTGACTGAAGTTTATTTCTAAGCAAACAAAATAAGCCCAAGGAATAATAAAATTTGGCCTATTATTGACTGGCATTTTAAGCAAGGCAGTTCATTTTTATCTTTGCTGAGCAGAAAACAAGACACATAGATCATGTAAGACTTCTTTCAAGTAGTTAATGTCTGGTAAGAACAGATGATTGTTCATTAAATGAGTGAAATGCAGAGGGGAATGAATGAGGGTGAGGGAATGCTTTATGAAAACTACCTCATACAAAAGACAAAAAGAGGTATTTTACAAATCTTAGAACATACACAAAAAACTCAGCATATAGAAGAAAGATTTTCAAATATTATATTCACTTTCATAAATAAATTTTTTAATACAAATATTCCATTAGCTTCTGGTTAGATGATCCTATCTTTGTGGATCTTTTTTAGTAGGCATTAGATTTTAATTATTAAATCACATCATTATAAGCTTTAGTGGTCACAGTACTTTAGAAATTGTCCATTTTCTGAGCATTATATTCAGCACACTGGCTAATAGTCCACAGAATTGAGTATTTGGAAGACTTTGATACTAGCACAGATTTCCTTTTTTGTGTTTTGATGCCTCTAGTATGCTTTGTTGGGCTTCTTTTCTCAACTGGTTTTTTTTTCACTTGTAATAGAAATTAGTAATTTGCAAATATTTTCATGCTCCAGACACCAATATGTATGATTTCATATTAGAAAAAGACCTCGCTTTTTGCAAGGTATTCAATAGCTAAAAGGAGCAGTAATGTTTTTCTATGAGTAAAGGTCTTGAAGAGGGCACATGCATCTGTAAAGAGGGAAAGAAGAATGGCAGAGGTATAGATTGAATGCAAAATATCTGGTTCTATCCTCTTGATGAAGATAGCAATCTGTTATATTTTTGACCAACCCTCCTTTCATTCTTCCTGATCATATATGCAGCAAATGGTAGGCAGACAAATAATTCTAAATTTGTTACCTTGGCTCCTCATTTGAATTAAACTTATAACTATGAAATTAGACATACAATAAAACAATAAGCACACTTAGTTGTTTGTACAGTAACTACATGAATCAGTGTTTTTCCTTCTTTAATAATGTTATGGAATATTTCCCACAGATTCTGATTCTTACTGTGGAAGTGCTATACCATTGGAGGCTTTAGTGTATGGGGAAGTCATCAGCTACTGAAAACAGTGTTCTCAGAGGAATGGAGATCATTTAATCCCAAATATCATGTAATAGCCATCTGTAAAAGTAGAAACACTTGAGGACAGGAAGCTAGCTGATTCAAGAGGAATCATTTGTTTCACATGAATTTAAGAGTTTAGGGGGCTGGAAAGTCTCAAAATACAAACCAAGATTCTGATAGTAATCCTAGAGATATTATTTAGTATCTTACTTGCAAAGTACAGTTATCTAACTCAACAGAAGTAAACCCCTCCTACTGTCAAGTCTTGCTACGCTAGACTTAATTTTGAACAGGCCATATCAGCTTAGACTACACCAGTAGTTTCGCATAGGATTAAATCAGACACTTGAATTCACCTGCTGTGTTCCCTCCCTCTCACCCTTGCCTAGAACTGCACCACTGACAGGAACAATACTTTATGCAAATAACTTGCAACTCATTATTAACACAGGCAGTTCTAAACGTGAAAACAAAAAAGCATTTGGCAGCAAGAACTTTTAATGAGGCTGTCATGAGAGTTTAGCCTGCAAAACACAAATTTATTTTTTAGCATGCTGGAGAGACTCTCTGCCTCTGCATTTCTGTTCTGTATGCCAAACATATAAATATATTTTTGAGATCTACTTCCTCACTACAAGTTTTACTCCTCTCGTAATACAGCTTGTTCTATGTGCCATAAACTTGGCGAGAGTAGAGGAGGATTTTTTGGTTGGTGTTTATACTTCTGCCTCACATCCATATCATTCAAAGGCAAGGCAAATAGAAAGGTACAATTAGAAATCTGAATTGGGCAAATCCTCACTTTGCAGGCCAAATTAACTTTTTCTGTTAAAGTAAACAAAACTGGCCAAGCAATCAAGAACCTCTGCTGCCTAATGAGTTTCATTTTCCTTTCATGCTGTTGCTACCCAAAGGTTATTTATATACTCAATCAAAGAGACTCTGTATTTCTCTAATTTCTCTGATCTCTCCTCAGAAATTTCTGGGGTCTCAGGAAAAAAAGGAAAATAATTAAAGTATGACAAACCATAACCCCCCTCAACCAAGCAACCAAGCAACCAAGCAACCAACCAACCAAAAACCACAAAAAATCCTCTCCAAACCTAACTATTCATGCCCCTCAGAACTAACAAACAAAAAGCCAAAACAAGCCCCCAAAAAGTTATTCAATAAGGGGCAAGAGATGACCTCTGCGAAAAACCTCTTGAGATGAGTAGAAAACCTACCCAAAGCCTGCTGCTAACCACCCAGGAAGAGCAGCTGTGGGTTAATATCAGAAGCAACTGGGTAGGGCACAAAGTGGACAGGGAGAAAAGCTGCTGTAGCAGGAGGAGCTAATTATCCTGGGAGCACTGTTTCTCAACAAACATCACATTCAACAGTGTCAGGCACACAGAAGCACAGAAGACGAGAACTAACAAAGAAAGGAAAACACAGTTCAAAACACTTTAGCTAATGTATGCACAAAAGATGTGACACAGTGTATTGCCAATTCACTTTTTGCTTATGTACCTATTTCCTGTCAGCAGCTTTCTCCAAATTTCTCATGGCTTTGGTTTCCCTAGAAGTTTATCTTTTATAATCCTATATATATACGTATTTATATATGTATAGATATATGAGTGTAGCTGTGAATGCATACATATGTTTGTACACACACATATATATACATATATATATAGCATTACAAGGAACAGTAATCTTAGAAACATCATACTTAGAGGCTTTACAGACAAGCTTCAGACTTGAGAGAAAGTGTCCTTAAGCTCCAAAAATGTACTCNCATCACACTTACAATGGGATGAGTATAGTTTGGATAGGTCATTCCTAATGCTGTGAGACCTATGCCTATTCCTATTAGGAAAATAAGAAGTAGATTTGTTTCATCAGACAAAAAATGCAGAGGCATAGATGCCTTTCATTTAGCAGTGAACAGTAAAAACACTGATCTATATTAGAAGTTAACAGACTTAGAGTCTCTAAGTTGACTACTATCATATAAACAAAGAACAATGTTGAGGGATAATGGAATGCCAGAGTACACTTCTCTTACCATTTCTGTACTCTGATGATATACTTATAAATCTTTTTGACTAACTGCTTCTCTCTAGAACTTTTTATTCACAAAATAATAACCTTTCATATTTCTCTTCCCTTGTTACTCGGTCCTATTCTGCATCTCTAACAGCTTTCTCTATTAACACTCATTACTCATATTTAATTAACTTACCCTTATTATTCAGGATGAATTGGAATCCACAGATAGAAAAAAGTTTGTCCAGCCATTTTGATAACAGTTCTATGTTAGTGGCTCATTGCACTGAAAAAAATTGCATAATAGTGCCATCATATTACAATATTATGCAAATCTTTGTCCAGTGAATACCTTTTGGCTATTGAAAGCAATGAAAATAATTCTTTCCTTATGACAACAGTAAGCTTAGTACATTTTGTTCTGGGTCTTTTTTAGAAGCACAGCATACTCTAACTCAAAGAAAAAAATGACCTCATAGTGAAAAAGATATTTTAAAACTATAAACCAAGCACTCTTGCCAGAAACTCTCTCCTCACCTCTACTTCTTTTGTGATAAACCTCTGTGTTTAAATCTGCAGTGAAGTTTCTCTCATTTGGAACAAATTACAGAAACATTCCTATTAAATATTAATAACCTTCCAAACCTCCCCAGGAGTAAATGAATACACTTCTAGTCAGAATATTAGGTTTAAAAAAACCATGTTTAAAGGCTCACTTGAATTGCTAAGAACTTTTATGTTTATCATATTTTTTTCAAATTTAAAATCTATTGAAAAGAAAGAAGAAACTTGTAAAACAGAACCTGACACATTTTAGCTACTTTAAGAAACTATAAATGCAATATTTCAGGAAGGATTCAGGCACTGGCAGAAGTCCAGTCCTATCCAGAACTTATATGAGTCTGGTAAAAAGCAGAGCTTTGTGCTTTAGAACACCCGCTGAATAAAAGTTCTGGGCGACAGTGTGGTAAGCGCTACAACAGTTTCTTTCTACCTTGGCAACATAATGCTGCTTTAGAGCTGTCTGGAAGGTTCCTTATAGAAGGAGCTATAGGTAACTTCTGTATGCTCTTTCTATGGCACCATTGTTCCCTGGGGCAGGAATAAAGAGCCCTAAGGAAATCCTGGAAGTTCTCTGTTTATCACACCTTTGGCAGGTATTTTATATTCTAAGGCTCAGCTGAAAAAACACTCGGTATTTTCTGGAGAGCTCCACCAGTGATGTATCAAAAGCACAGAATGCACCCCACCAGCAACAGTTCCTTCATGTATTTCCTGGGACTGTTTTCCCCACTGACACAGAACTATTGAGAGGTGTGTTTTCAAGACAACCTCCACCAATCTCTCTCTTCCACTTTTAACTCCTTTGTTTTCTGACAGTTTGTTATCCCTTTTTTAATGCAAAGAACTCCACTGTGGCTTTCAGACAGTTAGTGACACAAAGGTGATTCAAGAAAAACCAAGAGTCTGGCTCCAAGTCCTTTAGACTTTGAATGACTACTCTAGTTCTTTCAAAGCCAATCTTTAATTACCAAATCTTGCAAGATGCTGGAAAACATTTTTCCTTGCCCTTAATTAAAATACCCTTAATTTTAGTTTCCCTGTGGAAGAATTAAGAGGACACATTCCCCATAACATAAAGACACTTTTGTTATCAATATGCTGCTATAATTATCTATACGTAAGATTTATCTATTAATTTGTGGAAACTTTAAATTAAAGTCACCAAAAAAAAAGTCTCATCAAAGCAAGATGGAATTCTTAGATACACTATAAGCACTCCTAAAATCTTTTCCCTAAGAAAAGAAAGTTTAAAGATGTCAAATAGAATCAACAATTTAA
>VWYI01023834.1:1635-20358 GCA_013399455.1 Anthoscopus minutus | reverse complement strand
GTGCTCCCAGCCCCTCTCCAGCCTCGTTGTCTCCTCTGGACGCGCTCAAGTGNCTCCTCTGGACGCGCTCAAGTGTCTCAAGATCCTTCCCAAACTGAGGGGCCAGGACTGGGCACAGCACTCGAGGTGTGGCCTCACAAGAGCTGAGTTCAGTAGGAGAATGACATCCCCATGTCCTGCTGGCCACACCATTCCTGATCCAGGCCAGGGCCATTGGCCTTCTTGGCCACCAGGGCACTCTGCTGGCTCATGTCCAGCTGCTGTCACCAGTCCCCCCGGTCCCTTTCTGCCTGGGCACTGCCCAGCCACACTGTCCCCAGCCTGGGCCTGATACCCTGGCCATCCTGTAACTGCTACGTGATGGCACTCAGTATAAACTTCCCCATTGCCTTACCAGGTACTGAAGTCAGGCTGACAGGTCTATAATTACCAGTATCCTCCTTCCCACCTTTTTTGTGAATGGGTGCCACATTGGCCAACTTCCAATCACCTGGAATCTCACCAGTGAGCCAGGACTGTTAGTAAATGATGGAGAGCAGCTTTGCAAGCTCATCTGCCAGCTCCTCATCACCCTGGGATGGATCCCACCTGGACCCATAGATTTATGAACATCCAAGTGGCTCAGCAGTTCTCTGACTCCCTCCTCCTAGTTAACAGGGGAACCATTCTGCTCCCTGACAACATCTACCAACCCGGGAGGACAGCTGTCCTGAAGGCAAGTTGTTTTCCCCACTAAAGACTGAAGTAAAGAAGGCGTTAAGCACTTCTGACTTCTCTTCATCTGCAGTTACTAAGTTCCCTTCCTTATCCAATAAAGAATAAAGATTGATCTTTCCCTTCCTTTTACCATTAATATATTTGTAAAAACATTTTTTATTATCCTTTACAGAAGTTGTCATTTTAAGTTCAAACTGAGCTTTGGCCTCTCTAATTTTTTTTCTTACATGCTCCAGCAGCCCCCTTAAATACTTCCTGAGATCTGACACTCCTTCCAAAGATGATACATCCTCTTTTTGTTCCTAAGTTCCTCCAAAACCTCCTTGCCCGTCCAGACTGGACATTTGCCTCCTCGACTCATCTTTCAGCACACAGGGATATTCTGTTCTTGTGTCCTTGAGATCTCTGTTTTGAAGCACGCCCACCTCTCCTGGACTCCTTTGTTTTAAGGGCTCCTTCCCAAGGAACTCTGAATAAGTCTCCTAAATAGGCCAAAGTCTGCCCTCCAGAAGTCCCATGTAAAGATATTATTATCTTATTATAAAAACCCTCAGCATTATTACAAAAACTCACAGCAAGGCTGTGGTATTCCAAATTGCTTTCATTGATTGAGGTCTGGATCTTTGTCTTCTTTGGAGGAAAATAATTTCCTTAGAAACTCATTTTGTGCTTGAGATTCTGCTCAAGTTCAAACCTTGCCTCTTGAGCACTTTCTATGATTCATAAAAATAGCATATAATGGAGATATTACATATTCACTTGCCTTTTGATAGCTCTTTCCTGCACATGCCTGTCTTCAGAGGTGCTGCTGTATTTTGGGTATAGATATCCAGGTAGATGGATCTTCTGGAAAACGAAACAAAATTTACTAATTACAGCTAACAGTAATATACTTTGTGAAGAAAACTTGGAATGTGCCGGTAGGTTCAAACACACTAATGGTGTCTATAAAATAATGAAAAGTGTCTGAAAAAAACACTGAAAAGTTGAGAACATGGGCTGAGAAACACACTTATGGGAGCATGCACAGGAAAACAATGTCTCCAAGCAGATATTTTGATTATAAATATGCACTACAGAAGCTAAGTATAACTGCAGAAGGGCAGACACTCACTGGCCTGCAGTTGTATCAGGAGAGGTTTAGGTTGAATAATAGAGAATGGTTCTGCACTTAGAGGATGGTTGTGCCCTGAACAGGCTCCCCAGGGAATGGTCACAGCACCAAGCCTGAGAGAGTTCCAAGAGCATTTGGACAATGTTCTCAGGCACATGGTGGGATTCCTGGGGTGTCCTGTGTGGTGCCTAATTCAGATTATACCATAGGGTTCTATGATATTTTAAACATATTGAAAGAGGAGATATTTGACAGACCTTGTTTCCATCAGGTGGATGAGGCCCTGGCACAGGTTACCCAGAGAAGTTGTGGATGTCCCATCCCTCCAAGTGGTCAAGGCCAGATTGTGTGGGGCTCTGAGCATCTTGATCTAAAGAAAAATGTCCCTGCCCATGCCAGGGTAGTTAGAATGAGATGATTTTAAAGGTCCCTTCCAATCCAAACCATTCTATTTCCCTGAAATACAGTTTAGGTAAATTATGTAATTTCTTCTTCTGATACAACAGAACAGTTGCTCTTTCTTCTTCCTCATGCCCTTGCTTGAGTACTTTTAATTTTATATTTGCAAGTAATCAGTATTTTTTTCCCCCCCTTCATATCCATTACTGGAAAATACTTAATCTTTAAGCTTGCCATATTGATAGAAATGATCAGTGAGTTACAGAAAATCAAGAGGCCTAAGGAAAAAGAAGAACTCACCAAACACAGTAACATCACTGCCAAAGTGACTTTTGGCAGCTTTCTAAACCAAGGAAGGCTGAGCTAAACTAGTATAAAATGACAGACCACCAAAAAACACTTGACTCACTAAGCAACACTCCATCTTTTCAAGCAATTTAGTGCAGTTCTTCCAAAACAATATCATTAGATGTTATGTGTTTTTGAATGAATAGCTATTGGAAAACAAACATGCTCAATTTCTTGTTGCCTTTCTTTTGTGCTCCTTTTTATACAAGGAAGACTTTTAGATTCAGGAAAATTAAGAGCTGCTTCAATATCCCCAGTTCAATGAGTAGTTGCTAATGTCACTATGATGCTGAAGTGGGGTTTTATGCCTGCAGTGATTTTTATGTACCATCTCTTATTTAATCCTTATTAATATCTCCCTTCTTAGAAAAATGGAATTCACAAGCAGAGAGTTGACTTCAGCTTGAACACATATGAAAACGTAGCTTAGAGCTATATCTTTTCTGGTGCTGAGGAAGAACTGAAATGGTCAGTATGAAATCTTTTTTTAAAATGGATCACTTTTTGTTTGTTTTCCTTTTCCTTTTTTTTCTAGAGATGGAGCTAAAGCAAACCACTCCTTTAAAAAATTTTGAACTTTTTTGTACTAAAATAGAAGAGCTCAGGTCGTGGTTGAAACAAGTTAAGAGCTGAATAAAGAGTTTCCTTGTGTGATTCATTGCTTACAACTAAAAGGACCTCCAAAACACAGGCATATGTCAATTCTACAAACACAATCACCAGTGAGAAGGGATTTTCTTTGCTCACATACCAACACAAGAAACAAAATTTTTTGTGCAAAGACAGTGTCTCTTTCCTTTGGTGTTCCTCTGTCAGGGACTTGCCATCTCCCAGTAGGTTAAATAAGGAGGGAACTCAGCTGTGGAGAAGCTTTGTTGAAAGCCTGTCAGGTGACACTGCCCTTTGACATGTCTGATGTCTGGATCAGGCTCTGTGACCAAAAGAGCATCCTAACTCTGCCAAAGGGTTTGGTCTGACCTGGTGCCTTCAGAGGCCCCAAGGGTGGTACAGTTTGTCTTCCCACTGATTTTATCCAAAAAAAAAGTTAAAATATTGTCCTCAAACAAAATGTTTGGATACTTAAGCATCAGGGTGATTAAGAGTGCCACATTCCTCAATTATTGTAGCTACTCCTGGGGAAACTTTACTAATAGGATTTAACAGTCTGTTGCGCAAGGAAGCCAGTAGCATTCAAAAAAAGCTAAAAGCTTTGTTCTTCTTTCCTTCTTTTGTTCAAAGCTGTCAGATTGTAGTTTAGTCTGTGAATATGCAGGCCTGAAATTACCTTTCAGTTAGCATGTACTGGAATGGGGAAAAATCTGATTTGCTGCCAATATCAAGAGTGTCAATAGAAAAGAGTCATCAATATGACGTGCACATGGAAAATAATTCATTTTGCCGTGTTCCCAGGTGGCTGTGGTGCAGATGCAGTGGTTGCTTGCATCCCATAATTAAGTCCCAACAGCTTTGCAATTGTATTATCTATTTCATGCATTGTCCTCAAATCATCTCCTTTCCTGTGTTATATTTGACTGTAACCCTGTGCTGCTAAGCTGCTGTGAGGATGATGGTGCAGCACTACCAAAACAAACCTTTCATGCAGGCACTGGGGTTATAAATAGCCCTATAATGGCTCTGTTTAAGCTGGGGAGAAATAATTCAAGTGGGATGGGATGACACAGGTGGAGCCTTATGTATGGTTGGGAACAATCTCCTCTTTAGGATCTCTCTCCAGCCCTGTTTCTTCTGGTTTTATAACAGTGGATTTCTGAACCTGTCTGACTTCCCTCCCTCCCTCTATGTTTAGATAACAATATTTAACTTTTTATAGCACTGCAGTGTCAGGGATGAACTGCGACAATTGTGGCTGAAAATGAAGAGAAGGTACAATACAACCCTGTTCAACAGAGGATGGCTGTCAGCTCCTGAATGAGTGCTCCAGCATGTAAACCTTGTAATTTTTGTCAAAGCTCTGCAGAACTTTTTGCTTCCTTACAAATCCTTCATTGGTGGAATCCAATTCTTTCTCACCCCCATGACCACTGCTAATGCTCCTGGTTTTGTCAGGATGTTGATCAAAACTCCCACTGTCGCCCATTAGCCCAAACAAATACAGGCCCTCTATACAATATGGCCTAACTTTCACCCACATCTTAAAAAACTCCTTTCTTCTTGTATACTTACTAACAAATTATTTCAATATGCTCTGCCCAGGCAAATTCTTCAAAATTTGATAAAGTAGATGATTTCTAACTGAGATATTAGGTGCAGAAAGTATTTATTATTTGGTAGCAAATGTACCTCATTAAAATTTGCTCGGTTAAAAAGTCTGATCTTGTTCATATTTAGTCAAAAAACTTGGCATTAGGTACTGGTGTCTGCTCTCAAAACTAGGCTAAAACTGGCTGTGTGCCTGGCTCTATTTATCTCTTTTAAACCACATCCATCCTTAAATAATATAGTTCTGGGCACAAAACACCCCAGTCTTCAAAAAAGCAAAAATTGGGCTTAATTTTAAAGAAACTTTTGCCTTTTATCCAAATAATCCATACTGCTTTACTGCTTTAAGGGAAGACACCTGGTATTGAAAAAGAAAAAAGCAACAAATAGGGAAATTTAGAGTAATGTTGGAAAGTAGCTACGACTTGAGATGAGAGATCACCGGGAACCTTTGGAGGCCTATATGGAATGGGAGTGTTACAACTGAGTGTGTGAGATCACTTAAAAAATCATTGGCAAGGATACAAGCAAAAACCAGATTTAATATTAAGTGACAGCACAGCAGTTCATTGACAAGATTCACTCAGCAACTTAGAGGACAGTTAAGGCACACTAAGGAAAAACAAGCAGCAGTACTTTAACTTAACTTATACCTTAAGCCTAACAATTCAACAAAGAAGCATGTAACTTATACCTAACTTATAACTTAACAATTTAACTAATAAATAACACTTAGCAGCACTTAACCCAACTTAGTACTTCAAAGTCTAACTTAGTACTTAACAAAAGAACAACACTTAGCAGCACTTAACTTATAACTTTACAACTTAGCAAAAGAACAACACCCAGCAGCATTTAAGTAAGGTTTAGTCATAAGTCACAAGCTTTTTTACTGGCCTAACTTACTTACTAATATCCAAGGTACTTAAATATCTAGGAAAGCAGAATTTCTCCCAGATTTGCTATAACATATGCACACAGACATAAAGAGCCAGTGCAAGCAAGATACCTGTGAAAATTCCCCTTGGAGGGCAATGAAATACTCACTTCAGATATTTCGCATCTCCTCACAGGCGAAGGGTCTGGCCTTGAGGAGTGAGGGATCGGCCCCGGACTCATTGTTTTTCAGAGATGCTCCAAGTATAGCAAAACTGAGAGTTAACTGGCTCTGAGAGAATTCCCTGAGGGAGGTTGCTGGTCACAGCCCAGGAGAGCTCAAAGGGTCACATTTTGGACCACTCTTTATAGGGTCACAAGAGAGTGGGCTTTAGTCATAACAACGTTTCATGCTGGCCACAGTTTGGGCTGGCACTTTCTCTGAAAGGGTGAGAAACATTATGCTGTTCAGGCAAGAAAAATATTTTCCAAGGCTGTTCGTAAGGAAAATAATGCTGGTTAGACAGCAGCAGCTTCTGAGTGTTTCAGCCTAGGTGCTGTTTTTTGAGGCTGAGGGCTAACAGGCATTTATCAGACCACAGTGTGGCCTGGAAAGGAGAAGCAGGGCATGCACCACCACAGTGAGTTCAATTTGCTGCCATGAAAGAGTTACTGTTTTCCAGAGGGAATAGTGGTAGTGAGAAGGAAAGGCTCTGAGTGAAAGAACAGTTGAAGCAAATGGATGATTGATACGAAATTCTTAAAAGAAATTATTGAGACGGAAATGCATAGTTACAGGGAAGATCTTAATGATATGATATGATATATGATATGATATAATATGATGATATGGTGAATGAAATAAAAACCAAACCAAACCAAACCAACAACTAGAATAAGAAATTCACCAAAAAGAAGCTCAATATGATTGCAAATTTTGAGGAAAACGCGATGAGAAAAAATGTGAAAAAACCCCAGGATTAAAAAAATTACACTGTATGACTAGACAATGCAAATTCTGTAGTAATTATGGATAATATGGAATTAGTCTGTGTATAGGCTTTTTATGAACATGATTGAAATTAAGTCACCATGATAGGCAGTTTCCAAAAAAACACATCTATGTGCAATGACAAGGAATGGTAGGCTCTTCCAAGGTGAGCTATTCCCAGGTGTCTGATTCCATGTTTTCTCATAGCAGGACTGTGGTAAAAGCAAAGAAGCCAAATGAGAAGCACTTGAGGTCACTTGGTCTGTTCAGTCTGGAAAAGATAAGACTGAGGGGGGACCTCATTGTAGGCATAACTTCCCCACAAGGGAAGCAGAGGGGCAGCACTGCCCTCTTCTCCCTGGTGATTTGTGACAGGACACGAAGGAATGCCAAGAAGCAGCATCAAGGAAGCTTTAGATTGGTTATTAGGAAGAGATTTTTCACCCAGAAGATGGATGGGCACTGGAACAGGCTCTCCAGGGAAATGATTACAGCACCGATCCTGAAAGAGTTCAAGAAGTGTTTGGACAGTGCTCTCAGGCACAGGGTGGGATTCTTGGGAATGGTGCTGAGCAGGGCAAGGAGTTGGACTCAATGAATCTTATGGGTGCCTTCAATCTCAGGATATAAAAAAACCCCCAATAAACCTAAAAAAAACAACCCCCAAAAGATCAACAAAATAAAACCTCAACAGATTTGAGACTTCAGTGGGGATTATACTGGAACTGTGTTACTGTCTTTGGGATTCTTTTCTTGGTTGTTCTTCATCTAGTTGTTCCATGATGCCTTCGGGCCCAATCCCAAAGCATGAAAAGTGAAATTGAGCAGTTGTATGAGTTTGACAGATTTTAAGTCATACCTTCAATGTTGTGAAAAAGAGGATTTGGGATCACCTTCACTGTAGGATCCTGGGATAAGGCTGAGGAATTGGCAGATTTCTTACTGTGTTCCCAAGGCCAGACTACAGGACAGTTGGTGAAATTGAGCCCATAACTTCAGTGCCAGTACTTTGGTTTCCATGCTTTTTTGTTTGTTGTTTTATTTTTCTCTCTGGATTAGAAGGACCTGCAGGAAACTTAGGACAAGTCACTAAAAAATGAAATGACTCATCCAATAAGGCAGTAAGAGATTTAATTAGATTCAAAAGGAGTAAATCTGGTTGGTTCATGGCAGTGTGGAGCAGGTGCCAACCATGACAATCATCCCTGTGGGAGTGGAAAGCCCTTTCTGTTGGTACAGAGCAAGGAGGTTGTGGGATGGAGAGTGCCAAATATCTGTCGATAACTGTAGAGGGAACACATAAGGGGAGGCAGAGACACGCCATCAATAACTACAGCTCACTGTATCTGCTGTGATCCCTGGAGCAGAAACTTGCTGTGAAAGTCCCAGCATGCAGTGTACCATGGGATCCTTCTCCAGGGCTAGCCATTTATCTTTCTCTGTGGCAACTAGCTGAAAAAGAAATGAAAATTTTTGAACAGTGACAAGTGGAAAACTCAGGGAATTGGAATGCTTGACAAATATCAGTTCAAAGACATTTAATGAACTGTGATTAATGTTTCAATTAGGGCCCAAATGGAACAGAATCCAGGTCCCCAGTGTCTTCAGTCCTGGTCCCTACCTTAGCTTTTATGTTTAATCTGCACTGTCTGTTGTGTAGGAAAGCTGCACACTGGGTTCTGACCTGGAGCTTTGCTGACTTTGTTTTGCACATTGGAGTCAGAGGAAGTGGAAAAAGGATGGTTACATGGTGCCCTCCAGGCACTGCCTCTTGGTGGAAGGAACAGGTTTCCCATGGTTTGCTCACACCAGGTCCTTCCTGATCCCTGAAACAAGACATATATGAATAAGGCAGAAAATGTAGGATAATGTCCTAATAAAAAATAGTGATTAGATGCAGACCAGCACAATAGGGACCCTGAAAAATTCTGTAAACATAAGCACTCTTTTGATTTGCTTAATTCTTGTCTCTTAGTGAGAGGAGTGAATAGCTCCCCATTTCATACAGCTTAGTTAAATCTATGTTTACAGCACGGGCCACTTGAGGCTCATCCAACTCAGAGTTTTTTGCTCTGTTCCTCTCCCTGCCATGGCACTGAGATGCATTTCATGACTGTTTTATTTCCATTACAGGCTTGATCAGCCTTTCACTTCCTGAAACAGCTGCCACCAGTCAAAATGAAATATCTGCACATATCACAGCTTTTAAAATTTTTTCCTGTTCAGTTTGCAATATCTTCTTTTCTAAAAAGCTGTACTTACAAATTTTACATATTGGAATATGTAAGATATAAATTTAATGTAAAAGGAAAGTGATTTAAAGATTTCAGTATAATTTAATGTAATTCCAAATTATATTCTATATCGTTTTACTTATAATAGCTTCTTTTTGATGATAGGAAGTTTTCTGTAATTCTGTCCTACTCTCTGACAATAATCCATACCCTAGTTGAAAGGATTTACATGCCTATTACTGTATTTTTTTATATCAATAATTTGCACATCAGCTACCCAGTAATATTTTATAGAGATACCTTTCTCATTCTACAAAATTTCTTCCTTCCTTTTATAACTATTCAGAAACCAAAGAGCATAAAATATGCTGTTTGGAACGAAACTTGTTGATACCCTTTACTGACTGGAGAGATTGTCATCTGGGAGTTCCCCAAAGCTGACAACAACCTTCATTTCATAATTCATCATTAGCCTCACCTAAAAAGGCACTGAAATCAGGACTCAGCTGATTTATTCATGGAGCCAAAGATTTTTAAAAAAATAGATTCTGTTCATAAATATTTTGAAAACAGTTGGAAACAGTTTAGGGCACCTATGCCTACAAGGACAAAAGGCCAAGGATGGGTCATTCGTCCTGCTTTGGTTGTTACTAATGATATTTTTTTTCTCTCATTGTAAATGACTTTGCACTTCTGAAAAACAGAGTTAGAGAGGCCTAATAGGTGAGTTTCTAATGAGTCACTGTTTCTACATGACCTTAAAACTCTCAGGCACAGTGCACAATGTGTCTAGATCTTGCCTGGTGCTCATCTTGTTTTCAGTGTTGAAAAGGAAAGCAGTGTACACTGTTTAGGGATGCTCCATCCATGGTGGTTTCAGAGCAATTTTTCAGGAAAACATTTATTTCTCCTTCCTGAAGGATTTTCAGGCTGATTGTGAAGACCACCTTGGCATTGGTAAAATAGAATTATTTTTCTTTGGAGAGATTGAATACCTGGGGTGAAGGTGACACTACTTTCAACTTGAAGTTTTGTATCTTTTATGGGTCCACATTGGTAAGCACTGCCTAGAAATGCCTGGAGCATAGCACAAATAAGCAGTTCCTCCAAACATTCTACAGAGTTATTAACTGCATGAGTCTGTGTCCTAGAAGTTCCTCTTCCAACAGATTCATCAGACTGGATAAAAAAAAAGAAATTTTAACACTTCAGAGGGTTATTACAAAAGTGGCAACATCATAGTCTAATAAATTACAATCACTTGTATCTCAAATAAAGTCACATCCTTCCTGTAAGTGGCAGCTCACTTTTTCAGTCTCTCATACTCAGTGGAAGAGGAATTCATGCCACTCTTGTAGCAATTCTGTTAAGTAGGAATTCATATTGGCTTTGTTTTTCAGGATAGAAAAGGATTTCAAATATACAAGTGCAAAATGGAATCAGATCCATTTACCAAGGCAGAAGAACAACACAATACTTTGCAGAGGAGTCCTAACTTAATTTTTCCCCATTCACATTTAAGTTACGTAGTACTCAATGAAGGATTCAGAGTAAATTCCAATTACTGATTTTCCTGGTAGTGGAGAACATCTCCTCTTCCTTTTACCATGCTTCGAATCCCACTGGCTGAGTTTTCTCCCCTTCCAGTACCACAGCTGCATGCAGCATAACTGGCATTTCAGATTTAATAATGCAGTGTAGTGCACAAGGAGCTCAACTTATGCATTTATACCTTATTATGGGGAACAGGATCAACTACAGGCTCACAGATTCCAGAATGAAAACATCCAAAACAACCATTATATTCAGGTGGCCTGACCTGTGGTGTAGTGCACACCTATGGACCTCGCTGAATTTACACGTGTTAGAAGAAGATAATATAATTTCCAGGTCACTGTGATTTTACTGTAAGTGCTTTGGAATCCTCTGCAATTTCTATTCCGATCTCTCTGTACTTAAATTGTGGGTCGCAGCCTAGCTTGGTTGTCCAGCTAAAGACTCTAGTCTATAATGTTTGTCTTCATGATCAAAGATCTCATTATCCACAAACATGTTCAATTCCTACCCATCACTACAGGTGAGAAAGATTAGTACTCAGCTGGAAAAGAGGAATATTTGAAATATTAGGCACATTTATTACAATGTTGCAATTAAAGTACTGTGACTCCCCAAAGTAGTCACAACTATGAATTTTACCAGCTGTTTACAAACTTCTTCAGTCTCAATTTTTCAGCCTAGAAAGAACAGTTATGCTTTTGTAATTTGCCTATTTCCCTAAATACTGGGAACTGCAATTAAGTGATTTGTACATACAAGAACTTTTCTGTTGAATACATCCCCTCTTGAGTGAAGACAGTGTAGAAAAGAGCCACTGGGATACTGGAAAATTGGAAAATCAAAGCAGGAAGTCCTATGTCCTATAGCTTACCGTTCTGGAAGTGGTTATGTGAGAAGGGTAAAAAACTCAGGGTGTTCTTTTAAATGCTTCAAATATATCACTTTCAAGAGTGAGGTCATTGTCAGCAAAGAAAGCTATGCTATTACAGCCCAAAAATCTGGGCTGCATCCAGAGCACCATGGGCAGCAGGTGAGGGAGGGGACTCTGCCCCTCTGCCCTGCCCTGGTGAGGCTCCTCCTGAAGGATGGAGAGGAAATTTTGACAAGGGCATGGAGTGATAGGACAAAGGGGAATGGGTTTAAACTGAGAGAAGGTTTAGATTGGATGAAATTCTTCCCAGTAAGGGTGGGGAGGCCCTGGCTGCCCAGAGATGCTGTGGCTGCCCCATCTCTGGAAGAGCTCAAGGCCAGATTGGATGAGGCTTGGAGTAGCCTGGGATAGTGGAAGTTGACCCCTAATGCAGGGGGTTGGAATTAAATTACCTTTAAGGTCCCTTTTAACCCAACCATTCTGTGATTCTATGATTCCCCATAGGAATTCTGTTTAAGTTTTACAACAATTCATAATCTAATTAAAAATAAAAAGATAATTTATGTATCTGAACTCAGCTTCTCTTTCATTTTGCTATATCTTGATTCTAAGCAGTTTTTTTCTGCCAACACAGCACCCAAGGATTTCCAAAGGACAAGAGATACAAGACAACGAAAGCAGTAAGTGGGCATAATATTCTCCTACTTTTTTGTAAATCAGTCCTTCATTAGGGTTTGAAACACATGAGCATGATAGAATAAGAAATACTGACACCCTTTTATTGCCATTAAGACTATGCTAAGTGCAGGTGCCTGTTCTGGAGATCTGGCTGCCATCAGGCATCCAAGGCTGTGTCTCAGTTTCCAGGTTGTGCTTTCTAAACAGAGCAAACATGAAATGAGCCACAAACTTAATTTATGTCAGGAAAGCAGAAAGTGTTTTGTCTCTACTGCCCAGTTGCACATGAAAACTTGTACTTAGTCTTGCCAATGAAAATTAAAAATTTAAAGAGGAATAAAGATTTTTAGCATCCAGGAAATAAAAGAGAATCTCTGAGGACTTATGCTGGAAGTGTTTGGTTTTTATCCTGTGCCAGCTAGCAAGCAGAGGATGTTATTTTAATTTACATTGACTTTATAATTTTAAACTGCAATAACAACAGTATCAAATTAAAAGTTCAGACAGTACTAGCTCTTGCTTTAAGGACTTGATTGTATCTGATAATGCTCAAAAACAAATAACTTGGAAAACTATCACCTTCAAGCACAGGGATTTTCAAAGTTTCTACAAGGCCATAAAAGTATTTATTGAAATTCCCCATAAATCATGTGAAGCTTGAGATGAATCTTCAAGCTTGATATTAGATGTTCATCTTGTCCCTTGTGAGCTTGTGATACACATTCCTTTCTGGTTTTCACTCCAGCAAAAGCTGATCCACTGCATGCAGGATGGTTCTGTTGATGTGGTTTAAAATACAACTGAAACATCGTGTCTAGGCCTCTTTTATCTACAAATTCTAAATGTATAATACTTTATAAAAGGTCTTATAAAAGGCAGGAGGAGCATTACAAAGTTCCTTTCTGCCTCTGAAGCCATACATGAGTCTTGGCCTTCATATTTTCAGGTTGCTATTAGGACACCATGTGGCCATAGACTTTCTCCAGAATGCTCTGATCTGTCATTTCTGGCATCAGCCAAAAGTGTATCTTGAAAAAGCATAGGTTCCAAGACATTTCAAAGACATATGGGAATAAAACAAAACCAACACACACAGGGAAAAAAAACAACAAAGAAACCAAAAAACTAGGAAAGGCTTATTCCAAACTTCTGTTAGTTGAGAAGAATGGTGTGGAAAGGAATGTGTTTGTTTAGGAATTGTACAGTGAAGGAAAGTCCTCTCAATAGATTTTTAGGTTATTTCCCTGAAAAACACACAGGGCTGCTACATCTCAGGGATTTCAGCTGTATTGTTGTCTAAGTAGTTTGTGGTGGAACAGATTCTGTCTGCCCAGCTCCTCTCTGACACAGCTCATGAGCCACTCTGCAGGGGGCTGTGAGGTTGCACCAATTAATTTTTGTGTTAATAGGATGAGGACCTACATTCCCTCCATGAGGTTAATGCGATGAATAAGTAAAGTACAAACAAGCAACACTTTTGCAATGGCATTTTTGTTTCATTTTTCCAACCACCTATGGTAAAGCTGGGTGGAACTGTCTTCACTAATTGCCTTTCATTCCAAACTAAACTTAACCTCCAGCTGGGAATACTGCAGGGGTCTACAAATCTTTAGGCACCTCACTAGAGTGAGTCTGATAGAGCACATACCAGTCATTGTATTGAGCAGAAAATTGGACAAACAAGGAGTACTTGAGATCAATGAAAAGATCTTTCAAACTACACAACAAGTTACACAACAGGTTATACTGAACTAAGATACATGGATATATTCCCAGAAGGAGTTGCAGGGAAGTCTAAGCAAAGCAAGAAAGGGAAGATCTCTGAAGATGCTATGGAAATACTGTGTCTTCTCTGAAATACTTAGGGATGTTGCTACCAGAAAGCTACACCAAGCTGGGATGGATGGGGAGAAAAAGTAGGGCAGCATCATAAGGTTCTTGTGGCTGTTTGATGAATCTATAAAATGCTTAGCAGTGTAATACACAGATAATCTACTTTTGACATGAGAAGGAGCCTTTTGTATGGCAAGCTTCCTTATCTACCATCTTACTAATATAAACCTGAAATTTAGTAGTTGTTATCACACCTGTTCCTCTCTTGTCCCCAGGACCCCTCTGAAATGCCGGTGCTGTGATGTGGGAAGGGTAGAAGGAAAATGAAGGCCTGGCAGCAAAATAAAAACCATGTGTCACAATGTGTTGAGGATCTTTTCTCTAGTCTTTTGAAAGGCAGTCTTTTATAATTTTCTCTCAAAGGAATGTATGAAAGAGATGCATCTTAGAATACCAGATTGGCTACAGCAATAAATTGCAGCTCCATACACATTTACGGTGAATTTCTTACCCACTAAGCAATTAGTTATCTGGTAATGTTTCCCCTTTGTCTCACTTTTACTCTGATATGATACCTTTGTGTTTACCCATTGACTCACAACTGAGACCTGGCAAACATTATTGAAGAGTAACTGTACAAAGCAGACCATCAAAAAAATCCCGACCTGTTCTTGCACATTCATTTACAAGTGTAAAACACTCCTTTCATCCTCCTCTGTGCTTTGTTGTATAGAAGGTCTCCAAAGATGCCCTCTTTCGAAGACAAAAGAGATAATATATTTGTTTCTCTTTGGCTTGATAGAATACAATTAGTTATGATAGCCTGCATAGAAATCAGGTGCTGAAATTGCAATACAGTCAGGAATAAATGCAGTAGTAGCAGTATCTTTCATGCAGTTTTTCATTCCAAAATGAATGGCTGTATTTCCTGGTGATATGTGAAATATGTTAGACTCAGTTCTTTGCTCTCCCATTTGTATCCTCCTCTCTGTAAGGTCTGTGTGAAAAGCTACCATCAGGTGTAATAAAATGTTACATCTTTTTTAAAATGTTATGAATGAGTTCACTATGATGGAGGCAAAGATGGGCTCCAAAAGCTTTGCTTTCAATTCCTCTTGCCATTCTGGCTTGAACCCATTTTTCCATATAGGCCTGATCTGTCCTTGCACCTGCATAAAAGATGGGATAAAATGAGATCAATTTAAATTTTAACCTCTCTCCAGGAGAGGTTACTCGTTTACATGAAGTACCATGCCAGTGGCTTCACTGTCCTCAAAAAAACTCATAATGGATCCAGATTAGAATTTAGGATTATAAATATGTATTTCAGGATAAAAAGTAAAGTAAGACATATGCTTAGCAAGATGTTTTTGACTTAGAAAATAAAGTTAAGAAATAAAGTTAGATAGATAGAAAAAGCTGAAGCGTTAAAAAGGGATATTTTTCCTGAAGACAAATGATTTCTTTGTTCTCCTTAGCATTTAATTCTCCTTCTCTCTTGGGCATGACCTCTTCCATCCTAGTATCAACAATCCACAGCATTATAATATGATATTTGCTCCCTTTTCTAGATGATTAATGGAAGTTCTCCATCTTCAGTTTGTTAATTAAAGTTGACCTTGATAAGGACAGCCTAGATGGACATTAGGGAATGGACAGAAAGTAGGAGGAAATTCTGCTTGGTGAGGACTTCGTGGTAGGAGAGGTTTACGTGACAGAAATTGAATATGTGAAGTAAAAGAAAGCTCTGAAGTTCCTGAAAATTTGGTGATGTGTTACAATCCACCAGAAACCAAACAGCTTAGCCTATGTCTGCTCAAGAAGATGTGAACACACATCATGGTCCAGGTGTTTACCAGACAAGAGTATCTGGGATTCCAAACCCCGAATCTGCCAGAAAAATGGTTGCAAGTTTTCCAGTGAATCTCAGTTTACCTAGAAGTGTGGTCTTTCAATACACAATAGTAATAAAGATGGTCTTCATTTAGATGACCATATTCAGGAAAGTAAAATAGGATTTGTGAGCAAAGCAAGGTCTTTGCCCAGAAAATCAGACAATTGTATTGGATTTCCCATTTGACACTTTCACATCTGAAATTTTCATCACTTAGACACAAAATGGTACAATTTATAAGCAGAGTAAGAGTAAATAAGGTAATGCTGAAATAAGATAATTGAAGGATGCCGTAATAAAAAAAAATCATATTTATCAGGGAACACACTATTGAGGAAGGATATGAGCCCTTTAGCCCACACATTCAAAGCCAAGAGTGTTGGGGGAATGCCCAACACCTTGGGATTCAGGTGGTACTCACAGAACCAGGACTGACAAGAGAGAGGCTCATTTCCTTTTGGTTTCTTTTTGTTTATTCTTTTATCTATGTTACATACACACAAACTAAAAGAAGCCACATGCACTAATCTAGCAAGAGGAGAAATGGCACCCAGAGGAATCTCTCTCAACACTTTTATGTGTCTATTGGCCACTACTGGCCAATGACCTGACACTTGGGAACTGGCATGTGGCCTCTACTATCCAATCATTCTAGACTACCCAAAAACCCCTAGAAGAAGAAGACAAAGGAAAAGGATGGGCTACAAGAAGAGAAGGACAATGCCCTTCACCTTGTGTGTCACATATTAATATAACTAAAACTTCAAGCTTTAACTTTTTCACCCTGTGACTTAAAATGAGTATATCTAACTTACATACCCATACTATTAGTCTCTCTACTTAACTTTAGAAGCTTTCTCCGTGGCTTTAAGCTAAACTCCGTGTTCTCCTGGGTATCAGAGCCTGTCAGCACAGGCAAGGGTATATTTTCTGTGCCTCTGACTCCAACACAAGAGGACATGGCCTCAAGTTGTGCCAGGAGAGGTTTAGATATTAGAAAAAAAATCCTTCCCTGAAATGGTTGTCAACCCCTGGAAGCAGCTGCCTAGTCACCATTCCTGGAGGTATTTAAAAGACATGTAAATGTGGCTCTGAGGGACATGGTTTAGAGGTGGGATTCGCAGAGCTGGGATAATGGTTGGTCTAAATGTTCTGAAAGTTTTTTTCCAATGTAAAGCATTCTATGATTCCGTGATCCTATGACTGGTATTTTTAGTCTGCTACCTGTCTCCCATAATTTTGCAAGTATTGCCTGCTGTTCTCAAAAGCAGAAAAAATACCAAATAAAGCTTAATATCTTGCGTTATTAGAACTCTTAAACTCCAAAAGCTGATATATCAGCACCAGATAAGAAAGTGAATGTCTGGATTGAGATAATGATTAAAAAAAAAAAGTCTTAATAATTAACCAGATGATTTTGTGGCAATGAAATAGTACAATCAATCTCCAGCAAAACCTCTGCAGTGTGCTGACACAGGTTTTGTAGCCTCAGGTCAGTCTTGGCTTGCTCAGTTGCAGATCCATCTGGCTAGCAAGATTCCTAGCTCAAATCATAAATAAGTAACAACTTATTCTGTTATTCCAAGCACTGATGTTCCAGTTTGTTGGTGCTCTTCTCATGCAGGGGCACAGCACAGCTAAGCAGGTCATTGTTTGACTTATGCAGCACTTCTGTGAGAGGCTGGTAAAATGTTCAGAATCACTAATGGCCATTTTCTGTCCACTGGCATTGACCTCTCTGCGAGAGGCTCAGAAAAGCAGAGCTTGTGCTGAGATGTACCACTAGGATAAGCTGGAATCTCTCCTGTTGCTTGGTCATCTTATGAATGAAGACAATGTTATCTGTTAGTTAAACAAGAAATGGTTTTCAGGGTGACCATATCTCTGGTATTTTCTCTTTTCCCATTCTCAACAGGCATTGCAGATGTGTGCTGGATTTTCCTTGCATTCTTTCAGTCTCCCTTTCTGGTAAGAACTTAATGTGGCCTCCATTGTAGTGTATACACTACACTTCCTGTATACAAATGACATCTCCCTCATAGAAATTTCCAGATATATATGTAGGAATACAAGTGGAGAAAGGGAAACAGAAGCAATGACATTGTCTGTGACAGCACCATGAAAAGCATTGAATTAATGTACTGGACATCTGACCAGTGTTCATTACCAATGAACCTGGCTGCCATGTCCTAATGTCCTGAAAATTTGTCAAGATGGTTTTGGTCCTGGGGTGGAAGATGAGGGAGGTGAGCACACAAGTTGTCACGTACATCGACCTTCACAATGCTCTTAACTAATTGGCTAGAACTTTACTTCCAGGTGTGGTGTTAATTGATGCTGTTTCTACAGATGACTCAGTGAGCTGCTGTTCAGGGGCAGCTGGCTGTGTGGGGGACATCGAGGGATGAGAAGCAAATGTAAGAGTTGTATATACTACAGAGAGTAAGATGGGTCTCATGTCTTAAAAATGTGTCCAAACAAATAAGGACCTCTACCTTCACTGGCTTGCCTAAGAAATAAGGCTGACTTGTTTAGTGTGGCTGAGTTGTTGAAGGCAGCAGAAAAACCTTGAACATCCAGCAGTCGTGCATAGTAGTGCATAAGGACAATGGAGGGACCTTCAGCCATTATATATTTAGAGAAGCCAGTGAGTGACTAATGGATGAGTAACTGCATGCTCGCTTAATTACAGTGTCTGAATTTGTTCATCAGTCTTTGTGGAGACTTTTAATATGTGCCTTCAGCTCTCAACTTACTTCTGAGCTTCCCCTTTGACTATTCAGATCCTCACTCCACCTCTAGCATGTACTCTGAAGTACATGGAAATAGCATGCAGGGAACACCCTGGGTCAAAAGAGGGGCAAGCTTGGCTAAATCTGTAATGTGTCCCTCAATAAAATCCAGAGTAAGTGATTTTGTCAAGCTCCTTCCTCTTTTTGGTTTGTTCCAAACACAACTACATCAGCTGCATTTTGCATCATGTCTCTGTTT
>VWYI01023833.1:0-19129 GCA_013399455.1 Anthoscopus minutus | reverse complement strand
TGGCGAGGGAGCGGCGTCACGGCCTGGCCGGGTCGGATCCGCACCCCCCGGACTCGGGCACCTCCCGGCCCCAGCTCCGCGGCTCGGGCCGGGGGCCAGCAGCAGAGTCCCCCGGGAGCGCGGGGCTGCCGCCGGCCGGGCGCCGGTGCCTGGGATGGCGCTCGGGGCCCCAGCTGGAGGCTGGTGGGCGTGGGCCTCTGCAGAGCCTCCCTGACCTTGGCGGTGGCTTGATTGAGTGTCCCGCGCCGGGACCCGACATCCCGAGCAACCGGCTCCCGGGCAGCTTCATCTGCTCCTGATACGAACGTCTCTTTTTGCAATGGGTTGTTCACATTAAAAAAACCAACAGTGCACCTTAGTTGAACATGCCGTGGAGATCTAATTTTTTGGCAATAATTTTTTATTCATCTTTGAGGATGATCCAAAGTAGTATTTTGTATTATCATCTCCAGCCTACCTTTGGAGAAACGTTCTAGCGTTGTCAGTAAGGAAGCATTTGCGTGGCTGCCTCCAGATCGATGAATGAATGAACCTGATAAAGCTCTGTGAGCCATTTTGAACTGTTAGAACAAACCTGGTCTTTCCACCTTCAGTGTTTCCTATTTTTGTGAAAGTAGTTTATACATGTGTAGAAGTTCATATGTTGGAGCTGTCAAAAACCGTGCCTGGAAAGAGCCATGATTGAGACAGGTTCACTTTATCAGTTCACCTTGAATTCTTATGAGGGTCAGCTCTGGTCCTTATATTCTTACTCAAACCCTTCTGTAACAGCTGGACTTGAAAGCTTCGGGGAACAACTAATAATAGCACTCCCTTCTCTTTCTGAGTACAGTTTCCAGAGCAAGTATGATGACAAACTCTTCCACAATTTCTTGGAAAGTGAGTGACTATTTCTGAGGTATTTAAATAAAGGAAATGTTGCTGTCTCACTTTTTGCTATAGAAATAGCTCTTGAGGTGGGATTTGACTGGAGAAATGTGATCATATGGTTGACCTTGGGGGAGATGTTGAGTCTGATTTGAACAATACAGGAAAAAGGAGAAGGAGAAAGCAAACTGCCACCAAGGCCTGTTAAGTTTTTGCAGTATTTCATCTTGTGTGGGAAGGTGCTTATCTGCCCCTTCCAGAATCACTGGTATTAGCAAGCATGAAAAAAAGACAAATCCACTGTTTGGATATGAAGACATATATGTCACTAAAAATGTGGAAGATGTTATGTAAAAATAGAAGATGTTACATTATATCATCTTCAAAGAATGGGAGGAAATTTTAGTAAAAAGTTCAAGATTTCTGGGGATCATTCCAGTAAGGAACAATGAACATTTCTATCAAAATCAAGTTTTTTTTTATTTAAGGGACAAAGTTATTCATGGATTGCACTGGTCACCTGGAAAATTGCTGCCAAACTTTCATTCATTTCACTATGTGGCCTACCTTTTCTGAGGGAAAACTGAAGTACACATCTTTTGGAAACATTAAATATATTAGTGCTGTTGTTGATCTCTTATGGTGTCTGAAGCTTTGGGGATAACTCAGAGCAAAATAAATACTAGGAAACCCATCACTTTAAAATGTATTAATATTTATAATAATGCCTAAAACTACCTTTCAGTAGTATTTTCTACTCTGCTGAAGGCTGTAAATATTCCTCTCTGTACTGACTAGAAACTTATTGGTATTTGCTTCTGCAAATAAATCAGGCTTTTGTATCTTCTTTTTTTTAAATGCCCAAATTAAGATTCTTCATAGTCTGGATTTTAAAACCATGGATACTCTGCTCCATGAGAACTGTCCCTCTCTAACGTGTCTCACACTAATCATGCTTGAAGAAGTCTCTGTTGTGGTGTCTCTGTTTCTAGTGCAATGTAACTCCTAAGATTGCAGGCTTAAAATCTGTCATTGAGCCTCTATGAACTTGGGACTCACAGGCTTAAATATTTTGAAGGGAAGTGGGATAGGAAACGAGACTTTTATGTGTCAGAAAATCAGAAACATTTATATAGCAAACTAAGAAACACTGACCTGGAAGCTTTGACTTCAGATAAAAAGATGGAGTTTTTTAGCTTTTCAGTGGCATGAGACTTAAGCTTTTGTCTGTGTATCTGCTTGGGAGGTGTTGAATAACAAAAGGCAAACCATTTATATTGATTAAAGAGCAGCTTATTGTGGTTTAGTTTGAACCTGTCATTTTACTAATTTTCACTGATTTATAAATGGCAGCCTATAAATCAAAGGTAGAGTGTCCATACAAACTTCTGTTCCTATTTAAAAACAGTAAAAAACAAAAAAAATCACATTTTTTGCTATATAACTGAAATCCTTGCACATAGTAAGTCTGACCTGTTGAAGAAAGTAGATTCCAGGAATGGAATAATTTAAAATCTTAAAAATACCAGGTAAAATGAAAATTAAAAGCAGTGCCAAGATACAAAAAAATACCATCTTTGCTCTTTTATTCCCAGCTATGCTGAGCTCACTGAAGATACCATGAAGAGATGGAAAATTGAAATTGTGCTATCTGTTCATCATGTATTGTGTTCTCTCCAGTCTTTAGTGAGGATGAATAGAGACACCTCTGCTTCCATGGAAAGGCAAAACAGTAATTTAGCCAATAGGAATGTTGCTTCAGCATTCAAAATTACACTCTTAAAAAAGGCTTTCTATTGTTTTTATTCTCCTAAGAAATAGCATTTTAACAGTATACACTCACTGTTACACTTTTTCATTTTAACAATCATATAGTTTGCTTTTTCATGTGTCCTCAGCATCTAATTCAATCATGTGAATAACAAAGGACTAACAGGATCTTTTTTGTCAATTACATAAAGTACACTCCCCTTGAAAAGTAAACGTAAAGTTTACTTAATAGAGCATTGTATTTCTGTGACTACCCTATTATACAGAAAAATTATGTATTTACTTAAAATTTACTGTTAATGAATTCAAAATGAGTCTTGGAACTGAAGAATTAGCATTTAAATACTTTAACTTTTTTAGTAGATTCTGCTTCTGAGTTTGGTTTCTTCGTCCTTCTTTGTGCCCCTTTCTATTAATAGAAGTTTTTCAGAACAAATCCTGGCTGCCGTCCCATGTTTGCATCTCTCATGGCTTTTAGTGGCTCTATCAGTAACATTTGGGCAGTAAAACCCTTCCAGTTGTTTGCAGTTGAGTTCCTAATTATATTCTTGTTACTTGGGAACATGGTGGATCCATTATATTCTCAATTTTGCTACTTATCATGGCTAACAGGTATAACAAGTAGGACAAGTACATAAAATCTCAAAGACTTAAAGCAGAATGCCTGAATGAGATAATTTATTCAATAGCCATATGGGTGAACAGAAGTCATGACAGGCATTTTGTTGTCATTTTATACTTTGTCTGGCTACTTTGATAATCTCACCCTGCATTCATTAAGCCATCTCTCTTTAGCAATATTTGTTCTGTCAAAACAGATTACAAAATTCCTCAGTAGTCAGAAACCTTGCAGAAATAGGAAAACAGTATTTTCTTTATTTTATGTGAAAGAAAAAATCTGTTTCTGATTTTCGAGTAGAAATGTGTTTTATCCTGTACACTGATTTGTTCTCTACTTAAGAAAACCTGAGCATCCTTCCTTGTGCCAGTGATGAATCTCAGAAGAAACAGTATTTGTTCTGAGCAGCTGACAAATGTCAGGATGATACTAATGTTATCCCTACTCTCCTGGGGTAAATTACAGTGACTGGGAAGATGATGGGTTAATATAAAGGTACAACACATGTTTTTATTTGCATACTTTATAACCAAAGCAAATTACGAAAATATGCAGAAAATTAAATAATTAAAGTGTATGACATGACAGTTTGTTATAGTTAACCAAATTCTGGAAGCTTGAAATAAGTAGTATGAAAGGCAAATTAGAGTATTTGTATCCAGTCCTCAGGTGGAAATCTGTTTCACCTTAGCTACTTCTTCCTGAAGAGGATCTTTCTTGTTTCTGGAAGAAGGTTTGTTTTATCTTTTTCTTTTTTAATTTTGTCAGGTAGAATCCTGCTGTGTCTCACCTAGGATGGCTGCATCAAAGCACACCTGTGGCTACTTTTTTACCTGGTTGAAAGAGAGGTTTGGTTTTGTTGGCGTTACTGAAAAGGCTGTAATGGCATTATCAAGAACAGCAGTGGCAGAACATGAAAAACCCTATTTTCTCATAGTCAGTGCTATTAGATCACAGCAAAGTATGCAAATTTGGTACAGGGAAAGATGAGAAAGAGATTGCTTTTTCTTTCTAGACCAACCAGATGACGTTTTAAAAGGTTTCTGTAGAAGCTCATGAGCATTTTGTCATGAAGAAGTGTTTCTGAGACTTGAACACCCCACGTTTGACTTGGGTAAGAGCTTGCACAGAAAGATTTATTAAAGCATTTGAATGTGAGGAACTCATTCTCTAGGTAGAAAACTGTCTTATTGAAAACAAAAGCTAAATGAGATAGTTTAGTGGTGGGCTTACCACAGGCAATGCAGAAGGAAGCATTAGTGCTGATCATAATCCATGTAGCCTTCTGACAGAGTGTTGACATGGTCACAAAAAACTATCAATATGGAAATATCTACCTTTAGTTAAAAAAAAAAATGCCTGAAAGACTCAAAACAACCTCTCCCCTGGTATGTTTTCCATCCCTGTCAAAAAGGAATGAGAAGTTTTTGAGGCAATCGGATACTTCCATCACTCCACTTAGTTTTGCCAGAAAACATAGCCCTTTGCATTAATAGAAAATATTGAACACTCTTACTAAAATCTTCACTCAGAAGTAATGATAGACAAAACATTCCAGAAGATTTTTTGGATGATGTCTGATCTCCTTTGGGGTTGTAACTAGCACAGACAAATTAGGAATGTTCATGGCAGGGTAAAAACTGTTAAAAATGCAGGACCAAGCCAAGTGAAATAAAAAAGTTATTTTTATTTATGATATATTGTGTTATCACACAGTGGTAAATAAAAACAAGTCCATACACAGAAAAATCAGTGAAAGTAGCAGGAATTAAATGAATGAGATAATCAGAAGAGGATAGTGCTAGTGGGATTTTGCAGTGGACCACCAGAAACAGAAAATGCAATCCATTTATATGTATAAACCATTTAGGATGCAGAGCAGAACTACCATGTGTGGTATTTTGAAAAGAGAGAAAAGAGGAAAAAAGTATTTCTAAAAAGATATTAAAGTACTTTCTAATTTGTTGACATATGGAAATCAATTGCTATAAAAAGAAACATTCAGATTTTACAACTGTTTCTTTACCATCAAGGTATTTAGATTGGCATTTTGTAATTGATGCTGGATTTGACTAGCAGCAGATATGTACTATTACATAGTTCCCATCACTTTGCTGTATGATTACTTTTAAAAGAGCAAACATCTGCCAAACAGTTCATGATCTTTAATAAGTGTTTTTTAAAACGTTCTAAAAGAAATAGGAACTGCATTAAATGGGAAAATAGTGAAAACAAATAAATGTATAATGACTGCTTAAGCAATGAGTATTAGGCAATAATTCAGTATTTTTATTTCTGTATCTCTTGGAGTCCAAAATCAGTAAGAGGATGAAAATATTCTACTGAATTTGGATCCCCTGGATGTAAAACTAGTATCAGTCGATTAATAGCTGTTGCACCTACTGTGCTTATATTCTTAGCCAGTGGAGATGAAAAGTATTTTCTGTTTTTAAACAGAAGAGATGATAGTTGACATAGAAGACTTTCCAAAGGGAGCTGCAGTGTTGAAAGTGGTCAGTTCTACTCTTGGCAACTGGAGTCATGTTTCATGAAAGATGCATGTCTGCTTCCTGGATGAGGCTTTCCAAACAAGCTCTTGCTGTTTGCATGGTAATGAAGCACTCCCAAAAGGTGTTGAAAATAGTCAGCAGGACTAGTGAGATTTTAGCACATGACTCAAATCAGTATGCCAGCCACATTTCATAGGCTGCAGTGGGTGCCTGCTGAGTGGATGAGAGGTCATGTTCCTTTTTAATTACATGCGCCCCATGATTGGTGAGCAGTGCAGTTGTTTCAGCCTGGCTTTTGCAGGTTGGGTAGCACAGGGTGCAGGGCAGTATCTCAACCCCAAACAAAAGGGTGGTGCATCAGACTTCTCTAGGGAAACAGGCAAGAAGAGGCTGGCACAAACACTAGAGAAACACACAATTTTGTGTGAGAAGAAAGATTTTGTATGGTCTGCTCTTCCCCAGTCCACTTGGTGATGTGATGGTCATTACACAAGGTGCAACAACATAAAACTTCTTATCTGAAACCAGGGATTTTTATTCTTCTAGCACAAGAAAATAGGGTGAGAGAAAATAGGAGATAGAACAAGAGAATGGAAAATGTGGGTAAGAAAGAAAAGGAATCCCCCCCAAAAACATGGAGCAAGTTGATTTGCAAAGGTGGTGGTATCACCAAGAGTTTAGAAATCAAGTTCTGGGATTTATATCTGCCCCTGGACATCCCTTTCCTGGGAAAATGGAATGGAGGAGCTGGTTTGCTTTTCCTTTAGAGAGAGTCTGTTCTGCTGCCATCTAACTCCTGTATTTTCTGGACTCATCTCCACATCTCATTGCTTTGAATTGCCACCTCACTGTTGGCCTTCATGGCAAATTAAATTATGCACCTAAGACATTAATTTCATGACTGCACTGTACCTAGTGATCCATTCAAAAAAATCTGTAAATATTTCTAGCTAGAGACTGGAAATCAGACATCAGTTTCTGAAAGAATTTTCTGCCTTCAGGACTGGGCCCTAATTGCTGTTCATCGCGGATTGCTACTTGTTAAAAACAGTTTCATTAAATGCAGCACAGCTCAGGATTATCAAGATAATTAAGTTTGTAATGATCCATATGACACTGAGTGAATAAAAGATATCAGGATATGAGTACAATCCCCTTAAGACTAAAATTCATTATTCTTTGCAATATAAACGCAAACATTTTAGCCTCCAGGCCATAAAGTATTTTCCCAATGTTCTTGGGGAAAAAATTTGGATTACATAAACCGAGGGATTAAATAGGGTCAGAGGCTTTTCCCCAGGTAACCAACAGGCACCATAAACCAATGCAAAAGACAGAATGTGCAGTCTTGCTCTAGCCAGCCTCCTTCATCCGCTCATGAGCAGGCAGGAGAGCCTGCAATTCACCCTCCAATGTGCTGCATATGCTGCACAATTACAGCAGCTCATAAAACTTGCAGCGCTAATACATTGCTTCTGACAACCTGACAGTATTTTAGCAGTGTTTTCCTATTTTAACAATTTTTTACCCTTTTGCATTGCATGCAGTAGCTTAGTATATCAGAATAATGTCTTCATCCACTGAAGCACCTGCTATGGTTATAGTCCAACAAAGAGGGTTTCAGCAGCTGCTTTTTGGGATTAAAGTATGGTTGCGTTTTCCTGAGTCTTTTTGAAATATGCACATTGGCCAAATCAAAAGTCTTTGGCCATGAACTGAGTCAAATAGGGCCCAGGGAAGATAGATCCCAGGAGCACAGCAGAGGGAGAGATGAGGCCATTTGAGATAAGCAGCTGGAGGAAACAACTTGCACCCTTGCCAGCAGGACTAGCATGGGGCTGGGAGCATGGCTGGGAGTGGGCCTTTACCCCCCCAACAACCGCTGCAAGCACTGTGAGTCATCCACTGTATTTATTTAAGGGAGGAGGATTTCTCTACAAAAGTGGAGTCTCAATTCCAGGGCTTACTTACAAATACAGAGCATCACCCCAATGATCAAACAAAGCCCTAGTACTTCCCGCGAAAGTGCCGGGCAGCCCTTCTCCTTGACACAGACTGAATTCAGACTACCATCACTTTGCCTTAATATACGTCTGAGTTCTGTTTTTTTTCAGATACTCAGCTTTCTATTTACTAGTTTTAAGGGCAATAGAGAAAAGCAATCCTTTACAGAAACAGATATTCCCTGTCCTGTCCACAAACCAGCCACTTTAACATGTGCTTTGCAAGGGCTGGACAGGTCAGAGCATGACTGTGCTATAATGTGCAGTGTCTGCTCTTCTTCACGTTGGCTCCAGGCCCTGTGGAGATTAGTGGGAGATCATCCAGACAAGACAATGAAAAGCAAAACAGTTCTTCAGGAATCTGCACACAGACATACAGACCTCACTGAAATATTCTTTCTTGTGTGTGTGAAGCAACAGATTTCCAATTTCTGCTGCTGTGGAAAAGAGAAACTTAACCAGTGTGCATGATGTTTTTGTTCACCTGGGGTAAATCCAAGGTATTTGCCTCATGGTAATTAACAGCTTTGCAACCCCCCAGTGCCTGCAGAAGCCTTGTGAAACAAAAAAGGCTTAGATGGACTTGGAGGAGTGGAAGTAGCTGGAGATGAAAGCCTAGTGTTCAGTTTCAATACTCTGCAGACTAAAGAAAAAACCTTTCTGAGCAGTGCACAGTTGCAGAACATAACAAAGTATTTATTATTGCACTTAATTAGTGCTAGGTGCCATTTGAAGATTGTTAAGTAGCCTTTTGTTTTCACAGGATTCTTTGTCGGTTGAAGACTGGTGCAGTTCTATGTAAATCAACAGATTTTTGCAAGTATACATATGTAATCGTGTCAAAATCAGAAAACACGTATTTATGAGTAGAAGAAAATGTACATTGATTCTAGGCATAAGTATTCTGTTTGAAATCTCTGTGTGAAAATGATTCAGCAGCAGCTGAATTGTAAGGGTGGAACAGTCTCCTCGCTGTAATGTTAAGCTTATACCATCGGAGAAACATGAGCATTGATGTGCTATTCCACAAGCCTTATGAAGAGAGAGAAACACCAAAACTTTGTACCATTTTTAGAATTCATTTTTTGGAAGAATTTTCCACTGCCGAAAGGGAAGTAGCCGTGGGAGTTTTGTGAATGGTCTGAATGATAAATAACTTGAATCATACACAGATTGAGGAGTTATAGTGGTTAAAATCTTCCCCCCTCTGAAGTTGATGGGAGACTCCGCAGCTGAATGTGAGATACCCAACCTGCACATGTGCTGTTTTGGCTTTCCTTGCAATGTTGCAAGAGTTTTCTAAATAATTTTGTTTGCTAAACAGACCAAGTGTTGAGAAAGGAGAAGGAGAAGCAGGAGCTACTTTTTCTATTGCAAATGACAGAAATACTCACAGATATGCATCAGTTTTCTTCCCTCAAACCAGACTTTGGATCTCAGGTTGAAAATTTTCTTGCATGTGAGGAGACAGATGTCCTTAAGACATGAAACTAAAGGAAAAGTTTGAAACCAAACTGCCCCCAGGAGCAGCAAAACCAGGAAGCACATCTTGAGAAACCTGGTTCAAGCACACACACACATGTAGCTGGAAGCCCATCTATATGTGGTTCACCACTCACACTAAAGGAATTTCAACATTCTGAGAGACTAACACCTATTAGTCACCACCAGAATTCTCTTTTCCAATACTTATTTCTATAAAATATTCTAGAAATTCTCCTTATAGGGAGAAGCTCTTTGAACAACTTTCAGTAAATTAGAGTTTAGTTGACATTGGCTTGAAGAACCACCTTCTTTCTGCTGCATACAGAGGAACCATAGGACAAAGAAGAGGGATAATTAAGAAAAATGTGCTAGCAAATGATTTAAAAAGTTTTGTATGTTCCAGCAGTGGGTAAATGGTTTGTTGATTGAAGTATAATGCCTTTGGGAAAAAAAATCCTCACAAAAGTATCTGGGATAATCTGAATTCCTTTTACTGTGCACCCAGTACTTGAAAAAAAGGAAGTCTTGCTAAATGCAAAAGAAAATTCTGGCATTTCATGTATACACATAAAAAATGTTTGAAAACATTAGTATAAAAAGGCAATGAATCTCTCTGCTGAAACTGTCTGTGTCTTTGAGAGATAAGAGGGCAGGAGGAAGGAGAAAGAACAGTAATTTCTTTTAAATTATTCTTGTAATCCATTTACTTACAACACAGCACCTACAAAACACCTTGCAATGACTGGGCAGATGCTCTGGCAGAAATAAGTACTCTCACTGTTCCCTCCCTTTTCCATTTCCTTGCAATTCACTTTTTTTTCTAAAGTAGTGAATTCTTCAGCTCAGATATTGTTCACAGTGACATGCTAATAGAGACCTCTACTCATCAACATGATAGAAATTATTAACATGAAGGAATTATTAGCATATTAGTATTCATGTGGTTAAACATGCCTGTGAAGTCTTTGGTGGGCTTTTGCTTTGCAATTTCTACTCAGCTCAAATGTGGCTTCTACAGCTTCAAAGTCCTCTGTGGGGGATGGAACCTGCAGAACCCACCATGCTAAACCTTCTGCCAGTCATCACAAGGACTGGCCATTCAAGGCCTTGCACTGCACAAGAGGGGAGGAGTTACTGGAAAAGATTTGTATAGTTTAACATTTTTATTTTGCCCAAAGGAAGATATTCTGGTCAAGCCTATGAAGCTCAGCTCCATTCCAGAATTCTGAAGGAAAAACTTCTCAGAAGGATGAACAATGGGTATTTAAGCTAGTGTCTTCCAAAGATTCATAAGATAGAGTAGGTGTTGCTTGTGCTACATCTGATAAAACTTGGGAAGTGTAAAATGTATCTTAAAAGTTATGAGGAAGGCTTAGGGACAGTCAGGGAGGCACAAGCAGCAGCAAGGACAGCAGCAGCAGCTACAGTAAGTTCTGGGGGCTGAGCATGAGAATGAGCAGGGCAGGGGGTTCCTGGAGTCAGGGACACCCAAGCAAGGGCCTAAAGAAGTGATTACAAGGAGCTGCTGAATTCACTTGGCTTGTTCAACCTGGCAAAGAGGAGACCTCATAGGTGCCTGCAGCTTCCTCACAAAGTGAAGCGGAGGGACAGGCACTGATCTCTGCTCAGTGGCAAAACCCAAGGGAACAGTAGGAAGCTGTGTCAGAGAAGGTGCAGGTTGGGTGTCAGGAAATGCAGGAGGCTAGCTTCTAGCCTCTTACCCTCATAACCTTCAGCATCATTGCAAGGGTCTTTATACATTTTCCAGTGTATTTTGTAACAGACATTAGATGCTTGAGCCCAAAATTTAATGGTTGGAATTCACTTTATTTTTGGAATTGCTAGTAGGACAAATTTGGGGGTAAAGTAGAATAATTTGTGACAGAAGTAGCAGGACATACAGTAGTACCATTCTTGGTAGGGTGTGCTACCTGTCCCTGTGCCGCTCACGGGTGTGAGCTGTCCGCCGGGTTTGAGAGTCTCCTTGTTGCCTGTGATTCCCTGGAGGAATCCCACTGTTCCCGCCGACGGTGCTCGCTCCTCCCCAAGCGGCCTGGGACATCTTGTTCGTTCCTTGCAGCTTGGTCCCAACCACGAGAAGTTTCAGAAGCTGTGCCCTGAGCCCTGCTGTGCTGCCATCTCCTGCTGCTTGTGGGGTCATAACTCTGGGCCTGCTGACCCCTGCTGTGGCCATCATGGTTCCGCCTCCGGGACCTGCTTCGGTCCCTTGCCCAGTCTCTGGCACGGCTGGAAGATCTGCGGTGCCGGTGTCCTGTGGAATGTTGCTGCCTCCTTTCTGCAGAGTAGTGAGGATCTCTCCTTCCTCGATTACGTCTGGCAGAGCTGATGTAGTGCCCTATTGAGTACACCTCATAGTTGTTGTCTCCCACTTTGCGGAGGAGGTATCGGAAAGGCTCCCGGCAGATTGGGCACACAGGTTTGTTGCGGGACCATTCCAGTATGCAAGAAAAGCAGAAAGTGTGTCTACACCAGCTCACTGAGACTTGGTTGTTAATGATGTCCAAGCAAATTGGGCATGTTTGGCTCTCTGAGTTATGTGGAGACTCCTGCTTGTTGCTGGCAGTAGAGGAAGAGGTATCACCTTCTGCCAAGCCCTTCTCCAACGCCATCTGACACTACAAACCAAAGAGACACAAGGCTCCTGGGGTGCCCTGGAGACACAATCCAGAGATGCAGTCTGCAGACAGCAGCCACGCTGTCCACATCAAGCACTGAAGAGCTGCTCGTTATACCTCAAGGCTGTGTTTGAGCTGCCACAAGGGCCAGGGACTGTCTTGGGGCAGAGCAGTGACACCAGGGTGTCTCTGCATGTGGCAGCTCTCAGGTTGGGACCAGCTCCCCAGGTCCTGCTGCTATTGCTGCACAGGAAATCCTCTCTATGCCCTCAGAAGGCAGCCAATGGGCAGGTGGTCCATCCTTCCCCCGCCTGCCAATGTCTGTCCCTGGAGGAGGACAGGCATTCTGGCACTTCAGGGCTGCCCCACAATGTAAAAGGGACCAATGTCATACGTGTCACAATGACTTTCTGATGACACCACAGGGCTTTCAGGAACCACACACAGAACACACAAGCTCTGGCCTCAGGGAACAAAAACTTCCCAGGAAGTTTGTCTCACTAAGCTGCAGTATCCCATTTCTGTATTCTTTATAAAGTGATAGGTTTCACCATTCATACCCAGCACTACATTCTGGTTTAGGAGTAAACTTTTTTTTCTGGCTTCTACCTTCTAACTTTTTATTCTCCTAACCTTGGTCACCCTTACATAGGTCTATGGATTTTTGGATGTGTTTTCTGACTAAGAGATTCTCTGCTCCAAGCTTGATGGTTGGAATTGGCTTTATTTTTGGAATTTTTTGTAGGACCAGTTTTGGTATAAAGTGGTACAACTTGTGACACAAGTGGCAGGACATACAGTAGTACCCTTCTTGGTAGGGTGTGCTACCTGTCCCTGTGCCCCTCAGGGCTGTGGGATGTTTGCTGGGATTGATGGGATTGACTCCTTGTTGCCTGGGGTTCCCTGGAGGAAACCCATTGTGCCTGCTGACGGTGCTCACTCCTCCCAGAGGAGTCAGGGTCATCCTGTTCATGCCTTGCAGGTTGTCCCTCATTGTGATCCCTCCTCCTTTGCTCTTCTCTCTCTCGCCAAGCACTACGGGACCTCCTCCGAGATTGTCTCCTTGTTGCCTGTGATTCCCTGGAGGAATCCCACTGTTCCCGCCGACGGTGCTCGCTCCTCCCCAAGCGGCCTGGGACATCTTGTTCGTTCCTTGCAGCTTGGTCCCAACCACGAGAAGTTTCAGAAGCTGTGCCCTGAGCCCTGCTGTGCTGCCATCTCCTGCTGCTTGTGGGGTCATAACTCTGGGCCTGCTGACCCCTGCTGTGGCCATCATGGTTCCGCCTCCGGGACCTGCTGCGGTCCCTTGCCCAGTCTCTGGCATGGCTACTGCGGTGCTCTCTGCTGGAAGATCTGCGGTGCTGGTGTCCTGTGGAATGTTGCTGCCTCCTTTCTGCACGACCTCTCCTTCTTTGATTATATCTGGTGGAGCTGGTGTAGTACACCTCATAGTTACTGTCTCCCACCTTGCGGAAGAGGTATTGGAAGGGCTCCTGGCAGATCGGGCACACAGGTCTGATGCAGGCCCATTGCAGTATGCAAGAAAAGCAGAAAGTGTGTCTACACCAGCTCACGGAGGTTTCCTCCTTAATAGTGTCCAGGCAGATTGGGCACTCAAAAGCTCTCTGAGGGATAGTCAGGGCCACCTGGTTGTTGCTGGCAGTAGGGGAAGAGGTGTCACCTTCTGAGAAAGCCTCCTCCAACGCCATCTGACACTACAAACCAAAGAGACACAAGGCTCCTGGGGTGCCCTGGAGACACAATCCAGAGATGCAGTCTGCAGACAGCAGCCACGCTGTCCACATCAAGCACTGAAGAGCTGCTCGTTATACCTCAAGGCTGTGTTTGAGCTGCCACAAGGGCCAGGGACTGTCTTGGGGCAGAGCAGTGACACCAGGGTGTCTCTGCATGTGGCAGCTCTCAGGGCAGGGCAGGGCAGTGACTGACCTCTCTGATGTGTGCAAGCAGGAATTGTGAAAGTGTAAAAGCAGTTTCTGACCTCTCAGCAACAGCAGCTGAAGCCTGGGAATGCATCGGGTTGGGACCAGCTCCAGCTCCCCAGGTCCTGCTGCTATCACTGCATAACAAACCTTCCCTCACATATAGATTTTCCCAGTGGAGGAGGAGAGGCATTCTGGCACTTCAGGGCTGCCTCACACTGCAAACGGGACTGATGTCACACGTGTCACAATGACTTTCTGGTGACACCACAGAGCTTTCAGGAAATACATACAGAACCGTCAAGCTCTGATGTCAGGGAACAAAAGGTTCCCAGATTCCTTAGGCTGCCTTGCAGTCAAGCAGAATCCCTTGCTCTATTTTTTATATAAAGTCATAGGCTTCACCATCAATATCCAGTACTGTTTTGTTAGACATAAAACATCTTGAGGCATTTCTTATTCTGCTGACTTTGCAGGTCTGATTCAACTCACTCCTGGGAAGGCAATACCTGGAGTGCTGTATCTATTGTGAGACTTCTCCTCATGAGAGAGAGGTGGGCATATGGGAGAGCACCAGAGAAAGTTCTCAAGGATAATAAAGGAACTAGAGCATCTCCCCTGTTAGGAAGTGCTGAAAGTGCTGCCTACAGACTCTTCAAACTGAAGAAGACTCTGAAGGTAATTTTTTGAGGTATGTTCATACCTGACAGGAGGGTACAGAGAAGACTGAGCCAGGCTTTTCTAAGGGATGCCCAGTGCAACAGGCACAAAGCAAAACACTGCAAAGGAAAAACCTTCCCTCTAAACATCAGAAAACCTCTGTTTTGCTCTTACGGTGACTGAGCAGTGACAGATCTAGCCAAGAGTGTCCATGGGATCTTGTTCCTTAGAGAAACTCAGAAGCTGTGTGACTGTGGTCCCTGGCCACCAAATTTCAGTGGGTCTGTTTGAGCAGGTTGGACCAGTTGACCTCTGGCAATCCTTTTTAACCTCATACTGAGGTGATTCTGTGACTCAAAGCACACTTCTGTGAGCTAAGAAAGCATGTTTGTGTTGCCTGATGTGGGAAGATTTCAGTGCTTCTTTATGCTCATGAAAAGTCATGTTTGTCTCATAAAAGTCAATCACCCATGAATCTGCTAATTTTTACCTCAGTGGGCTTTATCAGTGGCTGCACAGAAAACTAACAAGCAGATTGAAAGCATGAGGGCTGTATAGAGTTAAACATCTCTCTAAAGGCACTGGTATGTTTTCATAGCATGCATTGCACATGACCATAGTTTTCCCAGGTGCTTGTCAAGTCACAGTTTACAATTAATTCAACTTGCTGCATGTCAGTGCTCTGAGTGAGAAAGTGGGCAGCTTGATCCTGATGTGAATCCTAGATGGCAGCATCCTAATCCTTCTGCCCTGTGACAGTCTGAGTCATGGAGTGGCACAGTGTATAGCATCAAGGATGACTGTAGTTCAGTACAAAAATTGAATAAGGTTTGTATTCGAAGTTTGGATCACTTCTATCTTTTGACAAAGTTCCTCTTCATATCAATCTTCCTGGAAAGCAAAAATCTTCAAGACTTCCAGTGAGACTGTTGAAAGCTTTTCTCCACACACTTCCAAACTGAACCCTGTGTGATCAAAGATACAGGCCAACAAAAAGTTCTATTTAGGCCTTTGTGGTCCCTCAAACAAATGGAATTATCCATGCAGATTAATATCTGCAATTAAACCTATTCATCATTACTGAGCACATCTTAAAAAGGATGGTTTTCATTGTTCTGGGGACCTACCTCACTTCTCCAAAATGATCAAGGAGAGATGCAACTGCTATCCTGGGGACAGCATTAGGACTACTACAGAGCATAAGTGCTGAAGTTATTTAGTAAACAAAATAAACTCAGTACCAAGTGTTTTCTACCAATTGAAACCAATTGCTTTTACCAGGTATATTACCTCAATGGGAAGGATTGATGAAAAGGATTACCAGCTTATAAAATTACTATTCTAGGTACCACCTATACCGATACCTATTAGTGGTATCCAAACTCAATTGTGGATACAACTTCCTGCAGCAGCAATTACAAGGGAAGGCAATGTACCTTGCCCACTGAAATTCATAAAGTAATCTGGGATAATGCAAATAAATTTCAAAGAGAATTTCCATTTTTAGTGTCATCTACTAAATTTCACCTGTGGTCCTACCAGGTAGTAAAGATTTTATTCTAATAATACACAATGCTTCTGCATACATACCCAGTCATTGCACTGGGGTTAAATAATTGTGGAATTAGGAAATAATTAATAATTAGGAAATAAGCACAGGGTATGGGTCCAGAAAACAGGAACAAATAACAAACTATTCATGTTAATGCATACATTGCATGGGAACAAAAAGGATTTATTGGTGGAAATAACATAATTAAGGCCCATAATAACATAATTAAGACATTTGTCTTGATACTGAAAAAAATGTCTGTCAGTTTGAAATCCATCCTGATGAAACCCTTGTAACTATGCTTATATACATTGGAAAGGGGTGTGTTTGTATGAGAATTATTCCTGATTCCATACTGAGAGACAAGATCTCTACAAAAATAAGCAAACATCTGCGTTCATAATTTTCCCTAAATGAAATGATTCTGTCACAACCCATGCTGCAATCTTGCTACACATTCTGTCAAGATTTATTGCCTACCTCCATTGGAATGAACCTTGCACTGGTGAAAAAACTACTTCAGCATGACAAGGTGTGTTGGCTGCTGGATCTCATCTGAAGTAATGGACAATGGACACAGAACTTAATCACCATTCATCCTGGCATACCACAAGAGGTGCATCACATCTTGGAAAGAATGAAGAAAGACTAGAAAATATCACAACTGGGACATTTTGTTCAGCTGGTCACCACCAACAGTTGAACAAATGTTGCACAGTGTCAAGAATTTTTTTTCTGTCATGTTAAGCTTATTGTTAAATATTGTTTTATATGTTAGAGTTTGCATACTAGCACTATTGAATGCATCTCTTCACATAATACTGTTCTATCACTTTCCACAAGGTCTTAAAAAAAATTAAATCTGGTAAGCTGATCAAAATTTTCCTTCAGTTTATAATTGGAGTATAATATCTCTGTTTGCAACCACAGAGGCGAGAGGGTGACCACACAATCATTCACCAAAGCAAGAGAGAGATGGACTTTAGTATGAATTGTGCTGGTGCTGGGATGAAACAGGTCTCAGAGTGACAGATAAATCCCTACCAGCCTTTCTTGCTTTCCCAGGTGCCCTAAAACAAATGGTGTAAGGCTGTGAAACTTGAGGGGCAGGCACACTAGATGAAGATCCATCCAGGAGACTAGTCAGGGAACCCCATGCATTACAACTGTTTCAAGTTCAATTTTTGCCAAAGTCAAGCTTTTAGTAGAGAAATCAGCCGTTTTCCTTCCTTTGAAACTCGATAAACATTAGGGTGAGCAGCAGACACTGCTCTGCAATTTTAAAAGCCTTCCAAAAAGTTTATGGAAATTTTATGCCTCAGATCTAGTTTGTGTCTAATTATTATCCTCTATCACACAACCTGCTCAAATTCTATACTTCCAGTGATCACCTTCAGAAGAATGAAATTTCAGTATTTTTCCCCCAGGGAAGCTGTTACAGATGTGCATTACATAGTTTCCTTTTTTCCTTTTGTTAAATTAATCTAGTATTTTAAATATCCTGAATATAAATTTCTCTTTCCTCACTTTCTACTAGGTCTGAAGAAAAAACAGGAGATGGTCTTATTTCCTTAGCAACAGAGTCAGGTGTGATTTATGCCACTGTGTGTTCCTGCAGCTGTCTCCAAGCAACAAAACAAACTGCAATGCCAACTCTTGTAGGCACGATGTATGAAGGGGCTGAGGGAAAACTTTGGAGCCCAAACATCTATCCCTGGCATCAAACAGGAGGGAAGACTGAACAGACAAGGAGTTTTCCTGGAAAAAGAAATAAATCAAATATTCTAAACATATCAGTTCATCCTGACAAATGATCATTATGCAAGGAGTTTTTTTAAATCAGTCGGTGTTTAGGAGACAGCTGTAGATGTGTCTTACCATTTTATGAAGGTTTTGCCTTAGCTTATGAAAATGGTAACACTGTGTTTGCTCTCTCTGAGCTCAGAGGAGACTTCTCAGAGTCTCTGCACAGCAAGGACTCTCATGAAAAACAGAGTAATTGCATGGAAAAAAAATCAGTATAATTCACTGTTAAAGTAGTTGCCAAAATTTCCCAAACTTAATTTGCCATTTCAAAGCTGTTTCGTCTTTGAAGTCAAGAGGCTTGCATCTACAATTGTATCATGTTGGCAAACACTGTGTCTCTAAATAACAACTTTAAAGCTACTGAGGCTTGCCAAATGCAATCATGGGAGATAACACTATTTTCCTGAAAAAAATTACAGTTTATGTTAAGGTGAGATTTTCTTTGGAATCTGAGGTTTTATGAGCAAAAGCTACAGTTTGTGCATCAGTCTCCACAAGCCAATACCTTTTAGGTGCTTTTAAGGCACAGACCTAAGACCTAAGACCTGGGTGGATGGGTGAAAGCAAGAAAGCAAGCAACCCTCCCTTGTGTAAACATTTCATCCCTACTGCTATCTCACTCCTACTGGAAACCCATAAAACCTCTGAAATGCTGGGATTTCACTGGTGCTGGAGGCAGTGCACCCATGTTCCACACCCCTGAGCACATGCTGTCTATGCCAGCCCAGATGCAGAGGAAGAGTGGGCAGAGAGCATCCCTCCCTGGAGTTTCCCTGCATGTCACTGTGAACTTACTGTTTTATTTCAGCCTTTGTGAAATGGAAAATACCCAGAGGCCAGGGCCCCCCACTTACTGGATGCAACATCAACATCCATGGCTTGCAATACCAGCAAGCAGAGAGGAAAAACTTTGTGAAGACTACTAGACCAGCCATCATTTTTAGAGATTGGCTTCAAAATGCATGAAGATCTCTAAAGAGCCAGTTTGCTGGGACCAGGTATGTGTTGCTACTGGCAGTGCTGGTGGGGTCTCATCCCAGCCTGGTAAGCAATTAACTACAGTTTCTGCCTTTCACAGGCAAAAATCAATTTACCATCATCCTTCAAACTTTCAAGTTTTCAAATCCTGGGCTTCTACCGAAGTAATTGTGCTCTGATGCCAACCTGCCTCATTTTCAGCACATTAGGCAATAGCCACCTTATACTTCTGAAAATTGTTTGGGTTTTTTTTCAATATATTTTTGCTAAATGGTTTCCTTCTCTTCTCTTCTCTTCTCTTCT
>VWYI01023832.1:0-25400 GCA_013399455.1 Anthoscopus minutus | reverse complement strand
CACCTTTCCAGGGACTGAGGTGAGGCTGATGGGTCAGTGGTTCTCTGGGTCATCCTCCTTGCCCTTTCTGAAGACTGGGGTGACATTTTCATTTTGTTTTTTCCGATCCTCAGGCACCTCTCCTGAACTCCACGACCTTTCAAAGATGACCATGAGCAGCCTCACTCTGGTGCCTGTAAGGTCTCTCAGCACTCATGGATGCATGCCATCAGGTCCCATGGACCTGTGGATATAAAGTTTGCCTAGATGTTCTCTAACCCAATCATTTTTGACCGAGGGAAAGTCTTCCTTCTACCATTCCCTTACCCTGGGTGACCCCTCCAACCTGACAGGCCTTTGTGCACATTCTCATTTCCCTGGTCCTCAGATTCCAGGGGCTCGTAACCATTGTGTGAGGACACCTGGGAAGATGAGGTGTACTGGGAGGGAATTCTCCTGCCAGCCTGAGCAGGAACCTGTTTCTGCTCCCCTCCATATTTAAGATGCCCTGCTTCTGCCTGGTGGGGAGTGGGTAGGGGATCCATTGCTTCTCCTGAAGTGGATGGTGGGTACATTTATCTGAAGCATGGCAGAGAGCAGGCACTTGTCTTTGCCTTTGTGAAAACTATCTATTCAGACTGTGGCCAGTCCCATAAGGAGTCCAGAACCTCACTTCCCCCTTAGCTACATCCTAAACAAACTCTTATATAAAACCTCTTCAGTCCTTTCCCTCTGTTGCATCACCCAACCAGCTGACACACTGATAATCTATGGGACCAGCTAATCTGCCCATATCTTTTCAGACCATGACAACAAATCTTGCTTATTTTTATTCAATAGTGTAAGGAATTAAAAATAGAAAGACACTGAGTTGCATGGATAAGATTGTGGCAGACTGAACCTAAGCAGGAAAAGTGGAAAAAGCAGCAAGGTTTTTCCTCATTCTCAAAAGAAGCATGATCCTGCACACTGTACAGACTTTTGATATGTTGTGGAGATCAGAGAAAGACATGAAAAACAAGAAAAGGCTCAGTCATCAGGAAGGGGCTAAGGAATTCAAGTAACTCAAGTATTTGATAGTCTTTTCCTTCTAATTTTGTTATCTTCAATAATGATTCCAAGGGGATTGTTGCCATGACACATTTTTATTTAGTTTACTTCCTCAGTTGGCGGCATTAAATTTCAACAGAAATTACAGCTGGTATTAACTGGAAAGACTCATTACTTTTTTTTTCCTTCAGTGGAACCACACAACTCTTAAAATGTGGAATTTGATTCAGACAAGCCGATAATGTTTCCTTATACAGCTACTTCAGAGAGCATTTTAGATTTTTGAATAAGAGACCTCTGTAATCCACAAATTCCTTTCCAAAGTCATACATATTCATCCACTTCCCTGCTTCCACAAGTCATACTGAAAGCTCAGAAAAAGTATATTACCATACAGCAAGTAAGATTATTATTTTTATATTTGTAGAATTTTTTACATTTTATAGAACCTCAAATATAAAGCGAATTTCTACAAAAGTTAATTTTTCAATAATTATAAAAAAATGCCGAACAATGACTGAAAGAAGTTAATGACTGCAAAGAAAATGTTGATAGACAAGTCATATTACCAAAAATACTTCAGCTACTTACGCTGGCCCCACTGGCCACTGCTGGGATTCAGGTAGTTGGGGTAAAGGCCCTCTGGTTTATCCAGTCGATTTAGAACCTTTCGGATATTCATTACCTAGTACAAAAGGTACAAAACACTGAGCACGTATCCATTTTCCCCACAAAATACAGGAGTGTAAATATGCCTAAAAATAACTCCCCTGATCTTATTCAACACACACACCCAAACACCTCTGTGCAATCATATCACTGTTGAAAAAGCTGATATCATCATGCAAACAAGTTCCTGAAAACCTCTGGAGTTTCTGAGTCAATTGTCAGTAATGAAACAACATAAAATAGTCAAGCTCCAAAGTTCAGGACTTGCCCTGCAGAGTATCCCCCTTCTCCACAGGATACTGAAAGTCACTGAGACTATTTGCCTTAAATAAGCTCAGCTACATCAGCATTTATATTCCTCATTTACCTAAATCAGAAATGCTATTAAATATTAAGCTTATCACCTAGTTCAGATGTGGAAGTGCACTGCAAAGGAGTTTTGCCTGGAAAAGAAAGCACGGCTGGAGCTGACAGAGCTTTATACAACCAGCTTGCCCAGCAGCAGGGACCCAGGCAGCCCTGAGCGCTCTGCCGGCACTGCTAAGGAGCTCACTACAAATGAGATGCCTGGGGAAACAATTACAGTCCAGATGCTCAGCAGCTGGAGCCATCCAGCAACACAAGCCACTGCAGAGCACATGAAATGAGTTGTACTGAATTTAGGATTCACAGAAAAAGCAAACAAAGCAGCTTGGAAGAATGAGGATCCTGAGCGCTGCAGCCAGAAATTGTAACAAAAAAGGTACTGACAACTTCATTATAAACCCCTGAGTGCCTAGAGACCCAGTGAAGTAGCTACTGAAAAAGAAGATAAATTAACTAGCAAGCTGCAGAAGGATTTCTGTTGTGGTACACAAACCGCATCCTGCACCTTGACACGACTCATTGCCCAAATGCAGGCTGCAATGAGTCCTAGACCTCAATTAACGAGTTCTTCTATGAATACATCCATGCAAAGCTTATTCCAGTGTTTCTTCTTCTTTATCAAGTGTACCAGCCCTGGAATGGTTTGCTTCTGAGGGCTTTGGAATTGCAGTCTCTAAAGGGTTTTAAGAACAGTTTACATAAACAGATTTCCGGCGTCTTGCAGCTACAGCATGATGCCATTATGTAGAACCATGGGCTAAGATTTTTAAGATACACATTTTCATAGACTCTTAGTAGAACAGATGTTATGTATTAAATTACCATAAATGACACAAGAAAATTAACTTAGATTGTCAATTTGTTTCTGGCTATTCCAGCGTTGCCACCCCCTACCCATCCACTCCCCGTCCTCTGTTCAAATCTAAGAGAAGCTGTCTTTAAATTTACCCCTAAATACATGAAAATTTCTAGGAGTTTGCTTCACAAAATTTATTCCAATGCTGACAATGGTACTGCAGCAAAGCCACTCAGTCCTTACCCAGTAATAATTTTAGATCTGACTATTGCTTTTAGACCTAAACATTTAGAGTGTCATCAGTGATTAGATTATTAAGTTGATAATATCAGCTTTAGGTAACATAGGGAGGCTGCATTAAGAATACAAAATCAAAACCAGTGTATGTTTTAATTAGGAAATAAAAAGAAGATAAATGATAAAGTGTATTATAAAAAACAGGACTTGCTGGCTATTAGTATGTCAAAAAGTAAAGCAAAATTGTTCAGGGGGAATTGATGGAAGGAGGAGTTCTTTCCATGGCTCATGTATGTAAAAAGTATTCAGAAGACAATGTTATCAAATTTTGGAAGAATTAGTATGCACAACAACTGTTTTGTCTATGTGATATTTTTTCCTTCCCCAAAGAGAGTTCACAGTACATCTCTTACAGGTCAGTGCAATGGAGGGGCTTTCTGACCTCACTGACAGCCGTGATATTATCCAGCATTTTGAAGAGTAAACTTGTTGAAATCACCATGGTGCTTTGCTTTCTCTAGACATCAGTTATTATCCTGAATATAATGTCAGGTTTTGTTTATACCCCATTAAGTAAAGAACTGAAGAAAGCTGTACAGCCTGATTGCTTAATGTGATACTAATTTAGAAGATAAACAGAAATTAAATGTTTTATGGGGCCATATACAAGAACATACACCAGAATAATTTTGGAAGTGCCTTTTGAGTTTTTAATACAAAAAACTTGTCATGGTGATTAGAGAAAATTTGACAAATGCATACAACTGAGGAAAACATGATTTTGACGGAGCAGTCTAACCTTTTCAGCAAAGACAGGGTTTCCAGAAAGGTGGCTCAAATGTACAAACTCCAGATGCAAAGTCCCAAATTCTGCCAAAATGCTGCTTCCACCAGAGGCCCATGGCCAATTTCGACCGATTCCACTAAGATGGGGGAAGAGAAAGACAGAAAATAATCATGAACATCTATATGGCAATTCTAATAAAATGTAATAGGCAGTAGCTATACTGGTATCATGAGAAGATAATTAGTCTAAAATGTACTTAATATGTATGTAAGGAGCCATGCTTTAGCAGCCTTCCATGATTTCACCACAGAACCTTGAATTACTTCAGTCCAGCTCTGCTTAGGCTGTATAGTTGCTTCTTCCAACAACACAGTCTTTTAGCTCACAAATGGCTCAATTACACTTATCACTGTAACAGGGTTTCATTGCAGGATATCATGTTTAAAGACACAACAAAAAAACCCTGACTATAAGAAAGCATTCTCATACTTCACCCATTTCCCCCTGTACTTAACACAACACTCTCCTACTCTAATTTCTATGGTGCAATTGCTTATTAACTTAATGCATATATACAGAATAGGCTTTAAGTTAAAAGTACTGCATGCAGAATATCCTTCTTAATACATGAGACTTTAATAGAGTAGGATAAGTATGTATTGTCTGTCTGGGCACTCATACCAGGATGAGTAACTTCAGTTTTAATTACAACCTAAAGATGCTTCACAGGAAAATTAATCTTAGGATTTGTGTTGAGAATAGAGAAAAGCACATTTATTGCTAAATCCCCACTAGAAACTAATGCTGGTTGCAACTCTAGATGGCAAGCCTACTAAAGTCTCATTACAGAAAGGTGGGGTTTTTTTCCCCTTGAAATTTCCAGCAGCAATATTCAGAAAGAAACCCATGAAATTAAAGAAAAGCTAGCCAATGTTCCAGAGCATATTGGTGAATAATTACATATTACATTGGCATATTATTAAGATGAATGTTAGATATAAATACACTTACTAGGTACTGGAATGTCTTCCACATTTCCAAGTTGAAAACAGCATTAAACACAAACATATCCTTATATAAATAAAATTTTAATTCTGCTTTTACACATAATCAGCCAGTACAGTCATCAATTAGCAGTTGCAGAACCATGAAGATACGGCATTCTTCCTGCGTTAAAATGTGACTCAAAAAACCCAAAACCAGCAAAAAACCACAATAAATCATGATAGAAGTTCTCAGATACATTAAAATATCTTCTCAAAAGATCATCTACAACTGAAGTTTAACCAATATATGGAAATTAAGACTCCATTAAGTCAATCTCCCTGATAGCTATATTAACATGGTATTTTGAGACTTCTGCCAGACATACAAAGTCAAACCAAGACATTAAACTTTAAAAGCAGGGAAAAGGCACAGACAGCACAAAGGAAAGTGATCTAATGAGGCTCCCCTGCATGACCATAAAGGTGCAAGAGGCTGGGACACATGTAAGTCCTCTGATGTAAATAATTGCCCAAAAATGTTTCTAATCTTCACAGCTGCAGACCAAAATCAATGACACAATGAAATCAGGGTACTGCAAAGATGCACACAATCCCAATTTGACATGGTATTTGTGTGATTGAAACAGAACAGAAGTTTTATGGTGTCTTAATATCTAATTTTAAGATCTGTCTTACAAAGATTAGAGTACTTTTTACAGAGTGAAGAGAAACCCACACCTGGATTACAAACTGTCTGCACTTCAGTCTACTGTGGCTTGGAATTTTTTTGAACGGTAATGTTAAAAACATCAGGTATTACAGAAAATAGGATCAAGGTGAGTACTGCAGGCAGGTCTGGAAACCTCTTTGCAGTCTGAAGAACTCATAGACTGCTTATTCACCCAAGAACAGACTGCATCTGGTACATCAAGTTCTAACAGCTAACTTCTAGATGAAAATATTTTAGCTTGTTTTCAAATCACCCAGAGTAAAAGCGCTGACATAAAGTTCACAGGAAGAAAAGAAAAAAAACCCTCAGAATTTTGAAAAGTTACCATGTTGTGGTGCAAATGGAAAAAGCACACATACTTTTTCTATCAAGTTTCTCAATCAATCTCAAAGTGAAAACATCGAGCTGTTCCTGCAGCAAGGCATCAACCAATATTGACAGAAAACGTAATAGAGTTCCTACTTGCCCTCTACCCCAGTGGATGCTGATATCAATGCAATCTGCCAGAACACTTTGATGTAGTGTGTTTTGTTAACAAGGAAAATTTCCAAACACAGCTGTCAAAAGGTTTTCTGCATGAGGCATTGTGTTTTCTCATGAGTGGAAGATTCTCCGTGTTTAAGATGATTTGAAAATTACAAACTTGCATTCTTTACTCTTCAGGCAAAAGTAAGTAGAAATAAACATCTATGCTACATCTTATTTACTATTTAATGTAGCTTTCATTTTTTTTCAGTTGGGTCAGGTGGTTAGAAAAAAAAATGCATCAACATATTTCTGGTAAATCTGCAAAATAAGAAGGCTATGTGTTGGTTTAGCTCCAGCTGTGAGCTCTGTCACTGAAAAGCTTATTTCAGAAAGTGGTAGAAGGCAAGATTTGCACTCCAGTCCCTCAACTATTTTTCATTCAACCTTCAGCTATGGATGTCTGGTATTATATCATAGAATAGTCTGGATTGAAAGGGACAGTAAAAATCTGGTTCTAAACCCCCTGCCATGGGTGGGGGCACCTTTCACAGGTTGCTCAAAGCCCTGTTCCACCTGGCCTTGAACACTTCATGCCACAGCTTCTCTGGGCAGCTGATTCCAGTGTTTTCCCACCCTCACATAAGAAAAATTCTTCCTGGTATCTAATCTAAACCTAATCTCTTTCAGTTGAAAGCCATTCCCCCTTGTCCTATCACTACCTGTCCTTACCAAAAGTCCCTCCAGCTCTCTTGCAGACCCCTTTAGGTACTGGAAGGCTGCTCTGAGGTCTTTCCAAACACTTCTCCAGATTGAACAGCCCAATTCTCTCAGCCTGTCTCCATAGGAGGGGTGCTCCAGCCCTCTGATCATCTTAATAGTATATATTTCATCTTTGGGAGCAATGGAACAGGTAAGTTTTCTGTATTCCCTCACACTAACTGGAACAGCCACAGTAGTGCTTCTGATTCTATTTAACTCCATCCTTATTTTAAGATGATAGTCCAGTGTGCACTATGCAGACAGTCAGCTCCTGAAGAGAGAGACCAGGAAATACTCAACAAAGCTTTCAGCATACAGAATGTGAGAGATTTCACACTGATAATTTTGGACTGGGACAGTAGACTTTGACTTTTGCTTAACAATAGCTTGACTTTAAAAAAAGAAGGAAATGAAGAGGGTGCTCTTTTTTCAGCCCTTCCCATCCTCCAAATCCTAAATATGGTAAAACAGAACTTTAAAAAGGGAGAACCTGAGCAGAACAAAGTAAATGGAAAAAGACATCTGTGTCAGGAATTATAAACAACGAGTACATTTATAAATTACTTCAGGTGCCCTAGAAAATAACATGCAATAAATAAATTTAACAGCTCAGTAAATCTTAATAACTAGGCATAATAAAATACTGATTTCTGCCCATGCATGATATAACAACCAGCGCTCCCAACTTTGACATTTTTCAAGCTCTTCAACATTACCATTATCAGGGTGAACAAAAACTTCTACAAAGTTAGAAAACAACTATGCTAAGTGCCTATTTACTCTCTAGCCATAAAGTCAATGCCGGGTATCTCATTATTCTTTGGTTATGAAGTTATGCACTGGCTTCCTGAAATATTGAGATGCAGACCTGAGTCTCTGGTGAAAGCTTTTACTTCTACTCCCAAGTTTTATCAAACCTACATAATGTTGCAAGTTCCCACAGGTTTTTTTTGCCTGGAGGTGCCCATCATTCAAGTCAAGAAACAACAGCAGCAATCTGAACCCAAAGAATGATCAGGGCATTAGGGGGATTCTCAAAAGCTGGTTTCTGACTCTGTGCCAAACTTATGTGCAGATCTCTTCTCAATCAAAGCAAAACCTGTAAAGCCCTGAAAACCTTTTGCATCTTATTTTCACTCAGTTTAATAGTTTAATGTCACAAATGTCTTGCAAACTGACAAATGCAGTTTTCAGGAAGAGATAGAGGATAGCAAAGGGGGCCAGGTATGATACTTTTTATATTGGTTGCCTTCCTTTCTCTTGCTTTCTTTTTGCAATTTACTTTGCCACTGAATTTTTCAATTTTTCTTATGTTGATACTACAACCTGTACTAAGTGACAGTCATGTACTTACATCAGAAAAATAAAACTCCTACTGTACACTTCAGGAAGGAAATACGGAAGGAAACACGCTACTCAAACTACTTTGAAGATCCAGATGAGTACTAAAATAATTTCAGTTTATAGGGCACTATTTTAACATATCTCTAATCACTGTGTCTAAACCAGTAGAACACTGTATAAAACACACAAAAAATTTCTGTAACATATTTGTAGAACGTTAAGACTTATTGTAACTTTTATTATATAAGTAAGACAAATTTGAAGTGAAGCTCTGGATCAGAGAAGCATAATATTTTGATTTATAATATTTCTCACTGATTTTATAAATTTTGTTTCTGAACACTGAGTACCACAGACTCTGAAAACCAGTGTTTGTAATTCTTCTGTCATTCATTCTTGGGAAACATGAGCCTGATTGACCTAGGCTGCTGGTAACTCAATTCAGTATTTTTCCAGCAGACCACTGTTGGTCCATCTGTACATAAGAACAGAAATTATGAGATCATTAAGTCTTCTAAAATGTACAGAGTGTACCAAGAGAGGGAACCACAAAGGAAATATAAATATTCAAAGGTTGCTTTTTTGAAAATGACTGAAATTCAGAAGCTCAACCATATTTAGAAGAGTTTTTAAAAATTATACTACATCCCAAATATATATAAAGCAGCAGCTAATTTTCAACTGAAAGGAAAAGCACATCCTCAGGGAAACTGCACAAATACTTCAAAGGACCAAAACACTTATCAAAATTCTTGTCATCAGTGAGCAGAACTGTTTGTCTCTGCAGATGACTTTTTTAGTATACCCCAACCCTCCTGGATGATGCCAGGACAACTTTGCAAGTTGGAGGCAGAGCAAGAAGTCAAATTTTCAATATTTAATGCAAAATGCACCAGCACAACAGGACAGTCAGTATCCTCCTGTATATTTAGCCAGTAAAAAGGTGAAAGGCCAAAATAAAAGTGAAGCAGAAGCAACAATGTGAAGTGTCCAAGTACTGCTGTTGAGAAATGTTTTAGAATGAAATACAAAAGTAAGTCCCAAAAGCCCCTTTGGACTTTACTAAGGCTGATATTTTTGCTAAGAAACTACCTTGTGATGATGGGTGAAAATGCACATGCTATGACAGAGAAATCACTGAGAAGGGTCCATTTAAATTCACCAGAGCAGGAGCATGAAGGTTGTGCCTGGCACTTCCAACAGTGCTGAGGGACCAGGGGGATCTGCCTGGAAAATACAGCTTGTGCCTGAAATTGGTTAGGCTTAATCCTGTTTTAAGAGGATTTCTTCAAGAGCAGAGTGCTGGCCAGCCCAGCCCTCAGAACCTGGCTTCTGTCCTCTCCACACCACCAGCTCTGGCTCAGACACCCAGGAGAGAGAGGGACCTTTCCAAACAGAGGTCAAGAAACAGGCAGAAGGTGTTGCAATGGACACACAAACTTCCCTGCAGCTTTCCCCTCTCAGCACCCCGGGATGTACTTAATGTTTCTCCTTGAGTCTTGACCCCCAAGCAAACATGCCTTGAAAACAGAAGTAATGTAGAATTATCAGGGCTTTTTTTGTCAAAAAAACCCCAGAAATCATACACTCTTTTTTTCCCCGAAGGAAGCCTGTGGTCCCCAGACAATTTTGAAAGCATAATATGATTGCTTTTCCATGTTTTAGTCTTAAAATTATGATCACATGCCATTTGGCTGCACAGCTGAAACCTCAGCTGTAATTCAGCAGACATGCAGTGTGCCAGCTACAGGTCTGACCACGAGAGAAGAGGGAAAATGGGAGAGCACTGCAACTCCAGCAAGGGTACTCAAAGAAATGAATCTCTTTGGGGCTCCCCTGGTAATCAGTTCAGGGAGATAACAGAATTAAATCACTTCACAGAGGAGATTAAACTGAAGATGGAGTCTTTCTTGTTACAGAGAAAACCCATGGAGACCAAGTCTTCTACAGTTACCCCTTGCCAGGTGCCCAAATCTCAAAATTTCAATTAGCTTCACAGGTACCAGATGGGTTTTTTAACTCTCTACAGGCTAATACGTATAACAAAAGGGAGGTCTGGAGATAAACACTCTGTAATATTATATTTTAAAATCTTTAATTACATTAAAAGTTTTTTCTTAGCTCACAATTTATATTTTATGATTTTTTTAGGAACTAGATTTTTAAGGTGTGCTCCAATCCAAATCATTCTATGATTTTATATTTCAATCTAGTTAGAGCAATCTCCAAGGGCACAGTCCATTTTGGCATAATTGCTCAGTGTTTGTATATCTTCCTTTTATACAAAGTCAGTATAAATTCATAGTGTCCGGTCACAGCATTTCAAATAAAGTGTTTATATATTGGAAAAGCCTTCAGTCTATACTTGCCAAAGCCTTTGGTGCATTTCTTTTCTGTCACTATCAGCCCTTCTTAATATTTTAATTTAATCAACTAAGTCTCCTTAGAACAAATAAAGAGAGGTCAGTAAATCATCAGGTTTTTCATTTACCTACTTGGTATCTATTTGTGATTTTAAACAAAATATATTTAAAAGATGAAATTGCTATAGAGGCATAGATGGCACAGAATACATCAAAATTCTAAATAAAGTTAATTGTTTTCAGAAATTCCTAGGCAAATGATTGAATACAGGATCCAAAAATTAATATGTTCTAAATACACACACACACTCAACATAAAAATAAGCAAATACTGGGGAAAAGTATTTTATGGANACTCAACATAAAAATAAGCAAATACTGGGGAAAAGTATTTTATGGATACTACAGCGGCATCTCTGGGAGAGTACTATAGGATAACCCTGCTTGAGGAGGAAGGTTGGACCAGATGATCCTCTGTGGTCCCTTCCAACCTGACCCATACTGTGACACTGTGATCCCCTAGGCAAGGGAGACAAATGGCAGCCAACAGGATGATTCTCAGAGGCCATTTTCATAGAGTATCTAATGTTCCATTATTTAGGATTGCCGCATCTGAAAATACTTTCATAAGAATAAATTTTTGGATTGCCCTGAATGGAACCATTTGTCAATAGGCTACAAAAAAAAAAAAAAAGAAAAAAAAAGAAAAAAAAAGAGAGGCTTCTCAGAAACCAATGCTTATCATTAGACACACATTTCCTCCTAACAATTTGCTGAGAGGCCAAATCCAATACCACAGACCACACTGCGGGAGTTAAAGGATGATCTGCTGTTAACACTTCTTAGAAGAGGTTCCCTTCAAACTCCTGTGCTACATCTTTCTCCTTTTAGTACTGCAGCTAACTAAGAATGCTAATAAACTATGCTGTATGATTTGAGTTTTAATTAGAGATTCATATTTTAAAGGAAAATTAGAAACAAACCCAACTATGAAGCACACAGGAAACACTTGCCTAAAGTTTCAATTGCTCTAATGGATAAATTAAATACTAAAAAGATTTTTTTTAAAATTTACTTCTTTCTCCTCCACCTCCCAAATTACAACATATAGGATCTTGAATCTTGGTCTAAGGGCCTGTCTTCACAAGCACTGATGATTCTGAAACTGATGATTCATTTGTTGACCCTTCAAAGATATTTAATGTGTTTTTCTTTTCCCCCCCTAACTGGCAAATCCTTACCCTAGTTTGAGGGTAGAAAGAAAGGTACAGAAATCCCATGCTTGCAACACACACCAATGGCACCCACTCAACTTTTCCACCCAAATCTTGTGGCGGGAGCTGCCAAAGCAGGGTCAGGCTGGGAACCTGTGACAGGACTAGCACAGTAACTGTATTTCTAATCCCAGCAGCAAGTGTGAATATCTTCCATCCAACTTCCAGTAAAAGCAGTTAACATTTTGCAGGCTTAAGTGGTCCCAAAATCACCCAAGGCATCCAGACTCCTGCTGGAGCTCTGACTTTTCCACAGTATTCCTCTGAGACAGGAAAATGATTATAATCTGGTCAAGCGCCTCTCATTCACTGTCTTGACAGCTGGAGACAGCTGAAAAATAAACTGAAAATCAGCTAGATAGCCTACAGGGTAGTTTTTGACATCTGTTTTACTCTTTGTAAGAAGGATCGTGTAGGCAAATTCTAACAGCTGGTTAGTTTTTCAGCTATGACAATAAATGTGTTAACTACTGCCGTTGCCTAACCACTGCCCAGCTGGCAGCTTCAGCTCAGCCCAGCTGCACTCTCTGAAGACTGACTGAGAGATGGTGCTTAGGGATGCTGACTTAGCAGAAAGAGGCAGACGATGAATTAGTACCATCAGCAACCCCAGGAGGAAGACTAACACAAGTGGTTACTCAATTTTATGGGATGACAGGAAATAAAAAAAAAAATTCTATATATGTCCACAAAGTCAGACAAAACATGAATGTTTTTTATGGCAACAAGTGAGATAAGGAAGAGGTCTAGCCTCAAGACCTATTAGTTTGAGAACATTATTTGTGTCTATTTGCCTATTCATATGCAGTGTCAGCATTAATATGTGCTGCTCTCCTGGCCACTTCAGTGATGGCAGCGCAGGAGATGCATCAGTTTGTGTTGGAGACACATACACATCATCATCTGTCTGGAAATGAGAGCAGAACAATCACATTGCTGAGGCTAACTCTTCATCATTTGAGAAACTACCATCACAGCCCCCAAAAGATGAAACAGATTTTAAAACAAGATCCCTACTTTTCTCCATTAAGTTCATCAGGTCCTTCAAAGGCAGTGTTTATAATTACATTTTCCAAGAAGTTACCTTCCTCCCAGCATTTTTGCCTTTTATCTTTATAAGGAAACATATCCAAAGACCTCTAAAGCTGCCCTAGAATCGTTGCTGGCTCTTTATTTTCAGGCAAAAGGGTAAAATGACCACCCAACATGCAATTTCTCTTGAAATTTGACAGAATGGCAACAGAGACTTGGGAGCACTTTTAATGTATAAGCAGAAGGTGAGCAAGAGGTATATGAAGTACAAAATTTCCAGTACTAGCCTGTGGCCAGTACTACAATTCTAGTACTAGCTATGGACTCTGTCCTCTCCCTGAAGGGTCAATCAGCAGAGGCAGACACAGGGAAGGCAAGAGAGTTCTGTCTGCTCCATGTCCAAGTCATTCTACATGAAAGCCCACTAAATATTCTCTGTGGTGAAAGGTATCTGCTCACAATTAGGTCAGAGCAGTGATGCCTCCTGGGGAGCACTTATGTGAGAGGACACTACCATGAATGGAAACAGCAGACATGGAGCAGAGACCCAGGTGGAGACAAAAATGCCAGAGAGAACCAAGGCAAAGTGGAAACAATCTTATCTGCCTCTGGAGAGCAGCAGAGAATAAGCAAAGGCCAGTGAAATTGCTGTTTGGAATAATTTACTGGATGCATTGAAGTCTGCTGCTGAGAATAAAAATAAATCACCTCTTTCATGGGCTCAAAAAATGACCAGATACCATGGTGTACTTCTTCTGTGGTCTGATGCATGGTTTTTGGACATCTGGATCTAGTGATACTGTGTCTATTGATGCTCAAAATAATCAGAATATCTTATACAAAAGATTGTTGGGCTGCTTTGTGTACATCAAATTCCTGTAACATTTCTTTGTGAGAGAAGACTGAATTTCTTTAGGATTTTACAGGCAGAGTTCGTACAACCCTTTTCCTTATGGCTGTCTGCCCCGTGACACTTCTCACATTACTGGTGCTCTAAAGGGGCATCAAAGCTTGTGGAACTGGCACTCTGTGGCAAACCAACAGAGCACTAAGCTCCCATGGAGAAAGGGAGAGACAATTAGTAGTCAGGCATTACATGATCTGAAATATCAATATGACACATATGAAGTGTTTAAAGGTAATTTTCAGTGTCACCCTCTAAAACTGTACTAAAACTGTGCTTGTTCCCATAATAATTTCTGATAAAAGTTATCTGAGAACAGCACAGACCTACATGCCTCCCACAGCACACTAATGAAAAACTAAACAATTCATGCTTCCTATTACTTTATATACTAAGGTTTAATTAATCAATTCCAAAGGCTAAAAAAGCAAGAGGGAATAGAACACAACAGAGCAACGGCAGAGATAATAAGTACTAGCACAAACTACTTTTAATCAGGTCCCCAAAGAGAAGTGAAAATAACAGGAAATGAAAGTAATGAATGGAATTTCACAGTTCTGCCATCCATGTGATAAGTTAAGGCAGAATAAAAGAAGGTGGTATTAGAATGAAATTCCCTGCTGTTGCAAGTGGTGTAGCTCAGTGTTACTGAAAGTCAAAAACCTTACAAAACCAAACCCAAAGAAAAAACATCCTAAGCAAAGCAAGAAAAAACTGACTCCAGCTTCTGAGAAGCAGATTAATTGGGTAGGAAAATAATCGAAAAGTTTGGAAGAATCTATGAGAAACACCATTGATTTCTATTCTTGTCCTCTCTATCCTTTTAATACAAAAAGACAAACTAATTGTATAAATTAGATGATCATTTTAGAACTTCACATTTCACATTAAGACTGTTTGCTTACTTAAAACCACTGCAGCCATGGCATTTGGCACTTGATATTCTTTAGCCAGTACATCCCTCTGTGAAACTCTGTTCGCAGCTCTACATCACTTTTTCAACATTCACCTTTTATGTTATCCTTTTTTTACTCCTGAGGGTTTGCTATAAATCCCCTCTCCACCCTGATTAATTCATCGACTTCTGACTTCACTTAGTTTCTGTCCCACATTAGATTTCCTTTACTAGTAACTTATGTTCAAGCTTTGCTAAATTGTTCTTTTGCTGTATCAGTTGCATTTTCCAAGTGCAAAGAAATGTTATTAACTTCCTCTGTCTGTAAAATTTGTTATGAGGATGAATGTTGAGCAGTTTGCATTTGGAGGTGACTAGGTAACATAGAAATAGGGTAGAGAATTGGTGCTAAACCCAGAACTTCTCTATTTAAATTTTTCTTTTTGACATGTTTCTTGGGCCTTTTTTTTTCATCTGTTCTGTTCTTTTCTGGTTCCACAACTCTCCTCTTGCTCTCTCAGTCAACCTCCTTTTTATGAGATATTCTTTGTTCTACTGCCAGTCACTGGAGATCAAGTAGTCCCCACACATCCTCAAGTGAAGGCAGCAAGATGTTTGTCTGGTGGAGATCCTGCAAAAGCAATCCCTCCAATTCAGGCTTAGAACACTCACAAGCCAATCAAGAGTATAAATATACTGAAACATTGTGCAAACAATGGTTTCTCTATCAGAAGGGCTGTATCAGTTTTTCAAGAAAAGCTACTACTGATCTTCTGGACAGGACAAAATCCCAGTATTTGATCTTTTCAGTCTGATGAGGACTTAAAAGAACAGGTAAAGATTCAAAGCACCAAAACATAGGTGTCAAGTGACAGCTATATGTAATTTCTCTGACACTAATTTTCATTTTCCCATTTCCTAGCACTAATTTTCCAGTACCCCCAATAATCCTAATCTCAATCTCAGTCGTTTAAAATATATCTGTATCACTCTTGTCTATACAGTTCACATTCCTTCCTTATGATCAGACAATAAATCTAAAAAGTGGATTTAATCTTTTTCTTCTATGAACTCAATTAGCTCATATTAGCTTCTTTTGTCACAAAAATATTTTAGGTGAGTTCACAGTCATTCAGGTTGAAAAGACTTTCAAAGCATCTAGTCACATTTATTGTGCTTGATTCTGCATGCGGTGCCATTAAATGCTTGAATCATAGAATCAAAATCATTACACTAATGGCATGGAACTATTATTAAAAATAATGGACTGACAAGTTGCAAAAGTCTGTTTTAAGCCATTTTGTAGCTATCACTCATTGCAAGGAGCCTACATCAAAGGCTTGCTGACTGGCAGTCAATTATTGCTCCTTCTAATACAGCTGCTGGATCAACAGTGGTTTCAGACACTGGACAGCTTGTCACAGGTCCTGCAGCTGTGATATTCATCAGATATTAACATTAACTTAACAAATGCTGTATATTACACTTACATATGGATTTGCAGGTATGTGTATCAATCTAAACGTGCAATACAGAGACACCACTGTTGTTGAGGGAAACCTCTCTTCAGTATCTGCTGTCACAGATGCTGTGACAGCTGTATGAAACTCTACTGAAATGGCATTCTGGTTCACTGAAAGGGACAGCTTCCCTAGATTAAAAAAACTCAAGTAGTCTTTTTCAGACTAGTGTTGTCAAAGACATAATCTGTTTTGACAAATGCTTTAAGAAAAGTATAAGTGTCCTCTCTTCCAGTCTGCTTCAATCTTTCTGTTTCTCTTTACCCACACATTGCAATGTCATAAAAATCCATTTGTTCTGGGATCAGATAAACTTTTGTTTTTCTCAGTGCCAGTCACTAAAGCCTCGATCCTTACTGACAAGCCAATAGAAAGACTTGTGGTCGCTTCAACAGGGACTGGTTGAGCATTAAAATCCTGCAAATGTCCTTAAAACTGTTGCAGAGACAATAAGTTAATAAGAATGCAGGGGACTCCTGCAGCCAGACTGAAACACCAGTATCCCTGTATAAATCCTTTCTGTTAACACCATTCAGATTCAGGAGCTGAGAGCTGGTTCTCTTTCTAAAAATCAGTGATACAACATAAAAAAAAGTTTTTTTTCCCAGCAAATGACATGTTTGCTTATGCACAGTTTTGTCCATAAATGCCTACTAACCATATAAAAATAAAATTGATGTCAATCTTTTAAAGAAGTACTTACATACAATTTACAAACTTTTCCCCATCTTTATACATTTATAGAAGATACATTTATTCAGTATAATCCAGGAAATTTAACAATAACCATCCCTATTTTTCTCAAATGGCACTAGTTTCAGGATCACTTGGCTAGGTAATATACATTGTATTTATCAGATTCTGATTCTGAATGTTATGCTTTTGCTTCATGTTTAATAAACACTAAGTTTTATTTTATTGGCTCACGTCTTTGTAAGTGAATCAAGCTCATTGCTGTTTGCATCATCACAGAAAATCAACCAATGGCTAAAATATGATTAAATTAATTAATAAGGCAAGATCAATTTCTACTGTGTAGTAGGCAAATGAAAAAAAAAACCAACCCCACAAACAAACAAACAAAAAAATGACACATAATCTAATACACATCTGATTTTCACCTGAGGAAATAATGCTATTCCATGTTTTCAGTAGTAAGAGTTCTATTACCAGTTATTCAATTGTGTTCTACCTAACCCTGACTTTCATCAGTAATCTTCTTATTATTACTTCAAGCAACAAGTACCTATATACAGCTGCTGTTCATCTTACAGACAAGCTATTTACAAGAAACCAATGATGCTGACTATCTCAGTTGACAAGGCACAGCACAATACATCTTAATCCCCACATATGCACTAAAAATCCTGATCCAGGACAATCTGAATACACCATAAAGAAAATCCAAAGAAGGAAAAAAAGGACAAACATTATCTCAAAAACTCAGGAAGGCCAGATTAGTCAAGACTCATATTTTTAAAGAAAAATTAATTTTGTTCCATAATCTTTTTGCAGGATTAAATTACAACAATACCTCACTACAGTAAATATCCTGAAGAGGGAAAGGACTTTTCCACTCAATTACTTAACAATCCAATAGAGCTGAAAAAAACATTTGTTACCTTGGTAGAGCAGAAAATGGGAAGTACCAAATATTTATTCTAAAAGTACTTAAAATACTTAATCACAGTCAATGCACTAATACTCATGGCCACATTTAAGATATTCCTTAGAGGGTTTTGTAAACCAGATTATGAGATAATAAAGGACCTGGCATTGAGTAGTCAAATAAGCTTTTCTTAACAGTAATGGGATTTTAATCAATACAATGGAAATAATATAGTAAAGGATGAAATGAAACAAGCATGAAGTGACTACTATTTAAAGCAATAGAACAAAAAGGCTCAGACCCCCCCCCCCCCACTTCTGGAACCCTGCTGGAGACAATAGGTGTGCTTTTTGTTCCTGCATGACACAGTGTTTCACTAATCACCTTGAAAAAGCTTCTGCATATTAACAACATAAAGAGAGAAAGTACATTGCTATCTTTCTTTTATAAATTATTAATGAGAACAATGATGATACAGTTTTATAAAGCATTTAAGAAAATTGAGTTTCTGTCTCAATTCCAGAAAAACATTTGGTCAAAGGTTTTAAATGCTTTTGTAATCCCTCATTGCTCTTGATGGCTTTAGTGAAAGAATCAGTATTTTAAGTTTTAGTTTGTTTTTTTTTTATTCCTGCTCTTTTTAAAACTTTTTTCTTTTCTGTATTCCCAGCTGTAGTCTGGAATAATATAGCATGGAAAATCTTGCAGGAATTGTCACGTAAGTAGTACCATATTTGTTTTTCCAGTGCAATGAAGATCATGTCTGGAATGCAGTGTGTTCTGGATAGATATGGCATACTGGTTTGTTTTTTTGACACTTCTGAAAGATAATGTCAGTCAAAATACGTACTTTTGGTAATGCGCACAATTGTCTTTTCAGTACCAGAGAGACCTTGAACTCAAAAGTCACCAAAATAAACTATCTTTACATTTATTATGAGTAACTTGACACATTACATTACATATTTGGGAATATGAGAGCAACACACTGGCCCAGGTCAAAGTGATGAGTGTAAATAAAATAAATTGAAATTACTCCCCTTTCTTACTCCTGCCTCTTTCAGAAAGACAGATTTCCAAAGGGTATCTTCAAGGGCCAGCAGTCAGAGTCCAAATTTTCTTTGATGTGAATATTTGAATATAGGGATAGAATACAGAAGGCCAGCCTCCCTTCTCCTCCCTAAAAGGCAAACATGAAGAACCACCTCTGCTACAGCTGTGGTCTCTGTGGACAGTAACAGGTCTTTTTCTAATCATCTGAAGTACCTAAGACATGTTTAGTCAATTCATTACCAATTACCAACAAATCAATCTGCCTCACAAACAAAACTGACTCAAAAGTAGGCTTTTGTGAACTCGTACTACTCAGTAAAATCTCAGATGCCAGTAAACCATAACCATACAAAAGAATGACTATTCAAATAACATATCTAAGCCTTCAAAGACAAGCCCAAAAGCTATTAGCCATTAAAACAATGCTGACAAAGTTAGTTAAGCAAAACTCAATTAATTGACAAAGGGAATTCTGGGTAAAAGATAGAGAAAACAGTTCATTTATGGCCTCAGAAGAACACTGTGACATGATGTGGAACAACATTGCTAAAAGACTGGATGTTCTAATGCCTGTAAGAAAGTGTTCATTTGAAAAAAAATTAAATTCAAAATGATACATTTAAAAAAATCTTTGTTCCAGTAGATTTCATTACCCAGAGAGGTTTTGTATGACATGAAATAGGCAACCTGAAAGGTCAGCTGGAAAGACTGTCAGTTGCTGCACCAACCACAATTTGCTGGGATGTATTTAAAACACATGGGCCTCTCCACAGCTAAGAATTGAATCAAAACATTCACATTAATGGGCCTGTGACAGACTAATACTCAGCTCTTATACTACGCAGAAACTGCACAACATGAGCACCATTGCAAGATATATAGCATATGGATACCATTAAAGCTTAATTATAAGGAATACTTGCTCATTTGTTTCTCTATGCACTACTCCAAGGAAAGTAGCAGCAGTTTCACAGATGTCAAGTGGAAATAGTAGCCTTTCATTTAATTTGCTGAAAGATTGTTCCCTCCTATCAACTAATTTCCTCCTAAAGATGTGTCAGTGTTATAACAATAAAAATGTCATTTTAACATGAAGTTTAAACCAGTGAAAGCAAATTGCTGGAACAAACTACTTAGCTGTCTTGCTAACCTCTTGTTATTTCCTTCTCAATAGGTCTCAAACTAGCCCATCATTGAACAAGTCTCATTTTGCTTTTACCCTCTGCTGTATGGATTCCTACAGTGATATGCATGTAACTGTACTGCTGGGGTTGTATTACTGCTTGTCTAATATAAAACAACAGACTATTCTGGTAAGTCTTTTAAAATTACATTCAGTCATACCACATCCTTTAAGCCAGGTCTACTCAGTTAGGTTATGGTGTGCTACAGTGTCAAGGCCTGCTCATTGAAAAGAAGAAAACATAAGGACACAGAAATTTTTATGTGAGATTATAGGGGAGAACATCAGACATTTTCGATGTTGGCTAGGTGCACCCACCTAACTTAACAATTAGAAGACAGTCCACATCTGCCCACTGGATAAGAAGTCAGGCTGTATGTTTTCCCCAACATAAAGACATGTTAGTTAGCTCCTACTCTTCCCTGTCCTTACAAAGTTCGGTCTGTAGTGAGATAAAAGTCCGTCAAGGAAGAACACAACCACCAGGGTTGCTCAAAGGGTTGTTCATTCTTAATGTTGGCTTGCCAGGAATTAACTCTCTACTCTACTACTTATTCTCTACTATAATAATTCCAAAGTTATATGGCAATGTCAGGGGAAAAAAGCTCAGCAGAATCACCCTACACAGCATCAAATTGGCCCTGTGATCTTCAACAACTTCATAAATTGCTTGGACAGGGGTCTGGAAGGGATACTAAGCAAGTCTGCAGCTGATACAAAACTGGGAGGAGCTGTTGCCTCCCTGGGAGGAGCAGAGAGACCTTGACAGAGTAGAGGGCTGGGCACTCACCAGGTGTATGAAGATGAGCAAGTGCTGGATTCTTGCACCTGGGATGGAACAACCCTGGAGGTATGGACAAACTGGAGAATGTTATCCTGGAAAGCAGAGCCACAGAAAAGGGACCTGGGGGTCCTGGTCGATGGCAAGTGGACCATGAGCCAGCAGTGCCCTGGCAGCCAGGAGAGCCAACCCTGCCCTGGGGAGCATCAGGCACAGCATGGCCAGCCGGGCAAGGGAGGGATTGTCTGGCTCTGCTCTGGGCTGGGGCAGCCTCACCTCGAGGGATGGGGACTGGTTTGGGCACCACAATATAAAGTAGAAATTGAGCCATAAGAGTGTCCAAAGGAGGGCAACAAGGATGGTGAAGGGCCTTGAGGGGAAGCCATGTGAGGAGCAGCTGAGGTCACTTGGTCTGTTCAGCCTGGAGAAGAGGAGACTGAGAGGAGACCTCACCACAATCTACTTTATTGTGAGGGGAAGAGGAGGGGCAGACACTGATCTCTTCTCTGTGACAGTACCCAAGGGAATGGCCTGACAGAAAACTTGAAGTTTTGCAGTTCAGATTCCATACCTTTTAATGCTGTGAGGAAAACCTCAGATAGCTACAAAAAGCCTTGAGGCATTCATACACATGACTGAATTTGGAGGAGCGTTTGGACATTAGTACCCATGTCAGTTCTGTAACCACCCATTTTTTCAGCACGGCTGTATGAGTTACAGCAGTGGATATCATTTAGGGTTATATTTTATCCTACATATCTATAAACTAATTCTTTAATGTGTACTCTTTGTCAGTTGTAATATCTTGTAGTGTATGAAAGGACAGAAAAAAAAGGTGCAGCTGATGTAACTGAAAGTTACAGTGAGATCAAACAGATTTACAGCTATGGATAGCCTAATCCACCACAGAATGGCTTCCAAGAATACATAAGACATTTAAAAATAACTTTTTCTCCAAACAGCTGCATGTCATGTAACTACTCTTGTTTTGCCTTGTGCAAACTGAGCTTTATTACTGCAAATGCTCCTGAAAATTGTATTACATTGCTAACTTCAAAGAAAACAATTAGAAAATTTGAAAATAATTTAGAAACTTAGAATATTGATTAAATGGTTTGAGGCAGAGTCAAAGCATTCAGTTATTCAGACAATTCAAATATTAATTATTTGCAACCATGTGTCTAAAGAGAAAGAAAGCCAAATTCACTATATTCTTTATTAATTTGATTTGTTCCAAAGTGATTTGTTCAATATAGCTAATGCAATAAACTGCAGTACTGCCCAATTGTTAATTTTGACGTGCAAGCTAGTTAATTCAATACATTTTTTTTTGAGATGAAGAACAAAATGGAATACTTCAGGGTGCTAAAACCACTGATATGCCACTGTCTGTGAAACACAAATCGATAGCCAGCATAAGGTGGTCACCACCACCGTGCATTATTCACAGTCATTAAGGTCAACCACAAACCTCAGACAATTTTCAAGTTCCATACTTAGTGTTTGATTTTTTTGTGATTGTTCTTTTTGTTCTGTTGGGGTTTTTTGTGTATCTGTGAATTATGTATAAAGCAAAGCTGATATGAGATCTGCATGAATCTGATTCTCTTTCCACTAAACCAACAGAATTTCTGAGTAGGTCCTTTCTAAAAGTCCAAGGTATTTGATTTTTGATTAGACCCTCAGTAAATCACTCTCCCAGCTTCTCCAATCCCTTATATGTTTTGTTGTCATTACAGAGCAGTCAAATCTCAATTTCTGCTTAAAATATTTTATTTGGCCAGCTCTCTGCTCATATTGAACTGGATCAAACAAAAAGTATAGATGGCTTTGCTTTACATAGTTATCCCAAAACCAGGTCTGTGATCCCCACATGGCCTGAGAACAAGCAGGTGCCAAAACAAATATTCACTTTTAGGCACTTTTGCATTTACCCACAAAACATAGCACAGCAAGTGGTGAAGACTGGAGGACACACATAAAGAAGTTCAACTCCTGAGCTGAACTAACCTGCTAATGAAGACACTCACATTGATTCCTTGATCTTAATTATTCACAAGCTCTTAGGCATAACCTGCCCATCATTCCACCTATCAGTAATATGTGTTTTGGACTCTCTACCTAATGTTTTCTTTCAAAAGAAGCAATAACCTAGGGAGCAAAAGCACATGTCTGAGCAGTGAAAAACCCAAGCCTGCTGAATTCCTGGAGAATGTCTCAAGTACTAGGAGAAAAGCTCTTCTGGCAAATGCTGTCCGTTTTATGCTGAAATTGTGTTACAAAAGAAGTGAAAGGACAAGATTCACTGGACTGAAAACTCCCAGCTTTTGGTCCCAGAACACCTTCTCTAATGCACTCCTAATGAAAACAACAGAATTCCTAAAACAAGACAAGCAAATTCCCCAGAAATCTTATGTAAATAAATGTGGTGTCTTTAATATCTGTTCACTGACAGTGCAAGGATACTGAATAGTTTTAGACCACTGACAGTGTCTGATCTACATAGATGCTTTGTGCTTTTTCCAATCACTTGTTAAAAGCAAGACTAAATATAAACCATACTGAGAAGATTACAATTTTTTATAGATTTTAGTAGATCAGGTTTGATAGTAGCAAAACCAGGCAGTCTGCTTAAGAGCATTTTCTCTTATCAATTTCACTGCTAGGATCCTAGCTGTAATTTCTGTTCAGTATAATTTAATTTTGCAATAGACAAGAGGCTCTGAGCATGGAGTGACCCACAATAACCTTCAAGCCTCCAAAAGAAATCAAGGACACAAATACTCTCCCCCTCAAGTCACCTTGTCATGCTAATTCAACACACCTAGGTAATTTCTATTTTCTCCTTGCATTTCTGAAAAACATTTAGGGATAGGTTATGAAAAATGCAGACTAGTATGACCATTACAGTAATTGCATTGGTTACATTTATTAATTTGCCAAAATTAAGTCAATAAGAGTTTTTGTAACACCATTATATTAAGTGATTAGTTTTGAAAGTGATTATCATAAGAACTCTATTTACTTGGAAGCATCTCAATTTACAGGATACATTAAATTCTCAGTAGCATTTTAAGACCATATGCAGCCCATGCAGGTCAATTACCAGTAATCACCATTTCATACAACTGCTTCAGAAGAAATTTCAGTACAACACTAGAGAAGAATGATAGATGATTCTAAAAATTACAACTGAACCTCAGTTCTGAAACCTAAAGCTGAACTTCAGCTCACGTTATTATGGTAAAAGGCCATATCTAACATCTATGCTGTTAAAACCACTCTGAAATGGTAAGATTATAAAAATCTGAGCAAAGATTAGAGAACAGTTGTCTACCTTAAAACGGATGATGATAATTTGTCAGGACTGCCAAATTACTGAAATGCACTAACTGCACTCATGCCCAGCTGCACATTAATTACTAGATTAGAAAGCTATAATTAATTTTCTTAATATCACTACACTGCTTTTCTTCCTTGAGTTAATAAAAACAGATTGCAATCAATCTTTGTTAATTCATGCTGCAGAACATAACTGCCATAGCTATTTCCATACTCAAAGAACACCACATGCACAGCTCTTGCAGTAATATCCTGCCTAGGAGCTGAATCTTCTGACATTTTAATGAAGTGTTGTAATAAGGCCAATAAATTATAAATTATAATTTGACTTAGTATAGTTAGTAGCAAAAGTACAAAAGCTTAAAAATGAATTCTTAAAGAATCTTCTTAATGACAAAATTTAGAAGTGGATACTGTGTTCCAGCACATTTTGAACAGGAAAAGAGGGTTTACTCATAGTTGCATTGCTGAAAACCTTCACTGCTGAGACTAGTAAAATTTCTTCATCAACTGACTTTGCCACTAGAAATAATCAGAAGTGCTCCAGACCTCTGCACATATTGCAAGGAATTTTGAGTAGCAGTAAAAAAAAAAAACAACTTTATAGAGATACAGGGTAAAGTTCATCAAAGTTTTCATCAAGAGCATTCTATTATAAATACAGCAAAGATTATTAAAGCAGCATTCAAAGATCATATCCCAGTGTCCATATCTGTGTTAGTAACAAAAGGTGTTTTTATAAGATGGGAAGGATAATTCACCGTTTTTTCATTTTCCATTAAGACCAAAAGTTGGTTTATTTCTCCATGTCTCATTACTGCTTCAAATGTATTTTTTTTTGGTCCCCTTACTTTCCTTCCTTTGTAAAAGATGAGTGTAGAAATATGAGAATTATGACATTGTGGCATCCAAAGTGTGGTAGCCTATTCTGTTTTGATCCAATAGAACTCTTCACATGGTCAGCTTAAGTGTCAGAAAAGGGAAGAGCAAATGTCAGCAACAAATGAAGGTTGACAGTATTTTTTATTTGGCTGTTTGTGATTTTTAATGTTTCTAAAATCTTCTGGGGAATGGTAAAGAGACGGTAATTTTGTATTTGTGAAAGACTAGAGATAAGAAAAGGGATTTTAAGAGAATATATAGCCTTCAGCAGCAAAAGCTGCTTTTTATTACTTTTTTTTTCACCCAAATTTCCCTACAGGAGTCCAATTTGCCTTACACTGCTAAATGTTATAAATATGTTTTATTTATATATATATATATATATAAAAAA
>VWYI01023831.1:0-17320 GCA_013399455.1 Anthoscopus minutus | reverse complement strand
CATAAGATAACTGCAGATATCCTGTCTATCGAACACAGGAAACCNCTGCAGATATCCTGTCTATCGAACACAGGAAACCAGTTTTCCAAAGATTTGTTTGTCACACATGCATTGAAAAGGTAAAAAGGTCAGAATGAGGAAAAGCCATTTTACTTCTTCATTTCTAGTGACCCCACCTCAGAACAGACCCCAGACTCGTTTTTAAGAACAAAATACACATGCTTAATAGCCTTTCTGCCAATCAGCATACAAAGTGGAGAAAAGGAGGTGACAGGGATATGAGTATGCATTTGTACTTTGAGTATTCAACACTTGTGTGAATAAAAGGCTTTGTACTTACCTGTGAACTTTACAGTGCATATTGGGGAATTATCCCATACACTTTCTAACTTCAACTGTTAGAGAGTCTTTTGTCCCTTGCAGTTGAATATCGATATTAGATTGATATTCATATTTTAATAAATCATGGTTAAATACTTTGACTTTTTTGAAGGGGTTAGTTTTTGCCAATGTAAATTCAGGCAGCTGAAAACTACTTCACCCTTCAAGGCAATGAGGATTTTTAGCATAGATCAAGCTTTCAGTGAGTCTTAGAGCAATTCATGCCTGTGTCCTGACAGAAAGACTTACTGAAGTGTCTTAATATAGTTTGAATTATATATATTTGTTATTAAGGACAAGACAGAGTTTTTCCCCAAGTTTGCATTAGCTCTGCATAGTAGTTGTCAAAAGAAAAATCCACTTTGATCTATCTTATGATTCAGGAAAACAGTAGCTGTTAACTCTGTAGCATCATGCAGGGATGAAGGCCCTATTCTATGTATTCACTACTATAATAAATTTTTTTTATGTGTAGTATATCTCTGTGGAGATAGAACTGCTTGAGCATCAACTTAAGACCGTGGGATGATAGTAAGCCTGGTCATATAAGATTATGCTTCCAGAATGTTCTCAGTTTTCTCCCCTGATTGGTAGTTATTTGCCACATTATTTTTAATATTTGTAATCTCAGTGTGTGATTGGAACCCTCCCTTCAGATCCACCCTCATATCTTCCGTATATATACTGTTGTATCCATCCTTTTCACGCCTTTTGTGGTTGACCCTTTACTGAGTGTTCGCCTTTTGCCTTTTGTTATTTTGCCATTAAAGCAGTTTTACTTTTCGGATCACACAATCACACCCATACTGTTATTTAGCGACACCACTCCCGGCTGGCCCGGGTCCGGCATCGTAAAACCAAAACATGACATATCTCTTTCTATCAGACCACAATAAGTGAAGAAGAGGTAAATTAGCAAAACTTTCTCTAAGATATAACTTCATTTTATACATGTCCAATGTCAATACTTCAAAATTCATTGCAAAAAACATGTACAGAAACGTACTTGGATTTGCAGGCATGCTGAGAGATTGTCTTGTAAAATTTAATTGCTCATTTATTTTATATTTTAATTATTCTAATACTACTACATTTCATATAGAACTAATTGATGAGCGAATATAAGTAGTCACAGCAATATGCGCAGACCAATACAGAAGGAACAAGATTTAGAGATTTGTGTCATGAATCTTAAATGCTTTTGTTTTAGAGGACAGAAATGAATATAAGCTTGTCTGAGCCCTATTCAAGTAATTCCAGCCCATCAAAAAAAGGGACTAGAGGAATTCAAGTGCTGTATTAGTTTCTTTAATCTTCATTCTCACTGATTCACTAACAGTGTAGATATGATCTTTAGAGCAGGTTCTATTGCAAAGCCTGTCTCTTAACATTCCCCCCCTGCCCAGTTGATGCAATTTCAGCTCGCATGTGCTACTTGACAGCAAATGTCATTTACAAGACTTAGTAAAAAGCTGCTGAAATCTAACTGCTTCTGTCCTTCCTGTCCTCTTTGATACCCCTATGAACCACATTCTGTGTGTGCCTCTGGACTTGCATGGATGAATAGTAGAGAAGTAACTGTTTCTCATGTAGGATGTCTCAATCTTCAGAGGCTTTTTAGAAAGTAAGATTTTTCTAGAAAGCTGCTGCCTTCTATTTCATTGGGTTTTTTCTTTTAGCTGTGATGGAAGACATTCTTAAATGTTCAGAAAGATGTGTGGTGTTTCTTTTAAGATCTGTTGCAAAACTTGTCAAGATAGTCCTCTGGGGAGCCTGGTCCTATATGACAAATTTGTACAAAATAGCTCCAGAAGTGATTATTCATTCTGAAATCAGAGGCTTTTTGAAAAGTATAACTTAGATGAGTTTATAAAATCAAACCCTTTCCAAAGTGGAAAAGAACTTTCATAGAAGTAAATTCTCATTTGTAGTTCATTTAATAGCTTAATTTATTAAACACAGTATGTAAAACACACATTGTTTCACTTTAAATGTTTATACACAGAAGGATTTTTAACCACAAAGCAACAAGAGCTTCCCATACCCTACTTTCCTATGGGAGATACAAATATTAAATGCTACAGTAATTCCTGGCTCATTAAACTCTCTTTTCCTTGCCTTCCCTTTATTTCCCTCCAGGCCTGGCACAAACAGACAGGTTTGAATTACAAAAGTAATTTTTAAACAGTTCCAAGGAAAAGTCTGATGATATGAACTCCTGGAAATGGTGAGAACTCCTTGAGTGGTCTACAATTCTTCATTTGGCAAGAAGTTCTTACACAACAGGTTAATCCTTTTTGGATACTGACTCGCAAAAATAATTTGAGTGCCACCACCTAAAAAGTGCTGATATCTATGGTGCCATTTGTGAGAATTCAGGATTATTGGATTTCTATTAGTACTAGGTAGAGGTATTGTGCAAATCTTCAAATGATGCAATTTCACCTCACTTTTCAGCTGCTGGCAATGTACAAAGGGAAAAATAGGCATTAGCTACTTTTTTTTTAAAAGAATCAGAGCTGCTTAAACTATCTGAAAACTACAGTTAATGTACATGTAAGCTCGTCATGCATCAAAAGCCAGATTTTAACAATATATGAAAGGTCAATATGTATTTCTTTAGCTGGATCCCTGAATTTTGACAGTTAGCCTATCCATATACAGAAATCAGATGGTACCTTTATTCTGACAGCATTATCACACCATACAACACACTGTATATCTATCTGTATTACTCTAAGGTACAACTCTCCTCAGTACTTAAACATTACCCTTTGTTATACATCAATCAATGTATTTTTTGTTTGTTTTTACTTTTTTAATTACAGAGAAAATGTTATAATTATATAACTATTCTTTATGGTATTCAAATAAACTTAAATTTCAGATTTTTTACAAGCAAGATGGAATGTCCAGCTGTATGTTCACTCTAACAGTTCTTGCAATTCTTGTTTGAAGGATGTGGCACATGCTGTGAAATGCACTAGTCACCAAAAAAAGTCTCAAAACACATAAAAAATATACACATACTAAAAGCAATTTATATTGACAAATATGAATGTTGTTTATTAAGGCTGTGCTTCAGAAAGAGGATGTTTAGGGTTAAGTAGCCTTCATCAAGGCACAGAATGGGAAGAAGTAAGCACAGCTGTCTGTAGAAGACATGTAAAACCACTAGTGAGGTACACATGCAGCAAACACAATTTAAAACTGCACAACTGGTCTTTATAACAAAACTGAAAATAGTTAAAAGGAAATACTGTGACTTTTCAATTGTCACAGTTCTATTTCATTATTAAAAACATAGCAAATATCTCCAAACATAAAATTTACAATTTGAATAAATGAAATATTTTAAACAAAGTGCTTCACAGATCTGAACCCTGCATGGTTGTACTGTCTGGTCTAGAAGCATTTTGTAGACATCATAGGAGCATTCCACACAAAACTGAAAATATAATTCAGATGAGTAATAAACAGGACATTTATAACATTTTTACACTTTCAAGTAGTTGAGTTCTTCCAGCCACTGAGTTTTGTAACAAATGTGTCCTACAGCAGTACAGGTTCATACATTCCTTTAGCAGCAGAGGTCGCCTTTCAAAGGGCACGTGGTCTTTTTGGGTTGATCTGTTTACTGGCCTGTTCCTCCTCTTGTAGAGCTGCCCGGAAAGATTTCACTTTATCTTTAATGAAAAAGAGAGAATGAGTACTAATATGCCTGTGCTCAAGAGATCCTGAAACTAAGGCCTGATGTCCCATATACTGTCCCTAATGCAAAACAAACACTCCTCCACAAAAATAACTGAAGATACAAACTACAAGAAAATTGAGATAAGCTTAAATTTAATATTTACCATACAAACAAATTGCTTAGCAACTTAGTCCCTTCTTAGATGTTACTTCTGTCTCTTCTTAGGAAAAAATTCTTCCCTGTGAGGGTGGTGAGATACTGACACAGGTTGCCCAGAGAAGCTGTGCCCCATCCCTAGAAGTGTTCAAGGCCAGGTTGGACAGGGCTTGGAGCAACCTGGTCAATTAGAAGATGTCCTTGCCCATGGCAGGGAGGAGAATGTGATGATCTTTAAGGTCCCTTCCAATCTAAACCAGTCCGTGATTCTATGATAACAACCTTTCTATGAATGTGAAAAGCATTTGTCATTAAATTTTGGAAGTAAACAGAAGTGCATCAATCATTTTTTTCATCATAGCTAGCACAAGAATAGGAGAAATCCTAGAAAAGAAGTATGTAATCCTTTTATATTCCTCCACCACTCCTGTTCCACAGTAATATGTCCAAGAATGGGAAGAAGGAAACAAAACTGACAGCATATAAAAGTCAGTCCCAAAGTGACAGGACTAAAAGCTGAAATATTCAGTGACCATAATGTGCCATGAGCATAACAGAAAAGTTACTGGGAGAAAGAAGTTTTAACAGTTCTTCCCTCCTGTACAGCTATATATGTATCATGCTATTTGTAAAGATGCATGGATCTTTTAGATATCCTTTATCTCCATGTCAGGGTTTAGATTTGATAATTTGAATTTTTTGATTAACGTATTAAATAATGTAGTGGGTTTTAGAGCTGGTTAAATTTATTAGTGTATTTATATTAGTTGTGAGATATGGATTAGGGGAAGGATAAAATAGGTTTAAAATTTAAAGGATATGAAGAAAATTTTATTAATAGAATTTAAAAAATAGGAAAAAAATTAGAAAGATTTTAAAAAATTTTTTTGTTTAATTTTTTAAATTGATAACTTAGAGATAAAATTTGGAATTTTAAATTAGTTATTATTTTTATAATAGGGTTTTTTTTTAGTTTTTGTAGGGTAAGGAGGGTTTTTTTTGCTATGTTATGGAGATTTTTTAATAAGAAAATAGATTTTTTGTGGTTTTTTATTTTTATCAATAGTAGTTGTTTGGTTTAAAGAATTTGTTATTGTGAAGTTTTAAAAAATTTTTATAGATTTTTTATAGTTGAATGAATGGGTTATGTTAATTTATGGGGTATTATTTTTAAGGATGAGTTGTTTAAAGGTAAAGGTTTTTTTATTTATTTTTGTGATTCTTTTTATTTTTGGGAATACAGGTTTTTTTCTTCTCTCCTTCCTGGGGGGTATAGGATTTTTATTTGTTTTATTTTGTTTTGTTTAATTTTTTATGGGATTATAGTTTTTTTAATATTTGCTTTGTTTAATTAAGGATGTTTTTGTTTAGGTTTATAGTTTGACTTTTTTGGTTTTTTATACTTTTTATGAATTAAAGGGGATTTTAAAATATAGTTTATTTTTATGGTTTTATTAAAAGAATTTTTAGTTTTAATATTAAGGTATTTTTTTTAATTTGATTTTTTATTGATTTTGTTGTTTTTATGTGTTTTTAATGTGGTTTTTCGTTTGGTTTTTTTTGAGAGAGGATTAAGGTTTGTAGGTTTTAGTTGTCAATTGAAAGGGTGAATATTTTATTTAAGTTTGTAGATGATTGTGGGTAGTAGTTGAAATAGTTATGATGATGGGTTGTAGGTTGTGTTGGGCCCTTCCCTCTGCCTGGCAGCCACTGGGGGTGAGAAAATCCGTGGTGGAGGGGGGCCTGGCCCGGCCTGGGGGCCGGCGGGACCCTGGCTCGCCGCGGGCCGGAGGGATGGGGGTAGGATTTGGTGTTAGTGAGATGTTAGTAACTGTGAACTAGTTTTGTTTTGGTTGGGATCTTACGGCCTCCCATCCTCCGCCCGGGAGCTGTTTGGGTCTGGCCCGGCCCCGCCAAGCCTCGCGAGCTGCGGCATAACGGGCCGGCCCATGCCAAAGCTCAGTTATTTTTGGAGGCTTGAAGCAAAAAAGGACCCTTCCCAGGCTTGCCTGTTTTTAAAATGTGGAATTTACAGAGGTGGACCTAGCTTCTAAATGGCCTTAAAAACTGTCGATTCTCAGAGCTAGACAGTTATCGGTCTTTTTTCAGACACAGAGGAAGCTCCCAGCAACTTCTCTCAGAAAATTCATTTCCATGGGTGGTTTTCTTCCTTCTTCCTAAATATTAACCAATGCAAAACCAGCACACTCCAGTATCTTGTTTCAAAAGCAGTATCTAATAAGTTATGGAAGAATGGGGAGTCACCTAAACTGGATTTTTTCTGCTGTTGTCCCAAATTGTCTTTCCCTGAAGAGGAAGCCATCATCCATAAGAAACAAAAGAATGTACATCAAATTCTTTGCTAAAGTATACTGGTACCAATACATGCATACAAAGCAAGCAGAGCACATCTGATTTGCTTGATGTATTCTAACTTATACCAAATACTCAGACTGAGTAAAATGTAAGATTTTATCTTATAATGAGTTTTCTAACACAGATAAAAAACTCCAAAATAAACCAGTATAGCATGTCTGCTGGAATGCAGATATATAGAAAAACTAAAATAAAAAATTAATCTCCATGAGGTACCAAGCTGACAGGCTGATTTTAAAAGACAAATGAAGGAGTCAATTTTGCTAACTAAAAATTATCTGCAGTTGGTTTTTCAACAGAAAGACTGACAAAATTTTGACAGAAAGGCTGCTAAGGAAAAAAGTAGGCTAAAAGCCACACTACTCAGGACTCAACGTTACTCTTAAGCACAGACTGAAAAACAAGAACAGGTTTTCTTTTTTTTTCCATTATTCTTCTGGAACAAAGAAAAAAAAACAACAACCCAAAGTTGCAGGAGCAAGTTTATAGTTCCTGGAGGTAAAGCAGACTCTTCCATTAAACTAAGATGGATTGAATACAGATGTGAGCTTGTTCTTAAATAAATGTTCCTTTCTCAGAACATTACAGGACAGCATAAGGTGAAAAAATACCCCAAAACGCAACCACACTGTTTTTATCTCCTCATTATTACTGCAATTGGCCATGGCATATGAAAATGCACACAAAAGTGATTAAAAGCAATCTACCTCTAAGTTCAGTCAGAATATCAATTTTTTGCTCCAGAATTGCTTCAAGTTGGGTAGCATAAGAATCCACATCATAGTCTACTTCTTCTGTCATCTCCAGAAGAGCTTTTTCATCTTCCAGCCATCTAATAGATTCCTAGGTAAAAGTTAAAAAAACCTCAACTAAATACAATAACAAAGTTTCAACGCAAGTTTCAAGACAATTCATGAGCTGAATCACTCCTTTTCTCAAGATGACCATACTTTTACTGTCTGGTCACCTCACTATAATGTTTCAATACTAAAATGAATCCTTATTCCTAAATTAGCAAAATTGTATGTTTTCTACATAGTTTCTTAACTCCGATGATCATAACAGCAACAGAAAAACACCAGCTACCCCAGTTCTCTTCAAATTCAGAACATTAGATGGTTGTAAAACTAAGAAATTAAGAACTTTATTTCATGGTTATGTACCCTTAGATAGGTATCAAACTTTGAAGCCAGACTGCAATCTTAAGTATGGGCTGGTTGCCACTGACAATAATCATTTTTGTGTCATTATTACAGTCAAGAAGCCAAAATAATTCTGTGCATACTCAAAACAAGTTGTGAGAGAAACTGTATAAGAGGAGAGCTAACTCCCCAGACAGATAAGAATACTGTAAAAGATGGTTAAAGCAGATCTTAGGCATCTTTGCACTCTGAATATTACAAATTTAAAAAAAAAAAAAAAAAAGAGGGGAAAAAAAAAAGAAAAAATTCTTGCAGTAAAGAATGCAACCAGGCACTTAAAGGTTACAAAATCATGCAAAGCTGTGATTAGAGGAACTGATCTCCTTGGAAATTCTTTGACTAAAAATAAAGTAAGCAGCTGACAGTTTTATGCATGCTGAGCCTGAAATACTAAAGTTCTTTTCCTCTGTGCTCAGTAGTTCAAGTGATATTGAAAGTGATGCCTTGGGCTTTTGGGTTTTCTGTTCTGCATTGGCATGTGGCTTTTTGTTTGGGGTTACTAGGATCTTTTCACAGGAAGATGAAGACTCAACAATCCTACTCCAATTGGGGACTCAAGGACATTTTTTCCAAACTTCAGGCTCAAAGTATAAACAACGTGGAAGGACATGGGCGGGCAAGTGGGACTCCTGTATGCAAATGGACCAAAACATAAAAATGTGTGATCTTGTGACTAGGTCCTCCTTTTACTTCCATCTTAGTGCCATCCAGGCAGAGCCCCAATTGTAGCACTGGTGCTGCCTGGGTGTGGCCTTTGAAGGCCTCAATAAATATCCTTTATTCCTCTTAACTCTGTCTAGCCTCTGTTCCAACTCCTCAAGGTATCAAAAGCATAGTCCACATGTTGAGAGGAATGGCTATGTGAACAGAGCCATGTAGACATAGAAAAGCTGTGCTAAAGCAGTATGTCCTTGAGCAGAGTAGTTAGAGATAACAGAAGTCTTGTAGTTAGAAAAACAGAGGCTAGGAATGAAAAACAGAGTGTATGCTAATACAGCTTCTAGAGTAAGCCAATTAAGTAATGCCAGTTGTGCCTATTAATGAGTAGTTGTGTGTAAGAGTATAAATGTAACCGATCTGAAAGAATAAACGAAGCTTGTTATCCACTATGTTAGTGTAATAAAAAGTCTTCCCTCACGGCGGAAAATAGCACCCCATATATGTTTTGTTGCCTTTCAGGACAGATGGAGCTCTCACATTGGGATAGGATTCATGTCATCTAACGTAAACTTGTATATCCAAGAAACAAAGAAAGATCAAGACGTCTAGAGTATGATTAATTCAGTTAATCTATTTTAGCGTTTTTGTTAGGATAGGATGTTTTGTATCCCAAAATCAACAGCTTCAAGGAAAAAGCTGAGAGAAGACAACTTCGGCATGTTACAACTTGTAGATTTTGTATTCGTACAATCCATCTTCACCCATGGCATAAACAAACAAGTAATGCTGCAAATGAAAGTAGCTGACACTCAGACACATTTCCTTCTAATGATTGCTGTGAAGAGCAGTAATCTCCAGCATAAGGCCAGACAGACACACAGAGGCAGTAACATCTTAACCTAATGCAGTTTGTCTCCCTAGAAGTTGCAAGCATTAGGACGTAGCTATGGCATATGGCATGACTTTCATACTTCTGCATACTTCAGGGCTGATGTTTCAAAATAGCTAAATATCTACATCTGTTGTAAAATGTGTTATTTAACATCATTACTGTATTGCATGACCACATATCAATATTCCACTAAGCTACATACCTAAATTGAGGAGATGTATTGTTTTGTCACCCCCTGATTTTTGGTAACAGGGGCCCACAAAGATGCCTCCTGTGAGAAGGTGCTGGAAGCTTCCCACCATGTCTGGCAGAGCTAATGGCTGATGACTCTGAAGATGGACATGCTGCTGGTTAAAACTGGGCCAATGAGAGAGGCTGGTAACGCCTCTGTGATGACATATTTAAGAAGAAAATCAAAACAAAGTCAGAGGTTTTGCTTCTAGTCAGAGAAGAGGAGGAGGTGAGAACATATGAGGGAAAACAACATGGCGACACCAAGGTCAGTGGAGAAGAAGGGGCAGGAGGTGCTCCAGATTCCAGAGCCGACATTCCTGCAGGCTGTGGTGATGACCATGGTGAACTAGGTTGTCCCCCTGCAGCCCATGGGGATGCATGGGGGATGCAGAGATCTACCAGCAGCCTGTGTGGGGAAGTGCTCATGCTGGAGCAGGTGGATGCCTGGAGGAGGCTGTGATCCATCAGAAGACCTGGTGGAGAGAGAGTGCCCTTGCTTCCAGACTGGAGAAGCCTGTCCTTGGAGGACTGCGCCCCATGGAAAGAGATGCCCACGTCACAGCAGTTTTGGGAGCACTGTCTGTCCGTGGGGGGAATTCACGTTGGAGCAGGTGCAGTAGGGCTGCTTCTCATGAGAGTAGACCCAAGCTGGAGAAGTTCACAGAGAACTGTCTCCCATGGGAGGGACCCCATGGTCTCACAGGGGAAGGACTCCTCTCCTAGAGCAGCAGAAGGAAATCTCAGTGATGAACTGACCAAAACCCTCACGCCCTGTTGCCCTGCGCTGTTGGTGGGAAGGAAGGAGGGGCTGGGGGGGGAAATGATGTTTTAAGGGCTTATTTTACTTCTCATCATCCTCCTCTGATTCTATTAGTAATAAAATTCACTTTGTAACTTAAGTTGAGCCTGGTTTGCCCTTGAAATATTTCTCTTGGTCCTTATCTAACTCATGAAGTGTTAATTAATTTTTTTTCCCTCCTCTGCCCAACTGTGGCAGGGGAGGGTGAGCGAGTGACTCATGGGTACCTGGCATTGGGCCAGTGTCAAACCACAACATGTGTATTCCCTATGGGTTTAATGTTTTGCTATTTTCTTGCAGGAGATGATCCAAATGGACAGCTTGACTAAAGATTCTAAGGTTATGAACAGAAGCAATTCACATTTCCTTTGGAAAACTAGTGATTCATACATATTAGAATTTATTTTGTAAATATAGACGGCTCTGTGGTGCTGATGAGCATTACACTATGTGGTCAGTACTCCTTTCAAAGACCCTGACTAGTAGCAAATGAAAACCTTATGTATCTGCAAAAAGGAAGAAAACAGGCACTTAGAAATATATTTGTTTCTTCTGGATCTCAGTATCTCAGAGAAAGATGTCACAGAAGGATATTTAGAGAAAATACTTGGAGGGAGTATTGCTGTATTTTAGAAGCAGGTGACCACACAGAAATGGTGCTGATATAGGGACATTACTATATAGACACATTACTATTAATTGCCAACTTTGGCATAGGAATACTGGCATAAACTAGACAGTGAAATTGGAAATTTTGGGACCAATCTGAGTAAGCTCCCTACAACTAGAAAAAGCAGTCACTAATGCTGGAAAAGGACTAACAAAAAATATAGTAAATAGTTGAAATAGTAAAAAGAAAATAGCAACTTTTCTTACAATACAGTCTGTTTAGGAAATACCTGAAAGAAGTAGAATGACCAGATGATAACCTACATCTTCAAGAGTGTGCACTTTCATCGGCAAAACCTGAATTCTTGTACTAGGATAAAACAAGGTAGGCTCCATCTTTTACCTGGAAGACAGCCCTGTGGTCTTCTACTACTTGCTCTTCCATTTCCACCATTTGTGACACAGCTTCATGGAAAGTAAACAACTGTGGAGAAACTTCTTCCTCCTAAAAGCAATAGTTAAGCTTGTTAGACTCAAAAGAACTGTGACTACAGGAAATATACTGAATATAATCACAGATTATGAAAATAAATATGCAGAAAGCAGAATCTGTCAAAAATAATACTTTCTAACAAGAAAGATCCAGAAATGAGTGGACAGAGCAATAAATTTAAACTGTTCACAGAGTTAAATTTAATTCATATTCATTAAAAATTTCCAGCCACTAACCCTAATGGATACTGGAAAACAGAATATTCCCCATGAAAAAAAACCAACAACAAGTTAAATTAGTGGGAGGAGGAATTCATAAGGGAATAATGTTAATTTCTAGTAGGTTTTAAAAAGAAAACTTGTTTTCTGTCGGGGCTTTTTGTTGTGTCAATTTTCAAAAAAGAGAACAGCAATTACATTCAATACATTTCAGGAAATCAAAATTAAATTAACTCTTTGAAAAAAAAGTGTGATAAATGTAAAGTAAAAAATCCAAAAAGTATGTTGTGATGAATACATTAAAAGAATGCACAAATAGGATTTACAAACTAGGACAAACAGGACTTCTTTAAATATAAATAGTTAATCATAATAAAAGGGGAAAACACTAGGTAGGCTGCAATTAATGTTTTAGCAAAACAGTATGGTTCCTTATACCATGCTTTTAATACCTTTTAAAAAACACCTTGAAAAGCTTAATTGAATTCCACATGAACAAGGAAAAAGTATGATATGAAAGAATATCTGGCTGTAAGGACTGTCCAGTGGGAAGCTCTAGGAATCACTAGCATGTTCTTATAAAATAAAGTCCTGGAAGAAGAGACAGTTATTAAAATGAGAAATACAGCAAACATGATATAGAGGTGTTTGAAAAGGCAGAGAGTCTGGAGAAAAATAATTTAGAGTAGTAAGGATTTTTCTTTTGTACCTTTCATCAGCATTTTCACAAACCCACTTGAACATTTAAGAAACCAGGACTAGAGCTGATAATCAGTAGTGAGGGAAAAAAAATGCCCTTTATAAGATGCCGCTCAATCCCAGCTCTCCACTCATGCAGCCCAAGGAGATATCCGGGAGCATGATGTGACTTTCTTCCAAACACTGCTCTGGGGTTTCACTCCATGAAAATCATGATGTTGGGAAGAGGAATGATGGGTAGCCAGATTTTTAACACAGAGAAAGACAAACTCTCAAAACAGGGTTCCATGCAGGAAAAATAATGGTCAAAACCACAGGAGTGTTAAATAAAATGGATGCATTTCCCCAGCTACTTCTAACTATCTAATAAGAGATAAAGCTATACTGGAAAAATGTGCACTAAAAATGTGAGCACCTAGAACAGACCCTGCCTAGATATTAAAAGCCCTAATCAACAAGGAAGATAAGGAAAAGTAAAACATTCTTCATTCACCATTCAAGAAATCTTTTTTTTTTCTTTTTTTTTTGTGTATGTAGGAATGAACATAATAGCATAAAGTGAAAAGGTTAAAAGGCATACTGTATCTACTTAATGATATTGCTAACAGGCTATATAAATACACATTACTCTGGATTTGTTTTGCCACTTAATTTATCATCTCTTTCTGTGCAATGCTGTAAACTACTCACATTTTGTTCACAAAGCAGTTTGAGATCATCTCTCTGAGGAGAGCTCCCCACACCCCACTGTGTCTCTAAGTCATCGATCTGATTGGGAGCATGGTGTATAATAGGACAGATATCTCCAGCACTAGGATCAACCATCAACTCCTTCATCCTGCATTCAGAAAATATTTAAATTTTAAATTAGTAACTTCCTGTTCAAAAAAATCAGAACCAAAAATAAAGCTCATTTATGCACAATTTATTTCATTTAATAAGGATGCTGATTTCAGCTTCACAAATTTAATGTATTTTTAGTGACAAAAATATGTTAGTTCAACTCCTAAAAAGCACAGACTTTCAACTACTTGCAGGTGGATTGCAGTCCATCTTCTTGCAAGAGGCATTTTTGATTGAAATCTTACTACTCATTAACTGTTAAGAGGGCATAAATGTCCAGATCCTCAATATTAACTCCTCAGTAAGGAATAATATTTGAAAGAAAAGTTCATTCAGCATCCTAAACCTGACCATCTTCTTTTTCTGTGCACACAATTGTACTTTAAAAAAATTAGTTAATCAGTACCCTACTAGATGTTATAAGCTAATCCACTAAGAATTCTGAAGAAAATAATAACTTGCAGCCAACTATCTCAGAGAATGAATAGATCCTTTAATTGAAATAATTTAAAAGGTGAAAATATCTTATTAAAATGTAAGGTTATTGCAGCATGAAAATAGTTTAAAAGATTGATAAAGATTCTATATAAAAAAAAAGCCCATTTAAAAGAATGCTTATGAAACAAAGACATCAAACTCTGCAAGTATAGCAAGTTTTAGAACAAACTTTTAATTTTTAAGGGGAATTTATTTTTGAAGTAGCACATATTTACTACAATGGAAACTATATTCCATTCATCTTTGGAATAATTAAAAGTTTTAAAAATATATATGCATTAAAATTGTTTTCTTTTTTAATTCGTTATATTCAAATTACCGTAAACACAGATTTGTCAGATTTGGCCCGTTAAATGTATGAAGGTGACATCACTTTTTTTTGTTTTTTTAATGTATGAAGGAAACTAGCAAACTTGGATGCAGAGTGTGGTTGTTGTGAACAAAATAATGGGAAGATGATTGCAGATCATGCAGGACCATCACCTGACAAACAAAATAAAAACAAAGTATGTGTGACTCAAGACAAAGGGACTAATGAAATGTTTGTCTGTAAAGTTACATTGCCAAAAAGAAAAGTAAAAAATAAACATTCAAAATATAGAATGAAGTAGACCTGGTGATTGAAGGAGAAAAGTCATCATACTCATAAGAAGGAGAGACATCAGAGCGACTGCCACTACCCTGTGAGAAGGGAATGTCTGAAGGACTAATTCCAAATTCCTTTACTCTGCAACAGCAAAATACAGCAGCAAATTAAAATAAAATTATCTCATAAACACAGTTAAAATAACTGTTTAGCATTCTTTAATAGTTTAACAATAACATTATTTTTACATTAAAAAAGATTACTGTTGACATATTTAAATCTGCAAATAGTTACAGATCACTAACAAAATTGAACAAAATCAGTGCTGGCAATTTGCAGGAGAGTATAATAGCAGTGTTTTCAGAAGACCAATTCTAGATTTCAGTTTGTGCAGTTAATAAAATTTGCTCTACATTCATTACATTTCATTAAACTGATCCTTTTAACATAACACACCACTACAGTGCCTTAAAATCGATACTGCCCCATCTTACACTGCACAGACACTGGTGTTCAGCACCTAAAAACTACTTGTACTATGAAAATTATATATTGATAGAAAAAAATTAAAATACTGCACAAAACACATGAAGCAACTTTACAGTGATAGGCATGAAAAATTAACTCTACCCCAGCCAAAACCAGCACAACCTCGTAAAAATATATGAATTTAACATCAAGGGAAAGAAACAGCTTTTGCATACCAATTTAGCATACTAGGAATAGATATTTGCTTTTCAGTGTCAATTTCTGAAGTCACTTCAGCAATATATAGTCTATAAGGTATAGAGAGATCCAATTAGCTTTGATTAACATGACACATCCTTCATTATGTTACTGTATGCAGGGGACTAGATACCCCCTTCTCATCAGGAAGGAAATCACATAGACTGGTTTAAGCCAGGTAGATTTGCTACTAACTTGATCCAAACAGAAAGACATTTGGATACTGAGAGGAATGGACGATAAGTTACCCTAGCAGCCCTTTGTGACCGATTAGCAATTGGCTGCAGGGAGGGGGCAGGGGAAGCAAAGCAGGAGAGGATGTGGTTCTGCCCTATCTATCACTGGGACAAGCAGACCACTAGGTAGTAACAATAGGCAAAATCAAGCTTTCTGATGGCCCAGAAACTCATTTGCCTCCTTTGTTCTTTGCAGCAAAGTGATCAGTGGGTCTCTGGGGTGCAGGGTCTGATTGCAGGCATATGCAGGACCCCATCTTCTGAAACATTAATCATGGAACTGCAGCTGTGGAAGGCTCCTTCCACACTGACTGAAGAGACAAACACTTTCAGAGAGCAGTACAGGTCTCAGAGATGATGCATTAGGCTCTGGAGGCACTAACTTATTCTCCACTGATTATATCACTGTTGGATTAGCTGACTATTTAGGGATCTCAGATATTTACCTGATGTTGGGAAATATAAAATTTAGGCCACAGCAACTGCTGAATTTTCATAAGAATAAGCTAATTGAGATAGATCTATATATGATATGATATATATATAAAAGAAACATGCTGGCAACTGAATGCAATTCCACCAAGGAGATGAAAAATCACATTGCAGAAAGTATTTCAGCTAACTCCCCAGGGAATCATCATGAAAACTACCTACCCTTAATGCAAGAGGTGATACCTCCAGAGCAGGGACAAAACTAAGAGAGGCATCTCCCAGATTCCTTGCAATCCCCACTATATCCATTTCTGGATAATGACTTAAATGCAGTTTCTATTGATTCTCTTGTAATGGTTGTAAAAAGTTACAAATTGAATTAAATGAGAGCTTGAATCAGTAATCAGTATTTTGAGTTGAATCTTATTAAGAAATGCAACTACACTAAAATTTTTCAAGTAGTTAAAATAATTATACATCACGGAACAACAATATTCCAAATATCAGTGATCGACAGCCAATATATCTATAAACAATGACATTTTCCATACCTATTTGCATATCTCAATGTATTTAGAGTGTTTTCACATGATGTTATCCCTGGAGAAATTGTAGCGATCTGGAGAAAACAAGCCATGCATTAATAAATCACTTTGTACAGATGAAATGGTAGATGAATTTAAATTATTTTTTTATCTACATTTCGATTTGAGATGTTCTACAAAAACTCTCTACTATGTACATAAAAGATGGATAAGAGAACCAAGGAATGAGGACCAAATTCGCATCAGAGGCAAAGAAATCCATACCTGATAAACCAAATACTAAGAACTGTGTAACTTGGGACCAATGAACATTATACCAATTAATTTCTCTGGGTTTTGACTGCTATAAGTATATTAAAAAATGAGTAAAGAGTCATGTGTCATGGAATGATTTTCTCTGCACATCCGGGCAATGTGTGGATGAAATGATTTTTGTTGCACATCCTGGCCAGAAAAACATCCTGGACAGAATAAAGTAATGTCTTGATTCTTTAACACTAAAAATATGGGAGAAGTTTTGTTTTTCCAGTAGTTTCAGTGACACTAATACAGTGGTCTCTCAAGGAGTGACATGTCAAGTCAAAACTTCAATTTATTTTAGCAACCATACCTGAAATATTAGGAATTGAAGAAATTTCAATTTCCCCCATCTCACAGTCTTCCTAAATAATATGTAAATGCAAAACCTTAATTAAAAAGAAAATAAGACTCCTCAAGAAGGGAAATATGCAACTCAGTAGAAACTAAGTCTAATGTATCCTGCAAACAATTACCACATTATTTTTATATCTATATATATCTATATATCTATATATCTTTGTAATCTGTTCAGGCAAATTGTATACTTATTTGAGAGACCTATTTTGACCACTCTAAAACTGTACTTAATAATTCTAAAGATAAGTATGTTTATTTCCCTAAGTTTTATTTTTTTTTCCTGAACTGAATATTATCTGTAAATAATACTTAATAGCTCACTTATTATGAAACCTAAGTGGAATGTAACAAAAGATTAACCACAAGTAACATTGTAACAAGATG
>VWYI01023828.1:0-20095 GCA_013399455.1 Anthoscopus minutus | reverse complement strand
ACGAATTACACATGTATATATATTACATGTGAGGAAGATTCAAATTCAAAGTGAAGGTTGCTGATATAGTTAACACCATCTTGTCCAATTTTCTTCTCTTCTTATTTCTTCTCCTGTTGCATCATGGACTTGGTTTCAAAACTTACTCTCTATCCCTATTGCTGACAAGTTTCAGAAAAATGAATATCAAGTACAGATACCTTTTCATGAGAAGACAACACTATATGTCTTTCATCAGTTCTTTCATCAATTTTGCATGTTTATGGGCTGAATAGCATTCATGTTCCGTTTAGTTTTAATTTCAGGATGACATTCTCAAACATTAGTATGGAAAGAGGTGGATTTTTTCCCTTTTCCCCCGATTCACCCCCAAATCAAAACAATTGTGTTTCCTGCTCTAAAAACACAGAAGAATTTTAAGTTATAAAAAATATTCATTCTTAAGTGTTAAGAGTATGTACACAAAAATGTCAGAATGTATTTTAAGGAGTATCTGTGTTTTCATTGTTTCAGCAGCCTAATGGTCTATAAAAAAACATAGTTGTTATTACAAATTTCCAAATTGTGGTTGCATAGATTTTTTGTTTTTCTTTTCAAGACTGGATGCACTGAATGTGAAACATCAAAGATAGCAGTAACGATGCTACGTAAGGATGATATGGACTGCATTAAGCATCTGGAATTACACTGTCCTTACCTGAGACTGAACACAATATGAAAACCACAGTTGTATTACCTGGCATTTACAGGGAAAGAAAAAACAAAACACTACAAAGAGATCCTTTGAAAATTGAGTGATGGGAATTCTAGTTCCTTTTTGCATGTCAAGCAGTTTACGAAAGTTGTCTTATGTGATGGCTTCAGCCACCTACCTTTGCTCTGAGAGAAATATGGAAGTTAAGTGTTCATGAAAATCAACTACGATTTTTATATTTGTTAAATGAAGGAATAGACTAGACTAGGAGCATGGATACCTTGCCCTGGATGTTATCTGTACTAAATGTTCAGGATGGCCCATAACTCAACAGCTTCAGGAAAGATACTACGGTCAGATGACTGCTTGGAATGTTGTCTGGCACCTTGCAGATGGTTTCATTTAGAACTTAGGGTTGAAAGAAACAAAAAATACCCAGTTACCCCTTTTTTCCTTAAATCAACCAACAAATCAGTTTTTTCCCTAGTGTCTCTAAGATGAGCATGTCTTGTTTGTTGTTGCACTAGATGAACTTGAATACACCTAAACAGAGTAAATCACTGTAATTTCTCAGGAAAAAGAAGTAAATTATATTATTCAAAGAGTGAATTCAAATGGATGAATATCTAAAACACCTGCACTGGATCAGTGGTCTCTGAGTAATAAATACACAGTAGAAGTTGCACAGATTTCTTTCTGTTCAATGCTGGAATAAAATGGTTTTCCTTAATCTGCTTTCTGTGGTGCAAAAAATATTTTAATGTATGTTTCCATTGGTAATAATCCTAAAATACTTGTTTTTGGAGTAATGGATTATTCTGTTCATGCAGGTGGTAGGTAAAGATTAAACAAGTGCAGATTTAGCTATAGGAAGCATGCTTGCTTTAAAAACCAAACAAATAAGCTCATTTGAGGGAATGAGAAAACCCTGGAATAACACCTCAAAAAAGCCCACATATTTAGCCTGCTGTTTATCCTTGATCTCATCTAATCAGTAGTTCATATGTCTTCCAAGAATATGCCTTCATGGGATTGCACTCTATATTAGAAATGCAGAGAGAGAATGAAATAGACTTAAATGTCATAATTTAACTTTCTTGGCTCTTGGTTGATTTTTTAAAGGCTGTTTGAATGATATTTTAACTTTTATTGGTAAGCCCTACCTAAAATCAGCTGAAATATTATAATTACTAGAGAGGGTACTTTCTTTGTTCTTCTTTTTATTGAAGCAAGAACTATTTGATATACCTTGAGGGGGAAATAGTTTGAGCTTGAGTAATAGTGTAATCCTTCATTAAAATGTATTTATTTTGCCTGGGATTTGAGGGCCCTGCTCACAAAAACTTCAATATTTATGATCTAATTCTTCCAACGGTACTGTACACACCCAAATTTTTGTAGCTTTGGGCATAGTTTCACTTGGTCTTCAATATATTTTTTTTAATTTCTTGGAGAATGTAAATTATTCTAAAATTCTTTAACGAAGATCTGGGACATTCTGTAGTCTAGATGGGTTTTTATCCTTAATTTTTTTCTTATTTATTTATTTTAACTCCCTATTTTAAAGTGCAGTAGTAGAGTAAGAAAACGGGAAAAATCTTTTGGGGAAAATGGTTTCTTAATTGTCTTTCACTGAAACTGTCCTTTTCCCTGAAAAAAAATCTTGAAAATGTTCATTTTCAGAAAACTTATTTAGACAGTATTCTACCTGTAAAACATGATGTCCACTGTGAACACATATCCTCACTAAACTGCTGCTGTGGATGATTAACCTTTTCATTAAAGGCTTGAAATGCATTTAGAATATCAATCTAGATGTCCTTGAAGTCCACCTCTTGGTCTAGCACATAAAGGTAATATGTCTGTTTTGTTGTATCTTCTCATATATTTATGGACGTTAAGATTTTCTGTAACCTACTAGTTTGTTGATAATTGATTTTAAACATAAGGGTTTTTTTTCAATATAGGAGTGTTGCCTTGGCTGTCTTTCAGCGCGCCTTCTTTGTACTATCAGAATTTAACACATTTACCATGTGTTTGCCTTTGGATTTATTAACTGTCTTTCCACTGTCATTTAAGTTCATGGGTGTCATCTGTATTTTTTCCCAACAGAAAATTTCACATCTGTACATACCTGTATATATCAATTCAGCGTGTACCATGGGGAGCTATTTTTGTATTATTTAAGTGTACTTAAAGATGTGCCCTAAGAGAAGAACAACAGTACTACTGCTTTCAGTAGAGGAAAATTGTCCTTCTGTATTCTGTTCCTTATTTAATATAAAATACTATCTTGATAGACACATAATAATTTAATTATTTTATTAATGGAGCATTTACAGGAGGTATTCTTTTTATTCAGCCTACTTAATATCTTAAGAACAGTTCTTGGTAATTTCACTTACAAAGTAAAATTAAATCTGCTACCAGGGAAGAATTCTAAGGGGCATTTTAACTCGTGCATATCAACTTACACGGCTATTCTTGATTTTTTTATTGATTGATCTATTGTATGGAACAAATATGCTGCACTGAGATTACTGTGCATTGCAATTGCAGGTAGGGATTTTGGTCTGTATCCAGGGTTATGTCAGAGTATGAATGCAGGCAGCCTTCACTACAAGAATAGTGAAGAATAGGTGGTTTGTCCTGGCTTTGTGGCGGTTGAATTGTACATACAGTTCTTCTCATGCTGGTGATTAAGGTATGTAAGTGCTTTTGTAAATCTGGCATGCTTCCCCTTGCCTTTAATGTACCTCAATCCTGCACCTATTTAAGCTGACTGCTTACATCTGTACGGTTTGAATCAATACAGTTTGTAGTAAAAGTAGTAATATGTAAGTCTGGTACAGTAATTAATTTGTAAACTGAGACTGCTAATTAGGATTATTACTTACATTGCCAGTCACATTTTGTAAGTATCAAAAGTAGTCCCCTCTTTGTAAGGGATTTAGGTCTAAGTATAATGAAATTGTTTTTAAATGTCCATGTATCAGTACTCTGGAGGATATTAAAATGAAAAGATGCTGAAATCACTTAAATCAAATTGTGGGTGTAAAGCTGATTCTGTTGTCTACCCATAATTTAAACTGACAGAGTTCCAAATCCATATCCTAAATGGGACCTTGATTGTGTGATTGTGTCCCAGTCTATATCCCGAATGGCTACGAATAAAAAAAAAAGCAAAAAGTGTGCCCTTTAAGGCTACATTTCTCATTTTGTTTGATTATAAATGAGACAGATAATGCAGTCATTATACAGTTCTGAAGAAAAATATATTTCCACAGATCAGGATGTATACTTATTCATGACTGTATGCATAATGTGACTTAAAATATTTTTTTTCTTCAGAGCATTTGTAGATTGTTATGTATGTATATTCTCATTCCACATTATGAATTATGAATAATTCTTCTGGATATATCCAGAAACCTTTTTAAATCAAAGGAATCCTCATTTTGACATATATTCATAGCACAAGGAGATGGTCTTTAGGTTTCAGAGAATTTTACTGCTTATTCTGTTTAAATGGCTACCCAGAGCTATGGCTGAAGCATGTGCTTTGAGCATATATTTTACTACCCACTTAATTGGGGAGGTGGGGGTTAGGAAATGGTGACAGTATTTATTCTTCTAACCTTAGCCCCTTAAATTTTGTGATTGAAATCAGAGATGATTTTTAATCATGCTGTGGCTGATTTGAAATCTACAGTGAAATCGCTGAAATCTTCCAAACACCACAGAAGTGTCCTTTGTCATTCACTTTTTTCTTAATGAATGTGTGATTTTTTTTTTTTTTAATTCAGGTTTTGGGCATTCACCGACCTTTTTTTCATATGACAGTAGAAACCTTTTCAGCAATTAGTTAGTGTGAAGAGACCACAGCCTGATAGTGACATTTGACTTTGCCATAAATAAATAAGGGTAGGGAGTAATAAATGCAGCAGCAAACATTTTGTTGTGGGTTTAGAGCTAGCGGCAACTCACTAGCACACTTATTTTCTGTTGTGAGATATGATTTTTAGAAGAAAGGAAAAACACAGGCTCAAACTTAAGACTATAAGGAAAATTTATTAACAAACTAGAAAAAAAAACCAAATGAAAAGGAAAAGTCCAAATGAAACTTCCAGAACACTTCTCTCCCCTACCCACTTATTTCCTTCCCACCTGACAACATAAAACAAAATCTGGGATTTAAAATCGGTTATCACTTCTACAATAATCTTTCTTCAATTCTCATAGGGCAAGGAGTCTTCTTTTTCAACACTTTGGAGATATGTCCACAAGAACAGCCCTCTGTGGCTTGCATCTTCACAAAACAGCAGCTGCCCGGTTCAGAAAAAAAAACTCTGCTGTTGTGAAACTCCTCCCATTTTCTTTCATTGAGTCAATGGGTCATTGTCAATTTATGGGGTATCATTTTTAAAGATGGGCTGTTCAAAAGAAAAAGACTCACTTTACTAATTCCTACAATCATCTTCATCTCTAAGAAACACAAGTCTTTTTCCTCTTCTCAAAGCATCACTGCTTCTTTAAAAATCTGCTACTTCTGGTCATCTGTTACCTCTGGTCAAGTTCACACTGAACAGGCCACCATCTCCCCATATTGTTTTCTCTCATGAATTAAAGGAAATGCTGTAGTTATTATAGTCCATCTCCATAGTGTACCAAAAGAACTTTCAGTCTCAATTTTCAAGACATCTCCTTATTTCTTCTCTCTTCATTTTAATACTTAAACTCTTTTCCAACTGACCCAGTTCTGTTCATGTTGTTACCTTCTGGTTTTTTCTCTCACCCAAGGGAGAAGTCATGATCTGCGAGTCTCATCTGGGCACTGGCAGGGTTAACATTTCACCCAGGTCGGCAGTGGCTGGAGCAGTCACGGTGATAGATTGCAGGAAAAGCGGAGCTTTTCTCTTCCTCTGCTCCGCAGCCGCTGGAGAAAGCCGCACTGAAAACAAAGGGGGGGGGGTGAATCCGGCCTCTCATCCCCATCCGGGAGCTGCTAGCTTTGGCTCAGGCACGACTCAGAGGAATTCCGGCTCGGCCCGGCGGCAGCCCCACCCGGCCTGGCCCCGGCACGCACGAGGCTGCGTCTTCTCCCCTCTACTACCTTCAGAAGCCGGAAACTGAAAAGAGAGAGTTCAGAGTTTCCCGGGCTTCACAATGGGTATTCACGGGGGTGGAACCCAACTCTGAATGGCTTATAAAGCTGTCAGTTCTCAGAACTGGACAGACACTGGCTCTCTCTGAAACTCCCAAGAGTCTCTCTCAGGAGAACCATTTCTGGGGATGTTTCACTTCCTTCTTTTCCAATACCAACCAAGGTCAAACCAGCACACATTTTTACATTTTACAGTGAAGAGATTTAAAATTCTTTTTTAATCTAGTCTTTTTTGCAGACAGGTGCTTTGTCTGTCCTTGTGAATAAATTACTCAAAATAAAGGACCTCATATTTTCTGATTTTTATTTTTTACTAGTTTCAATAGATTACCTAATGAAAACCTTTTATTAGATAGGAGGATTTGCTCTTAACTATCTTCTTTTTTTTGTTAGCTGCATTTTTTATTCAGGCGCACAGTCTAGTAGTTAGCACTGAAGTGATGTATTTTCAGCAAGGTAGATGAGATATTGTATTTTTGATTATTCAGATTCTGTTTGATTTTGGTTTTGCATGTGGCTGGCAGCAATAAAGAATTCAGATAAACTTATGGAATGACAGGCCTGTGTTTTTAAAGGGTTGTCCTCAAGCTGCTTATGTAATTTTTGCAGTGTTTTCTTTCTCTTGTGGGAGATTTCTGATGTTATCAGTCCAGTTGGTTACAAGCATGACACACAACCTTTAAAACTGATGTTTTACAAGTGTTTCCTCTGCCTCTATAGCTGTAGAAATTTCATTTTTTATTGATTCCTTTTCCAGCCTTTGATTGGTTTAGGCTGCTCTTGGAGGTTCTTCATGATCTGTATGTTAAACATTATTTTCAAGCTCATTTTTATGATGGTAGCTGGTACAGAGGAATCTATGTGCTAAAGCATTATTAAGACATATTTCTGTCTTCCAAATTACCTTACATTTGACATTTTTAGAACTTTTCATAAAATTATCCCTTGATAGTGACAGATCAGTTTTCTCAACAAGAGCTTCTAAACAAGACATTATTTTTGGTCACCTAAAGATGAGTAGCTTAAATAACAAAGTTAAAAACTAATACTCTTTGAAATCAGATAAAACAAATTATTCCAATGGACTATCATATAAAAGACTTACAGATTATACATAGAAAAAATAATTATCATTATACAATGTCACCAGAAATATTAAATCCAGAATTATTTACAAAGTTTAGGAAAATTTTGGTTTTGGTGAAAAAGAAATTGACCATGAGAGCAGCCAGATAGTATGTCAGGTTGCCCAGAGAGGTTAGACAGCCTCCATCCCTGGGGGTATTCCAGACCCAGATGGATGAAATAATGAGCATCTTGGTCAGATTTCATGGCTGACGCTGCTTTGAGGAGGAGGTTGGATTGGATGATTTTTCTGAGACACTCTCCAATCTCATTTAGCCTTTGGTTCTGTGAAAATCAGTTGAAGTCACCTGCTGCTACTGAAAGTGAAGTAGTTGTGTTGTAGCACTTACAGGTCTCTTTTAATCAGTCATACCTCATATAAAGATAGCGAAAGAAACAAGATTTAATGCTCAGTGAAGGAAAACATTCATCTCTGAATGTTTAGATTTTTCCATTTGCCTTTTGATATCAAGAAAGTTTGATAGCCCCAAAATGTTCCAGTATATCTGCTAAATACATGAAGTTTATTGATTCCCAGTTTCTGAGAGGATAGCTAGTCACAGGTGGTCCTGGTTTGTCTTTGCAGACCTCTGGTGAAAAAATGTGTTCTGTACTTAAAACAAATAGGAATTGAGATATAGCTGGAGGAAGGTGATGGATTTCTAGATATTAAGAAGAGATGTACTGAACTCAGAAGAGCTTGCTGCAGAATGATGTCCAGAAAAGGCCTGGAAAATCAGTAAACTGATTTTTTCAGTAAAACATCATTTAATATGAACAGAATTACTTTCTGAGGTCTTTAAATACTGTTTTTAGCAGTTTTTGTCTAGTTTTTTGTGTGCAATGTTTACAGGTTACTTTTACTGGCCCTGCAGGCTAGCACCAAGCTTTCTCTTATAAACAGGAGAGCAATTGGATCTTGGGCTATAGAATATTTAGAATAGTGTAAAACTTTACCTAATTTTCCTTAGCAAGAATGGCAATATGCATAATAGGTCTTTAAAACAAATGACTACACATTCTTTTATTTAAATGTCTTAGGCCATCTGCAGAGGAAATTAAGAGTTTCCAGGTGTTTGATTGTGTGTTTTTTCTTTTTATTTTTGTTGATCATGATTGCATTGTTTTTAGTACAGACATTACTACTCTTATGTGTTTGTGGTAGCCTTGATCTGGTAGGGTATTTACTGACAGGAGGAAAACAGAACATACTGGGTCTTCACTCTCTTCCCTTCACCTTGCCTTCCATCAGCTGTTGGGACATTGGAAAAATACTGTGAGTAGGAAGAGTGATAAAATAACCCCATAGCCTAAAAGCTCTCCTGTTTTCTTTTCCCCTGACTATCTGGGAGATGCCAGCTGCTGCTGTGCACTGAGTTGTACATAACCCCTTGTCTTGCTCCATCCCATAGCTCTTGTACTTGTGTGCTCTGTGAATGTGAAGGAACTTTTGTGTTTGCCAGCAGACAGCTGTGTATTTCTGAGCAGATTACCTTAGAAGTTCTAAGTTCTCAAGAGATTAAATCTTGATATCTAGTCTCAGTCTTTGCTCAGGCTTCTCTTTTGACACTTCCTTTCAGTCTGTGTGCATAAGTCTTGAGGGCCTTTATATTTATTGCACAATATAGAACTGCTAGAGAATTTCCAGAATATTTTGCTACCTGAAGTGAGATCAGTCAAATAGGGTAAGATAATCTAGCAACTGTGCACTTCATTTAACTTCTTAAGGTAATGAGCTGTCTAGCCTGTTTGCTGGAAATGCCTGGTGTGATTTCTAACATGCTGTCCTTAATAAGAAAAGAGAAATTAGTGTCTTCAAGTTTACAATTTGGATAAAGTGTTTTCATTGCTCAGGTGAGAAAATATTTGATAGTTTTTTATTGTGTATTTCAAAGAGTAAAATGCCACTGGTTAGAAAAAATGCTTTTTGCCTTTGTTCTAAAACCATAATATTTCTATATAGTATCATGCTTCTCAGAAGCCCTAGCTGGATTTCCCTAGCAGTTGTGCAAAAGGGCTTTCAAGCTTCTTGTAAAAAACACAATGATTTTTAATTTTTATTTTTAATTTAATTTTTAAAATTTGTTTTTAATTAATGTTTTTAATGTCATTAATGAGAGACATTAATGTCTTTCAGTTGGTGGAATTTCATGTCATGTAATAAGGCTAAGTCTTGGACAGTGACATAAAAATTCTTGGAACATTCTTCATTCCATTACATGTAATTCAATTATAATTCCATTCCATTCTTCATTCCCCCTTGTGGGAAGTGAATTCAGCCCTGACATGAAGATGTGGGAGACTATGTTTTAGGCAGGCATCTTATGTTTCTTATCTCCATTCCCATTTGTCATTGAAAATATTACAGACCTACGCTTTAGAGCCCCAGGAAAACAAAGCAAATAAATATTCTGTTGGGGTAATGCATGCCTCTGGGCACTGATCTTTCCTGTCCTTCCCTAAACAAAATAAAACAAACAAATCAAACAAAAATTATAGATAAAAACCAAGAACATGAGAGCAGCCAATATCTTGGTCTGGAATGGGGTGGGCTGAGAACTGATGAAGAGGGGTTCCTGGCAAATCTGAACTTGAAAATCATGAAAACTGCAATTTCTTCAGTAGACTGACTTGCAAGAAGAAACAATTAGGTATTTATAAACTTTTAAATGCAGAACAAAGTACAACTTTTTTTTTACCTTGTACTTATTTCCAGATATTGAATACTTCATACAAGTAAAGACATACAAGACTTGTTATTCCATGCTTCACTTTTTCATATGCATTCTTATAGTCCTTTATGTGATGACTCTCTTTTAAAATAGGAAGTTGTATAAGAAAATACACATCATCATATGTGTGAAGGAAGAGAGATGTGACAGCAGGTGGGGAACCCTATTATTTCAGCCCAATGGCTTAGACTTAGCACACATGTCTGCAAGCACTCATTGCAGTGTCTGCACAGTCACTGCCCACGAGTATGGGGCAAATCATGGGTTTCAGTGGAAGGGCATTGCAAGATTACTCCATCTGGGGAAGAGGCTGAGGGCTTTGGAAGTCAGGTGTGCTGAACCTCAGAAGGAGTTGGCTGCTGGAGTGACTAGAGGGTCCAGGAGAACTCCTGTAGAGACAGTGCAGGGGTGGCAGTGTCTGTGCACGAAGCCACTGGAGATGAGAGGATTCAGACATGAGATACAGGGCAAAATGAGAATCTCAGGTCAGTTACTGGACAGTTGCATAGCATGATTTTCCAACTAGTAGACCTTCATCCTGGTCTGCTAGTGATGAACAGAGTAAAGCTGCTGGTAATGTTCATGTTTCTAGCTGACAATTTACAGTCCTGAGAAACAAGTGACATAGCTGTGCTGCTGCCTGTACACATCAGCATGACGTTTTCACAACAATATGAATGAATTTCATAGACCATTTGGAAAAGACCTCTAAGATCATAAAGTCCAACACTTAACTGAGGACTGCCAAGTTCACCACTAAACCATGTCCCTCAGTGCCACATTGACACATCTGTTAAATACTTCCAAGGATGATGAGTCCACCACTTCCCTAAGTAGCCTGTGCCAATTCTTGACAACACTTTCAGTGAAGAAATTTTTTCGAATATCCAAACTAAACTTCCCCTGGCACAACTTAAGGCCATTTCCTTTTGCCCTATTCCTTGTGCCATAGAAGAAGAGGCTGACACCTGAACCGAGGTTCTCCTGGTAGCTACTGACCTTTCTTTGCAAGGCTATTTCTCTTCTACTGTTACTTTTTCATTTTTGTGTAATTAGCTTTCTAGCTGGAGTCCAACAGTTGTCTGTATGGGATCTGGTTGCAATCCATTTTTTTCTCCCTATTCTAAATTCTAACTCAATTTTTGTTGTGAGGAGAGGGTAAAGTATCTGTTTGGTTTGCCATATCTTCTCTGCTGCTTGAGGTCTCTAGCTCATTGAGCGTGCTCAAAATACAGTTTTTTGTCTCTAGTCCTGTCCTTTGGAAGTGACAAGCAGAATTTATATCAAAGATAATTATTCATATGAAAATGAGTTCATGCAAACTGTCTATCAAGTTAAAAGACCTTTCTTTCTTTCTTTCTTTCTTCTTTTTTTTTTATGCAACAGTATCACAAATACATTTGTTGCTTGCCTGTTATGTGGAACATTAGAATCAAAGTCTCCGGTTATCACACTGCAGATATCCAAGACAGTAAAGCTGATTTTAATTGAAAGCATTTTTACATTAAACAGAAAATGTGCTCATTTTTAGTATACAGAAAAGCATTAATTAGAAAAAAAGTAGTTCATTTCTTTTGAATTGAATGTCAGTTTAATTTTCAGACCATTACTTGGGGCAATGGTTTGACATTTTCTTGAAACCAATCTGATTAATTCTCAGAATTATGCTGAGAAATGTCACTTATGGTAGAAAATACCTTTCTAAGCAGTGAACTTCAGAAAAGAAATGAAAAAATTACTTTTTCTTTACAAATTACTTTGTGCATTTCAGTTGCAAGGCCAACAGTTAGCTCTGCTTGTGTGTTGAGCTTGTTTTTATACAATTATGAAATCAATTCAGAATCTTAATGGAAAAATTGTATTTATTGAACTAAGCCCATTGTCCTGTTTTTGTGAAGATAACCTTAACGAGAATGTGTAAAGGCTTTCCAGTTTGAAATTTCAATACTCTTCTGCTGTAATTTTTACAACATGAAATTAAGAGTTGCCTGTGCAAAATCTGCCTTAAATGAAAGAGACTTCTTAATCTGAATTAGTGGCGAAGTTATATTGCATTGCCCAAACATGGCTTTTGAATGAGTAAATAAATATAACAAGGTTGCACAGGACTATTCTTCTATTATGCTAATAGAAGTATTTAGCTTATATAGTCATCCAGGACTATGAAGATTTCAGTAGACTTACTAGATCCTACTGGCAGTGAAATGATATTTTAAATTGGATATTGAAACTAATGTGGTTAAACAGCTGGTAGAATTTTCAGAGCCAAAAGCCTGACTTTGATGATCAGATTTCATCTAGTGCAATGTTTAAGGTTTCCACCAAAGGTACCATTTTCACATCTGAATCAAGATTTGTGGTTGTTGTAAGGCCAGCAGAATGCATTGTCTCGGGGAAAGATCTTTTTCAGCACTTTAGCAGGTTTTAATAACTAGGTTCCTTCATTAAGAATATATGTATATAAAATAAAGACTGCACATATTTTAAAAACTTGATATTGTTTATGATGCTTATTATTTAAATTCAACCCTGTATATTTTTTCTAAACCAAAAAAAAAAGTGGGAATTTGGACCTCTTCACTATGTACTTTACTGTCTATTTTAACAAAACTTGCTTTTTAATTAGAGAACTTTTTACACTGATGATGAAGTTGATCTATCTGTATTTTTGTGAAGAGTTTTGTGTCATTGTAAACAAATGCTATTTTCAGGGCACTACATCTTCTCCATTAAGAAGAGAATAGAAAGTTGTTGTGGCCAGGAGGGGCCATTGGTCTGGTGCAGAATGCCGTGTTCTCCCCAGAGAGAGTCTCCCGAGAGACAGCCTTCTGGGGGTCTCAGGCAGTCCTCTGGCCACCAGGAAACCTTATCAAGATACAGCCTGTGGCTGCAAGTGATCAGCTCAGTGATTTCAGCTCAGTGATTTCAGCTCAGCTCACCTGGTTCTCCCAGGCTGACTCAGAGACAGAGAGACAGGAGCGCCGTGTGCCGATTTCCACAGAGGTAGCTTTATTGTCTAGCAGCTCTGTGAAGGGGTGCCAGGAACAACTCCCTCCTGAACTGGGCTAAAGCTGGGGTTTTTATGGGGGAAAATAAGGGTGGTACCCAGGGGAAAAACAACGGGTAACAAAGAATCTGCATGGCACAGCAGGGCATGGTGGGATACCTCACCATGAAAAAGGAGGAAGGCCTTGTTCAAGACTATCTCTCTGAGGAGGGTTTTGAGATAAGTCTGTCACAGCCCGCTCAAGTGACATCCCTCCAGGGCAAAGGCTTGGCAAGCCTATCTGTCTCCACAGCAAGTCAATTGGTTTTACTCTCATAAGTTCTGGAAAATTTAAATTTTACCTCCAGTTAAAAAAGGGAATTCATATTGAAGATAGAAAAGAAGATGGATTTATGTGGTATGCAACATGCAGTTTACAGCACAGAACAAGAAAATGAAGGGAGCGCTTCCAAAACTGTTAGAACGACTTTAAGCTTACATTGAAGGGAACTCAACCTTGCACTATGCTTGTTGATAACATTCATTTAAATGTTCATATGTTAATGCATATGTAAGTAGTTGGATATACAAGCTGATGTATCCAAAATCCATTCTGATCCCTGTTATCTGATATGTCCAAGAGTTTACTATTTAAAAGAAAAAAAAAATAATATTTTTCAGACACTTTTTGAAAGAGGTCCGTATCTTTTTTTTCTTCCTTCTCTTTAATTCCCAGGTTTACAGATAGGGAAATGGATAAGAGAAAATGTTATTCATTCCAAGTGAATTAAGAAGGTCAGTGATAGGATCCAGGTGTCTGTAGTCCTAGCCATATGACCTTCCTTATTCTTAATCAAGTTCTCTCTCAAGCAATTAGTTAGTTTTAATTAAATAGAACTGGTCGTATCTCTAAGTTTCATTAAGGTATTATTCAGAAACCAGGGAGATGAGGAAAGGATGCCAGAGTTCCTTCAGCAGGACCTTAAATTCTGTTTCTAAACTATAATGCACTTTCATATTCCAATTTATTTAATCATTAAGGATGCTAGTTTCTATTGAACCCTTTTGAAATACAAAAATGCTGGTCATATTCTAAAGGAACCTTCCAAATTATAAAAAAAAATACATTCATCTCACCTTACACATTTTTGGGGTCTGGAGACAACGAAACAGCCTTAATTGAGGGGGAAAAATTTAATGCCCATACATTCATCTCACCTTAAACACTTTTGGGGTCTGGAGACAACAAAACAGCCTTAATTGAGGGGGAAAAATTTAATGCTCAATACCTGGGAAAAATCACACAAGTTGTGACTGAAGTGACTCTAGTTAGAAGTTGGCATCATGGGAATATTTTGAGGTTCATCTAGACCAAGTGCAAGGTGTTGTGCCTGGGTCAGGCAACCTGTAGTATTAGCACAGGCTGGGGGATGAACAGATAGAGAGCAGCCCTGACCAGAAGGACTTGGGAGTTCTGATAGATAAGAGGCTGGATATGACCCAGCAATTTTCACTCACAGACCAGCAACCAAACGTGTCCTGGGCTGCATCTGAAGCAGCGTGGCCAGCAGGGAAGGGAGGAGCTTTTGTTCCTCTGCTCTGGTCAGTGCACCTACAGTGCAGCATGCAGCTCTGGGGTCCTCTGCACAGGAAGGACATGACCTGTTGGAGCAAGTCCAGAAGAGGCCACTGAGATGGTCAGAGGGATGGAGTACCTCTACTGTGAAGAAAGGCAGAGAATTAGAGTTGTTTATTCTGGAGGAGAAGGCTCTGTGGAAACCTTATAGAAGACTTCCGGTACCTAAAGGAGGGTCACAAGAAAGTCAAAGAAGGACTTTTTACAAGGACATATGGTGATGAGGCAAGGGGGAATGGCATCAAGCTAGAGGAGGGTAGATTTGGATTAGGTACTAGGAAGGAATTCTTTGTGAGAAGGGTGGTGAAACACTGGAATACTGTGTTAAGAGAAACTGAATTTCCCATCCCTCACACTGTGCAAGGCCAAATTATATGGGACTTTGAGCAAACTGGTCTAATAGCACATGTCCCAGACCACTGCAGAAGGGTTGGAATGAAATTATTTTTTATATCTCTTCCAACTGAAACCATTCTACGATTCAGTTATATGGGGCAACTAGAAAATAATAATTTTTCAGATGCTCTCTTTTGATGCTAAAATATCATTACTGTCATCCTGAAATCAGATTTGTCTTTATGTGATATTATATTGTGTATGGGGTTTTTTTGTTTAAGCATAATAGAGCTCATAGTTTCAGATTTTTATCCGCAATTAGGGATTTATAGCAGGTCAGAAAATTGCATGACTGTGGAAACATGTCTCTCCAAGGAGGAAGAGGAGAAAACATAATTTTGTAATAATATTTAAAACCAAGAGGCTGAAAACTGTTGACTTTTCCTTAGAAGTAAACTGCAGCACCATATGTGAGCAATTTAAAGTAATTTCTTTAATTACACAAAGTTTTGAAATTTGCAGCATATGCTTATGTGTTGGGATGACTAACTGATGTCCACTCAGTTTTCACAACACTCTCAAGAGCAGGAACTGTGTTCCAATATGGTGACTTGTTTTTTTTAAAGTAATAGTAACAGAAGACTACAGGTGCTAGAGGGAAATGGCAAGGTTGGCATTAAGCAGGCATTTTGCCCTGAAGTTCATATATTTAAAACTGCTTGCAGTCTCTGTGAAGTTTATAAAGTTAAAGCTGTCTCTTTAATTTCTTTTCAATTTATTTTTCCAGCTGACTTTAATCATCTGAGAGGTAGAGGACAGAGGATATGTCCTGGAAGAACACTGATTTGTTTATTTGGTTTGTATTTTTTTTCTCTGGAGACAGAGCACAGCCAGTGTTATCTTTATTTGGCAGTCACACCAATATGCCTTATTCCTGGCCAATTCCTTCCTTCTTCCTAGAGGGGATCAAACAGCTTTCATGCCCTTCAGCTCACTGCTTGCGCTGTCTGCAGAGCTCTTGTTTTGAGGCATTTCTGTTATGTCTTTGGTAATCTGGATCCTAAGGAATTGGCCTTGTTGGTTTCCATCACCAATGAATCGAGCCAGGAGCTAAGGAAGGACTTTCAGTTCAAATCCAAGAATAATTGTGGTAAACTGTACATTAATTTAAAAAAACCCAAATAAATCTTTTTTTATTTAACATTTCCCTCAGCACTATGCTTTAGGAAGAAATTACTCAATGAACTGTATCTTCTTTTCTTCCCCTTTGCTTTTCTTTGTTATCTTTTTCCCTTTCTGCTTTCTGAATCTGAAAGTTCATTGCATTTAAGCAATACTTTCCCCTCTTTATTTTGTTACTCAGTCTAAAGACAGGATATGTATTTGTTACATATACAGGAAAAACCTCTTGAACTGTCATGGAACGATTTAACTCTCATCAAGAGTGACACTTGCACACAACATGTGCTCTGTTTGCCTTGCAAGCACAAGCTGTGTTTTGAGCAGCCTTCAGCTGTGTTCAAAATACACACGGCACTGTGATTTCTGGATGCAGCCACATGCTCTCTTTTTCTAGTCAGGAAATGTACAAAAATTAGAAATCGGTGTACTTCAAAAAGTACAAAAATTATTGAAACACACACTCTCTCTGTGTGTTTCAGAATTTAGGCTCGTTTGGACTCAACATTCTAAATGAATCAGATTCACAGCCTGTGAATGTAGCCTGACTACAGGGAGCTACTAATACAGGCAAAGAGTGATCTCTTACTTAGGCTTCCATTCAGTTTCACTTCATCTGATTCCTTTAGTAAGAGATTCATCGGCTTCATTGCTCTATAGGTAGAAACATGAAGTCCTTGGTGGTAGGCTGAAAACTGGGCTACAGTATAGTTAGAAAATTAGGTGGCAACTTACAGTGAATATTCTGCAATATTCTACAAAAGAATATTCATAATATGAAAGCCTGGGATGTCAGCTCTTTTTTGTCTGGAAAGTTTCTTCCAAAGAATATATAATTCATTCATCCAGGTGAATTTAGCACCTGGCATTACCTAGGAGGAAGACTTAATAGACATAGGTCTTACCTCTTAAATTCACTGATATTTTGCTACTGAAAATAATTTGCTTTCCATTGCTGTACTGAGAAAAACACAGTCTCCCCATCTTTCTGCTTCTAGCAGAGAACATGTGTCCCTTTTGAAAATGCCTTTTGAAAATGTGCGCAGCTATTATTTTAAGACCAGTATCCCTAAGATTTTCATAGTATTTTGATGCTGAAAGTAGATGGAGGAGGAAAATAAATCTGCCAGCATGTTGATTAAAGGAGCAGTGTTGGCTCCGATAACTATTCCCTCACAGTTATTTTCCCAATGACTTGGTCTTCTTACTGAGGAACTCAAGTGTAGTCCTACAGCTTCTGAAGAGCAAAGTGCTGCCTATCAAAACATCTGTGAGATTTGGGACACCAATACTGCAGTTTTCCAAACCACTATCTTCTTAACCTGCCCAGATGAGATGTCCCACTGACGTAAGTGTAAGTGAGGGAGACTTCTTTCTCACAGTAGTCTTTTCTCTCACTGTCCTTCTTTCTGTGGAATGGTGAAATTCAAATATGTTTGTACTTATTTATGTATGCCTATTTGAAATTGTCCATTGCACAGAAAGAACCAGCCTGCAATGAAGGGCTCCCATGAATCTATGTCCCATAAGGGTCACAGGATATGGATTACTATGTAATGAGTGCTTTAAAGTAAATATGCATGCATGTATGCATATGTATGCACACATAATCACGGCTGTAATATGTAGGGTGTATTTACAGATATATATTTGCAAAATATGTATATTTTTTAAACTTCAAAACCTCCTGCATGATGGATACACAATCTTCCTCTTCCTTAGACATATTTTTTTCTTAGTTACTGTATTTTTGCACTTGCTAGTATTTCCAGAAACAAGCTATATATCTGCTCAGCACCCATGTTGCCCGATTCGAAGAAAAACACAAACAACCGAAGTCGTTTATGCGGTGCTTTATTGTGGGCCCGGGAGCCTGTGGACTAGCGTCCAAAGACAGAGCCCCACTCCACAGAAAATTTACAGGGTTTTTATATGTTTCATTACATGATTTCTTCATCGTAACAAATTCTTACTTAGTTCTAACACCTGGTACTATTATCTCTCTGACATTTAGGTCTCTGCCAAAAGGTACATTCCTTAGATAAGTGATTATCTCTTAGTTACATTGCTTACTTTAGAAATTTTGCTATGATAGTTCATCTACAGGTTACATGCGGCCTACCAAGCCTTAGCATGACTACTACTACTGTCAACTATTAAGGTTCTCTACTATCTAAATATAGTTTGTTTAATCAAAACGGCAACACCCACACCTGCGTACTGTGTTCTGTTTGATTTCTCCTATACAAAAAAAGTGTGGACAAACTGGAGAGAATCCACAGAAGGGCCACAAATACCACCACCAAAAGGACTGGGAAGCATGCCATGTGAAGGAAGGCCAATAGAACTGGTTTTGTTCAGCCTGAAGAAAAGAAGGCTTATCACTATGTTCCAGTATTTAAAGCCTGGCTAGAAAGAACATGGAGTCTCCATTTATAAAGGAATCACATAGAAAATATGAGGGGGAATATGCCCAAGTTATTACTGAGGAGACTCTGGTTGAACATAAAAGGAAACTTTTCCACAATGAAAAAAATTACCCATTGAAACAATTTCCCTAGGGAAGTAGTGGATTCCCCTACTGGGCCATCTAGACTAGACTGTGCTTTTGCCAGGAAAGATTGGGCCAGATTATCCTTGAGATCTCTTCCAAACTGGTATTTAGTATTCTAATTACAAAGCTGAAGTACTGAAAAAAGAAGGAATATTTCTCATTATGTTGGTTCCATCTTCTAACAGATAAAAGTGATGCTTTCATAGTTTTCTTCTAAAGCATTAGCTGTACATTCGCCTTAGGATTTTCTACCATCAGAAGTTCAAAGGTAACACTGACAGCCGTGACAGCAAGACTGAGGCGTTGATCTGTAGATGTATGGTATCTTAGTTATTTTCCGTCTAACCCTTAAAAAAGTTAGACAAAATAGTATTGGGCATAAGCATTTACTTAATAGTTATGAAAAATTATTTTTCATCTCCAGTTAAAGTTTTGCTTTCTGTATTTCCATTTCTGATAGGAAACTTTGTAAAAGAGAAGCAACTTAGGGGAAGTTTAAGATTTCTTAATGCTTCAACAGTGAACAAAGACTTGTTATCAAATGTTTGCACTGCTGCAATAGCTTTGAAAAAAAATTTAGTTTTTCATTTATTTCTTAAAATATTAAATATTCATAGTTAGTGTTTGACCTTATGTAAAAGTATAAAAAATTATAGTAAAGGATCTACTTTAGCAAACTGATTATGCTACTCTCATGTATGTAGGGAGTTTGACTTCACCAGTGCTTCTCATTTAAGTCTTCTTCAACTTTAGCCAGACAGTACCAAGCAGATGGTATTATTAATTTAAAATAATTTCCCTACATATGTTATTTAAAGAAAAAAAGGACAACCAGACAACTCAAATTCCACTTATTTTTTCTTTACCTTTTTTTAAAGCTTCCATATTTTCATTGAAGTTATCATAGTTCCTGAAAAGCATTAACTGAAAAAGAAAGTAATATAGAAGCATTTCATCAATGTACTGTTAGCTGTTCAAGATGGATTTGAAATCTTCTCTCTTGGTATCTATGCAAGAAACCACTGCTGTGTTACGTATACCATATTTTTGTTGTGTATTTCTATATAATTAAATTTTGAAAAAGGAATATAATTTTGTTTCAGATCTAATTTTACATAATAAATTGATCAAACTACTTATCTAATGAATAGAAGTATCCCATCTTATTTAATAATCTAAATGTGTGTATTTATTGTAGGTGAAGTACATTTACTGTAATTCTTTATATGCATGCCATGTGTTAACAATTTGCTGGTGGTATAAACTGGAAAAAAAGAGATGTCCTTAGGTTTCCAAAATCTGACTTATGAATATAGTGATCATGTCAAGGAGTTCTATATAAAATGACTTGGTCTTTTTGTCATGCATTTTCAATTTAAGCCAGGGGAAGTTATATAGCTAAAATCAAACTGAATTAATTGCAAATCTAGGGCATGCTTAAAGGGCACTTCATCTGTGCAAAGAAATCACTGCTTTGACTGTGCCAGCTTAAGTGAGAGATGGAAGTGAATAGCTTTTAGTTTATTGTTCATTTGAAAGCTAGAGGGAAAAATGGCCTTTGTCTACCTGCCAAGCTTTTCCCTTTCCCTGCCCAGACTTTCTAAAAATGCTTATTTGAAATCTGGCAGCAGTTACCCCTTACCCTTCATTTCATTCAGGACCTTATTTTATTTTATTTTATTTTATTTT
>VWYI01023824.1:80425-99660 GCA_013399455.1 Anthoscopus minutus | reverse complement strand
TGTGTTCTGCAGCATCAGGATCAAGTCCACAGAGGTCTGGTAGACTGGCATGAGACATAATGAGACGGGTTGCTTAGTCCAGGTTAAGTCCAGGATTTATTTGGAGCGACACCAATACAGGAACACACACAACCCATAGACAGAGAACCTCGAACTGGGGCGGCGTGGAGGAGAAGGGTGGAGTTTTNCTGGGGCGGCGTGGAGGAGAAGGGTGGAGTTTTACCATTCTCGGGCTTTGTCTCCCTCAGACAAAGGGGCAGGGTCAATGCCATGCTGGGGACTCAGTGCCATTGCTTACCCTGGGTGGGGAACTGCACAACTGCCCTGTTTGTATTAATTTTTGATTAGGAGCTTAGAATGCTTTTAAAACTTACATAATTGAGAACTTGACCCCCCCAGAAAGCACTCGCTTTGCTTTATGGGTCATTAAAAGTGCTAATACCCAGTAATAACATGCATTATGCAAACAAACAGAAAACAAATAAAACTAGAAACAAGCACTTACGAAAATGTTCTTTTTAGTTCAGTTTCTTGCTGGTTTTGATTTTCTTCTTAGGAAGGGTGCAGTTCTTTGATCTCTTCGTTATGAAGGACAGTCCTTAATCTGTTCTTAATGAAGGGCACAGTTCTCAGTGTCCAGCTTCAGCTCCGGTACCGATGCCTCGGGCTTCGCCATCACAGCTGCTGCCAGCTGCTTTGGTTCCTGTTTTGAATTTCCCTGCAGGGCCGTAACTCAGGGTGAAAAGGCACAGCCCTTAGAGCTAGAGCAGCCAGAGCAGGGGTGGAACTGCAGGAGATGTTACCAGGGAAGGTTTCGGGCTGGAAGAGAAGGGAAAAGGCGTGAAAGAGGGATCGCAATGGCCAGCGCCATTTTGAGGGGGGAAGGGGGGTCTGGGACGAGTTTCCCCAGGCAGGGAATGGGGAATATGGAAAGAAAGGGAGTGAAGGAGGACGCGGGACGGCATGCAGACAGCAGCAGACCCACATGTCTTTGGATGTTCTCCGTCCCTTGTCCTGCTTTTAGGAAAACAGGAGATGGGGATGCAGAAGAGCACATGGGTGATGGAGGGTTGTAAGAAGCTCTGAGCTATTTTGGAATTTTTCACTCTTTCTCCTGCCTTTAGGAACAAAGGATAGGGGGAGATAAGGAGAGGGATATCCTAAAAGGGAAGGGGAGCTTCATAGAAACTAAAAAAACAGTCAAGGGAAGGGACAAGACCGTCCATACCGTCTCTAAAACTCTCCTGTATAGAAAGAGAAAATGAAACCGTCCATAATACATCTCGTTGGGTGATGGCAGATGTTAAGTTCATCACCTGGTCTCTATTGCCCCTTAAGCCTCTTTTCTCCATGCTTCTGAAGCACTCCTAACCTGGCTCTCCTGCCAGGTACTCCTGCGTCCTCCTTTTCAAGGTGGGGTCTCGCTGGCTGTGAAGCTCTCGGCGGGAACTTACAGGTTGTTGGTGGAGCTGGCCGTGCTGTTTTCTTGATGCCTTCACTGGTGCCCGCATTCTCCACCATTTGTTGCATTCTGCAACATCAGGATCAAATCCAGGGAGGTCTGGTGACCAGCATGAGACACAGCAAGATGGGTTTCTGCTGGTTAAGTCCAGGGATTCATTTATTTGGAGTGACACCAGTACAGGAACACACACAACTTAGCCCATAGAGACAGAACCCTGAACAGGGGCAGCGTGGTGGGTTTTATAGGAGAAGGGTGGAGTTTTACAATTCTTGGGCTTGTCTCCCTCAGGCAGAGGGGCAGGGACTCAATGCCATTGTTTACCCTGGACTGGGGAACTCCACAGGTGGCCCAACAATCCTTAAAAGTTTAGGGTCTCCTGACACCAGGGCAACCAAGGCGAAAATAAAAGGAGTGGGTTTGAAGGAGTGCCCGGAAAGAAAAGAATTTTTAAAGGGAAATAAAGCAGAGAGGAGGCCCGTAAACCATGCCTAGTACAGGGAAGTCCAAACACTTGGGCTGGGGGCAGGCAAAACAATATATTGGACAGGTTTGAGGGCAGAGTCTGATTTTCAACAAGATTTATGCCTAATGAAGCCCCTTTGTGTCTGTCCTTTCCTTTCCCTGTATTGTGGTTTATCCTCACCTGCTTGGCTTCCTTATCTAATTCCAGTGGTGCTCTTACTGCATCCAGGTGATGATGTGCTCACCTGAGGTGGAATTCTCACAGGGACTACATATTTTTTTCTCAGATTTTTTTCCCTTTTTTTCTAGACTTCATTAGGTCAGGAGTGAAATTCCAACCCCTTCAAGGTGCCAAGTGATGAAGGCTCTCTCTCAGACTACCCCACTCCCTGCTCCTCAGACCCTATTCATCCTTGAGACAGATTTTGGGTGATGTTCTTAAATAGTTTTGGGGTTTTTTGCCTTAAGGCCTGGCACACACTCAAATTCAAAATCCTCTATTTTACCTAGTCTGGGGGAGAAAGGGGAAGTGAAGGAAGAACAGGTAAACTGCCCCTCCTTGTCCCCAGAGACTGGCTCTCTGTGGAGAAAAGGGTAAGGGTGTAATTTATTAATAGTTTCTAAAGGGTTGGTTCCAAAAGCACAGAAATGATGGCAGTGCTGGGCACAAGCACCAGATGAGGCTGACAACCAACAATTTTCTCATACCATAGGCCAGCCATACAGCAAAATGAGAATTCTAACCCAGCCCCCAGAGACAACAAACACCATGGCAGGAATTTTGATTTATTAAAAAAAACGTGCACTGCAAGTGAGGTGCTGCACGACACGAGATGAGAAGATGTGCAGAAAACAACCCTAAGTGTAAATAAATCATCATTGTGACCAGTGACTAATCATCAGTAAATGTTTATAAGGTTTTTGTTTACTCTGGTCACATCAGTCATTATCTCAAGCCTTTTATGCATCACGTCAGGATCCAAGGACTCCTGTGTACCAGGAGGGTAAGAAAAGTCTTGGGTTGAGATCATAATTTTAATGAGTGGTATAAAAAAAAGTAAAAAAACAATAGTAAAAAGAATATTAATAAACTGTAATGAAAAGGAAAAAATGAAAGAGATGAAACAGGAGAGAAGTAAGTGATGCAAATCATAAAACTTTGCTTACAACCTGCTGAAGGAAAAAGGAAAAATGGAAAAACGAAAAGGGGAAGAAAATGGAAATGGAAAGGTAAAGGAAGAGGAAAAAAGCCTCCGTTATATATCTTTAAATATCTCTTCACAATTGGCTTAAGCAGAGTGAATTCACTATGCAATTTTTTCTATTTTAATGGAATCAGGTCAGCTCTTTAGCATGAGCTTAGTAGTCTGGATATTCAATATTACTCTTTTTCTTTATATTTATCCATAATGATGATTTAGAGTTTGGATTCTGTTCTGAGTGTCAGAGGAAAGAGAGGACATTTTGATAAAAACTTGTTTTAATAAACAGTCTTACTCCTTTTAATGTGTTTTAGCATGCTATGAACTTACTCAGTTAGCTAATTAATGTTTCCCAGGGAAAGTAATTAACATCTGTTGGTTACTCTGTATTTCTGCAGGTGTAGGAAGGGGTGGAGTGGAAAGGAAGAGAAATCCTTAAACAATATACTCGCTTTTCTCCAAAGCTGGATATTGGAGGGTTCATAATTTCTGCAGTCATAATGATGGTAAGAAAGATATCTGACCCACACCAGATTTTCCACTTAAAAAAAAAAATCTGACATTACAGCTTTTATGACTTTTACTACTTAATTCTATCCCTTGCTGTGAAGATACCCTTTGATCCCAGGATCAGGGTAAGAACATCTACGTGTCATCAAGTTTGAACAAATTTATCCATCTGAAGTGTTCATTAGCCCAAATTAATGGAAAAAATTCTATTCCTTTGGATGTGCATAATCCATACCAGGCAGTTTGGGAACTGCAGTGGCCTCCTCCTGCTTGGGGCAGAGTGGGGAAGTGCTGTGTAAAACCCAATATGCAATTGTACCTGCCATTAAAATTTAAATAGTATCACCAATTAATGCCATAAAATGACCATTAAGTGCCATAAAATTAAATTGTTCCACATCATTAAAATGCTTGTTGCAAGTGGAATGCAGGACAGGGATGCCTGGAGAGGAGAACCCTACACTGGAAACTTCTGCAAGAGCTGAGGTGAAGAAGCCTTAGGAATCATCTACAGCAGAAGCTGTATGATGGCACACCAAAGAACCTAGAGCTGTGTGATTTAATTTCTAAATATTGTCTGAGAGGGAGTAAAGAGGGAGGTTTTTGTTGGGTTTTTTTAATTAAAAAGAAGTTGCTTCAAAAATTTACTTCTAATTATCCAAATATTATTACCCAGATAGGAACAAATGGCAAGCTACATCTGGAAGAGACTTCCATATCTTCTCCCTGTTCAGTCAGAAGCAGAAAACCATCTTACAGTGCTTTTGTAAAGCATTTAAAGTAAGTAATAACAGTGTTTTGTCACTAAGATTATTTTCTGTTGAATAAATCTATTATAATGTCTATCCAAGTGACTCAATTAAGTGTTCCTAAGATGCTGGAATGGTGAAAACACCTTGTACAGTAAATACTTTTAGAACTGCTCCGTGGAGACTACTTCAACCTCAGAGAACAAGGAGAACCTGTTGTTCCAAAGTCCTCCTCCAAGGGTAACAGGAGGAAGAAAACACTCTGTTTTGCCACTGACAACACCACTGCACGCAGTGCTCCTCTCCCAGATATCAGGAAAAATGCCAAATTGCCTTTTGAACTATCCAGTTAATGAGCAGCTCTTTCATGGGCTTGGGTAGGAGCAGAATTTAACACCTTTGATTCACAATATTAGGCATTTACAGCTAACCTGGGACTAAATTAATTAATAACAAGTCCTTCACACAGAGAGTGCATCCTTCAACAAGCCTCACCCTCAGACTTTGTTCCCTTTAAAGTTAGCTTAGCAATATTTCTAGGGCTACAGCTAGAAATCAGTCTCTTTTCCTGCATGTGTAAATACCAGTTGCTGTCTGTATTTTCCTATAAAGCCAAAGTAATGCCTCATTTGGCACTGACGTCAGAGAAGACATTTCCTTATCTAAGCTTGCTGCATTTTTAGAAACCTGGGAATTGTTTTCCAGCCTGGGTGATGCAAGTTTGTTTTTGAGGTTTGTTTTTTTTTTGGGGGGGGGGAAGGGGTTTAGAAAATGTGTGGGATTCTCAGTGAATTATTCAATGATAGGAAAAAGCAGATAAACTTTTCTACAGATCAGTTTAAGCAAAATTGGTTTTTTGGGGGGGTTTTTTGTTGCTTTTTTTTTTTCCTTATCAATGGCTCTCAGGTTGTGTTAATTAATTGCTATTAAAAGCTTCCATTATTTAATTTCTCCTGCAAAGCCATTATTTCTCCTCTTACTGAAAGGACTTAAGAGTTCTGTCTTTACTGAGCTGTGGAAAGAGATGTTATTATGTCCTCTTTGAGACTTTGTGGGGATGCAGGGTTACAAAGGCTGAAAGTGTCATATGATGTAGGTAGTCTTACATTTTGCAAATACATATTTTTGATTAAGCAATAATCTTTATAAAAATTAATTACTGTTTCTCTTTCCTTGCATTTATGGCAAGCATATGCCCAGTACAAGATAAATCGAAATAAAAGCTTTAACCTTCCTTCAAGGAATCCATTCCTTTTTCATCCAGAGGAAAGCTGCAAAATAGGACCGAAATGGCACAATAAAACTAATGAATTCAATGAGGTGAAACAGATTTCTGTACTAAAAATCTGCACACCATCCACTCCAGTGGTTTATATGGTCCATGGGAGCATGGGAGGTTAAAATGTACAACTCAGGATGGAAGAGGAAAAGGAAAGAGAAGGGGCAACATCAAATATAAATCTAAAGGTATTGAAGTATCCTGTTCTTTTTATATTAAAACTTGGTGAATTTTTGCAGAGTGATGTGTTTAAAAGATTGAGGGACAAAGTTTGATGGGCTGCTTCCATATCCCTGACTGCACATACCCCAAATGTCTCTTCAAATACTTAAATATTTCAGTTTGGTAAATTTTAATAGATCATAAGAAGTCCAAGAAGCTCTGCTTCAGGCCACAGGAAAAAAAATCCCAATTTAAAAAAAATGTCCTTTATCTGTGAAATTGTTTTCTGTTTGCTTTGGTTTCTGTTGTGGTTTTTCCCCAAGGAAGAGAAAAAAAATATTTAACAGGAAAAACATAAAAGGAAAGTTAGAATTCATCATTTATGTTCGTAGAGGGGATTAAAAATGATAATTATTGAATGTCTGAAAGAAAAATGTACAGGTAGTAACTTGTCTTACCTACACTAATAAGATGTTTCAATGAATCTCTGTGATTTGACTTTATGACTAATGATGAATTTTAATGATCACAGCCCAGGATAATTTGTAAAATTCAAGAAATATGTGAGATTTTATCTTTTATCTTCTTGATGTTCATTTATTTGTCTCAGAAGTAGCAAAACTCTGGCAAAACAAGTGAAAAAAAAACCTTCAGAATGAGAGAACCTAGTGAAGAACTACTAGGCTAAATTTAATGTGGATAATGTCATGATGAATGGCCTGTTTATCAAAGTCCTTTTTTTTCCCTTCCATGAGGCATACCAGCATGTAAGGAAAAGGCTGAGTTCTAGTCCCAGATAAACAACCCACACCTGACACAGAAACAAGTTTAAGTTACAGCAGTGCCATCCATTTCAGAGATCAGTATAATATTTTTGATCTTTATAATTCTTTAATCTTGGAGGAGGGCTGGCCAAAGTAAAACAAAAATCAATACCCCAAAAAATCCCCAAAGACCCCAAACAAAAAACCCCAAAACACCAAAAACCAAAAAAAAAAAACCAAAACCACCAAAACTTAACAATCAAAACTTACAACAAACAGACAAAATGGAACCAAAGAGACTTAACATTTTAAATCACTTTTCTATATAAACCATTTAATAACTTCCTTGCTATATTTTTAAAAGTAATGAAAAATTTTGTATATTTTACACTTCACAATATATTTAGACAGAATGTAACTAATGAAGAATTTCTGCACTGTCTTCTGCCCTATATTTAATAAAGTACAAAGTCCTTAATTATTTGTTTATACATTTCTGAAGAGGTGTTTGGCAAGCTGTGTATGTGCTGTTTGACAAGACGTAGCAGAGGTTGTTAGAAATAATCCACTGAAAATCTATTAATCAAACATATAACACTTTTGGGCAGACAAAACTACCTTTTAATGAATATATGAAGCTGTCACCATTTCCTACTTTATGCAGAGAAGCATCTCAGAGGATACAAACAATTTCTGAACAATAAACTTCCTTTATATTTCCAAGCATCATTCTGAGTAGTAGCTCCTAGGTGCTAGAAATGGCAGAAGATTTCGAGCTTCATCCTAAATTCAACCTAATAAGTTAATGATATTTCAAAGAAACCACTGGCTGAGGATTCACATTACTTAATTTCTCATTGAACAGAAATATATGTTCTTTTAATGTGGCTTGCTAGATGCTAGTTTCAGTTTGGTTTTTGACAATACTTACAAGGTTGCTCCTCTTTCTGCATTGTTCCAGTCCTCCTAGTATTTTTGCAGTAAATAACTATGAGAAGGTGCTTCTGCATTTCATTTAATGTCACTTCTGAGAATCTCCCATGTATCTATTACACTGCAAAGTTGTTGGCCTGGTCAGGAATCAATATCATCCCCATTTACAAATAAAAAAAAAAAAAGAATAGCCACATAGAGGATCCATTTATTTTGCCTAGAGCGGGGTGATTTGAGAACACACTGGTGGTTTTGACCTTTATTGTGTAATTCTGCAGTTAACAGAGCAGACATCTCCCATGGGATGTGTCACCTTGGGCTGCACTGTCAGGACCCCAGGAGCTACAAGGAATACAGGTGAAACAGGTTTGAACTTTCTCTGGAAATCCATTAAAATATATTGCATGACAAAATTTAAGAAAAAAAGAAATAATTAAAAGAGAACAGAAAATTATGCAATGTTTTCCTCAAAGACGGGTCTGTCCTCGAGTCAGTAATGGAGGAAATTGTGTGATGGGACTCTGGAAACAAAACAGGGAAAATCTGGAACAGGAAGCTGAGTTCCCAAGACCTTCACTTCTCTGAGGTGCCTATGAAGAGGGAATTCTGCCTTAAAAAACAATCAGTCAATCCCATGGCCCTCAAATACCCAATAAAAACCTACTTAGGTAACCTAAAAAAAAAAACCCCATGGCATTAATTTATTAGCACTATCTAAATGATTTCCATTTAAGAGATATTTAAGTTTTGTTAAATGGTAAAACCATGACAAAACCTATCTAAAACTTTCCTTCCTGCACGTTTTAATTCAGAAATGTGCCTGAATACCTGCAAAGGCGTGCCAAGGGGTCCTGCAGGCAGAAATCCCTCTGTTTATCCCTCCTGCAGCAGCTTCCAGCGCAGGAACCTCTGTGCCTCAGCACTTCAGGTGTCATGGAAGTGTGTTTCAGCTCAGTGCAACAATTCCCAACACACAATATTAGCTGCAGGGAGAAAAAGTTTTGCACGGCGTGTGGAGATCCCTCGTAATTTCCTGGCGTTTCTCAGTGTGAGATAAATCAAATTTATATTTGCTGCTTATATTCTTATTCCAGGCAACTTTTCACACACCTCAAATCTAAAATATAGAAATGATGTTTTTCTTAATAATTAGTACTTTTTAATGGGAATAATACAGCTTAAAAATTACAGTATTTGTGGTGCTTCCTACTTCTGAGAGGGATGATCTGGATTCTTCACTCTCAGGTAGAGGAACCACAGCAAATGGGGAACAATTAGGTCTTCATCTGCTCCAGGAGATGGCATTGTGAATTCTCTCTTTATATGCAAGAAACAGAGAGAATCTAAAGATAATCAATGTAGGCTGCCCATAGTTAATCAACACAATGTACATAAAAAAAAAAAAAAAGAAAAATCACAGTGTAGGCCAAGTAGTTCTGAATAAACATTGCAAAGAGTTTTAATAATGGCTGCTGAACTAAAGAAACAAGATATTGTAGCACCATTCATTAGGTTTGATTGAATTTTGGAGGTATTTATGATGGAGCACTGTTGGATCTTTGAACACTGCTGTGGACTGAGCTCTTGTGCACAATTACTGTTGGAGACAGAGCATATAAAAGGATAAATAATCCTTGTTTATGGATTAGGAATTGATGATGCACTGGAATGCAGCAGAACTGAGTGTCACAAGCTACAGTTGCAGGAAGCATATATCTGCTGGTGAAAGCTTTATCTGTTCCTCAATGTATCACACAGAGCCCCTCCCGACTCTAAATAATTCAGAGGTTTTCATGAAATTGTTTGAAAACCAATTTTTCTTAATCTTGTTTTGCTGTAAAGTTATTTCTTGTAAATCTAGGTTTCGGGGGGGAAAGGGGGAGACACTGGCCAGGCAAAATAAAAAAGAGTAACTATGAATTTATAGGCATTGTTCTGCAAGTTTAAATCAGGTTTTAAAACAAATAAAGGAAAAGATTTCACAATGCTGCGTGAGTTTAGAGTAGGTGGGGAAGAATGTGTTTCTCTTTTATAAATTAACTTTAAAAACCCCACATAAATAATAAAAAATAATTTTAATAGTAAATAATTAATAATAGTTAAAAATAATTTATTTATATTACTTATGTTGATACACTAATTATGATAATTCACATAATATTACTAATATTTAATTTATATTGTGCATATGTCATAAGCATACTCAACTTTGCCCAGTGGAAACAAACAATGGTTTTCTATACTCTCTGCTTGTAGTTTTGGTTTGAATTTGATTTAAGTGCGTGCATATTTTAACACCATGGGTTAGGATCATCTGTGTGTGGATGAAGAGAAGACAAGATATAGGCATGTTATGGGAGGCTGTTAGTCAATTATCTATCAGTCAATTAATCAATCAATCATGGGGCCTTTCCAAGAACAGCAGAGATAAAAGGCTGGAAAATCAAAGGTCATAGTAAATGCACATCCTCTAATCAGTGCATTTCTTAGATTTCTGCCTTTAAAATAGTGTATATATTACTTCAGTAAAATGAAGTTTTTGTTCATTATTCCTTCTAATTTCAGTTGAGTTGAATGAAAAACATGAACAACTTTTTGTGCTTCAATTTCAAGAAAGTATTTTGACATTTTGTTTCTTTAATATTACCTGATTATTTTGAGGTTTGATTTGCTTGATTGTTTGGAATAAAATGTATCTATTTCTTGCAATCAAATGTATTTTTTTTTAATTTCAGTGCTGGTGGAGAAATTATTAAAGATGTTATAAACACCCTTTCTGTTTAGAAAAAAAACCGAAGACATCACTGTGATTTCTTAATTGAACAGGCTATCAAAGATATCAAAGATGGGAGGGAATTGTTTTCTCAGACATGAAACAGATGTAATAATTGCCATTTTATATCATAATGAATGTTTAAAAGATGGGGTTTTTCGAGATCATTGTTGTGAATGTACAAATTACTCCAACTCACAGAAACGGTGCTGCTGAAGTGAAATTCTTGCCTTGGATTGTTTACTCCAACTGCTGCCATTTAACACCACAAAGCATTACAAATGCGCTGCAAATCACACTGCTCTTTTGCACTGATGTTTTTTGTTGTAATAATGATCACTGTAAGAGGAATTCCTGAGGAATGATGGCCTTGTGTTCCTGTTCATAGCTTTTGCAGATTAATCTCGCTGGGACAGCAAGAACAAGCTACACCAGGAGTTCCTTGTGGAAAGGCAAGCAGTTCACGCTCCTGTTTTTCTTTACCCTGAACCAAAAGCATCAAAGGAGGGGGAAATTCTTTCCCTCTGCCCTGCTCAGGTGAGACCCCACCTGCAGAGCTGCCTCCAGCTCAGGCTGCCCAGAGCAGCTGGGGCTGCCCCTGGATCCCTGGCAGTGCCCAAGGCCAGGCTGGAGCAGCCTGGGACACTGGGAAGGGTCCCTGACATGGCAGGGCTGGGACAAAATGAGATTTGAGGTCCTCCCCCCAACCCAAAATACGCTTAGAACTATGATTCCATGAAAAGGAATTGCAGAAAGTGAAAATATTGTCCTAAAAGGATGAGCTCAATGAGTAACTTTTTAAAGTGTATGGAAATGAGAGGTGATAAACCAAAAAATAAAACCAGACTGCAGATTGAATACATAAAACATTTGAAGTTCAGCCAGAACACTAATTATGGGCTCCAGCAAATGCTGGTTGTCTGTACTGTTAAATAGTATTATTTTTATTAGGGATGATATCACCAATTTTATGTGTAATAGTTTGGTTTTTAAAATTGCTGGCTAAATGTGTATTTCTGGCAACTCATCAAAGCATTAATGCTAACATTTGTTCATGAATGCATCTCTTTTGTAATTGCAGATAAAGGCAGAGAGAAATGTTTATTTTGCTTTTTCTACAGCCAGTAAGTCCATTTACAAAATGTGTTACTTTTCCATTTGCAAAGCATCTGTATTAAAAACCAATTAAAAAAATAATTTCCCTGTAAGCAACAGAACTAATTATGCCTAGTTTTCTACATGTGTTGTGGGAACTTTTTTATTTGTTCTGCCAAAATTAACTGCAATGTCACCATGACACTCCAACCATAAAAATATCTGTCCTCCACTATAAAGCCAGACTGCAGTACCATCAAGTCACCATCTTCTCACAATTTATCCTACTTCTCCTCTGTACCACAGTATTTCAGGCTCCTTTAAATGCATTTATGTCCTCTCTTTACATTCCTCACTCTTCAATGATGTTTCTAGTTATTTTCTGTGGCCCTACAAGTAAAAGGAGAATCTGATCATTCTGTTTCCCATGAAAGCATCTCCATTTTTGTTTTTATTTCTTTTTTATGTCGTTTTTATTTAAAAAAATATTTACTCTCACTTTTTATTTTAATTTTTTATTTAATTTGTTTGTTCGTTCATGGAGAAATACCTCCTCACCCCTGTACCTTGATTATTCTGCACCTTCTCACCAGTGTGAGCAACTGCTGTCTAAATTGTGTGGTTTGTCCCTGTCCGTGGAGAGATAAAACTGTTTTATTTGGTGACTGATTTTCCCAATGTTTTAGGACAGCTAAACATCTAGACTCTAGAAGTTATTTCAAATAGTTGAAAGCAAAACTCCTGAAAACACTGTGGGAGTCTGGCCTTCCAGAAGTCTCACATCAAACAGGAAAATGGGGTAAGAAATGTGCGTTGAAGGAATATCAAACAAGTATCTTGCTGAAAATAAAAACAAAAAAACAAAAGAAAAACAAACAAAGAAACAAAAATCCAAACAAAAAAAAAAACAAAAAAAAGCCAAAATAAAAGAACCAGAAACCTATGAGAAAACCAAACAAAACAACTCAGAGACCCAAAAATAAACAAAACAAAAAATCCCCCCAAAACCTAAAAGACTAAAGAATTTTGGAGGAATAAAAGTAAAACTTTGGATGCCTTCTGCACAGGACTTGCTACAATTCAAATTCTCTAAAATTTAACAGAGAAATGGTGTGTTGGCAACCCAAAGTGAGTATGTTAAATCAAGAGATCATTCTTTTTCCAAAACTTGAAAGGAGCTTTTTGTTCAGGTCATTGATATGAGGTTCATATCAAAGTATTTACAGTACATGAACTAGGCAGATGCAGCAAATTTCCTTCATGCAGTTCACAGTGAGGCAGTTCAGCTTTGGGAGCCTTACAAATTACAGGTGTAATTTTTACTCTCCCTGATGAGCTTCATTGAATCTTGGATGTAGAGGGTTTATTTTCCCATGTTACAACCAAAGAAACAAGATCCAAACCCCAGAACCCCAGAATATTGGTGTCAGTAAGGTTCCTGTGGAGCTGGCCCAGGCCAAGCCGTGCCCAGGCAGGGTCCCCTGGAGCAGTGGCACAGGACGTGTCCAGCTGGGGCTGCCATGGCTCCACACAGGGACACTCCAGGCCCTCCCCGGGCAGCTGCTCCAGGCCTCTGCCCCTCCATGGACAGAAGCTCTTCCTCCTGCTGGGCTGCAGCTGCTGGCCTTCATTTTATGGCCCCTGCTCCTCATCCTGGCACCGGCAGCCCTGAGCAGAGCCCGGCCCCATCCTCTGGCAGCCCCTGGAGATGCTGCTGTGGATGCTGGGATCCCCTGTCAGTGTTCCCTTCTCCAGCCTGCCCAGGCCCAGCTCCCGCAGTCTCTGCCCAGCCCTGAGCTGCTGCAGAGCCCAAATCCTCTCTGTGGCCTCCCCTGGAGCCTGTCCAGCAGCTCCTGGGCTCTCCTGTCCTGAGGAGCCCAGCACTGGAGCCAGCACTGCAGAGGTGCCTCAGCTGGGCAGGGCACAGGGGCAGGGTCCCCTCCCTGGCTGCTGCCCACCCTCTGCCCGGGGCTGCCCAGGGTCCCCCTGGCCCTCCTGGCCCAGGACACTCGGTCAGCTCATGGGCACCTTGTCCCCACCAGCACCCCCAGGTCCCCCCAGGCTGTGCTGGCCCTGGAGGTTGCTCCTGCCCAGGGGCAGGACCTGCTCATGCCCTTGTGGGAAGAACCTCCCTGGGTTTCTCTCCACCCAACTCTGTGGCCTGCCCAGGTCCCTCTGAGTGGCAGCTCAGCCTCCAGGTGGATCAGACGCTCCCCCCAGTTCTGTATCACCACACACAATCAGATAAACAGGGCAAAAATAAAAACTCTGGTGGGTTGGGGGCACTTGTTTTATCTTCAGGGTCTTTAGTTGCCCAGGTAGTTGTTGATATGTGAGTCAACAAATAACATTTGGCATTGAAGTAAATCCTTCCCTATTCAACTGATAGAAGGTGACTTTTCCTCTCACTCAAAGGCCCTAATTTCTTTGGTTTGGTTTGGTTTTCTTTGTTAGTTTTTTTTTTGTTGTTGTTGGTTTTTGGGGGGTTTTTAAAATTTTTTTTAATTTCAGACACAATATTCCTGTATTGCTCTGAGGACTGTAAAAGTGAGTTTAAACCTTGTCAGTGCTGAAGAAGCTGTTTGGCACAGAGAAAAATCTGTCATTCTTAGTTGCATGCATATGTATGGTTGAAAAGCTGAATTTCAGTTACCAGCTTTTCAAAGTTTAATGATCAAAATTTTGTTGTAAAAAGTGTTTTCGACTGGTCTCATCAGCCTCTGCTTTTTTTTCCTCCTGTTCAATCCCCAACATGAAAAGAAGGATTTTGAGAATATTGTTCTTTAGCTGCAGTGCTACAGTATTTCCAAGTTGATTACCACAGCTACAAATCCTTACTATTTAATAGGTTTTATATGCCATTATAATTCTGGTGAATGAATTTACCAGGTTTGCCTAATCTGCAAGATACTGAAATATTTAACTGCTTATGGAAAATGAAACAAAACAAAACCAAACCAAAACAAAAAACCCCCAAAAAATCCAAAACCAAAACCAAAAAAAAACCAACAAACCACCTCCCCAAAACTGGACAAGTTATAAACTTCCATATTTAATACATACGAAATTTATAACTGAATTTTATGGCAGTAATTAATCTTTCCTATTTGTCTGACTGTAACCGAAAGAGTTGAAAGGAAATAATCTACCTTTGTGAAAATTGTAGTTCTTGAGTACATCTTAGAATTAAACATATACAGAAATATCCTTTATCATTAAAAAAGATATTTAAATGGGAAGCTTTTTCAGACTGAGAGAAATGTCCAATGAAAATGGCTCCTTAAAGTGTTCTCACTTAAGAGACAAAACTCCCAGTTTTAAACAATGAAGGTTTTTATGTGACAGAACCACCAATCAGGCAGAAATTCAGTATATGTGGAAGGAATGAAAGGACAGAAAAATGTACAAACTTAACAAAAAATGAAAACATTTATGTATATACTTATATATTTCAATGCTATTAGGATTTGCCCACATTATCAAAAACATGCAGTCATAATGCATTGTAAATTCTGCTGAATTAAATGTCAGTGTGCCCCATGACAATGGTGTCATAAACATTGTCTGTTCTACATTCCTTTACTTAAATACATGTTGGCTGTCTTGAGTTCCTCTATTTCCATTAAAGGAATGATGATGATGATGAGGATGATATTGCTTTGTTGGTTTTATTCATGTTGGTGGTGGTTTTTGTGGTGGTGGTGATTGTTGCTACTGTTGTATTATTGTATTATTGTACTGTTGTACTGTTGTATTATTAAAATTGATTTCTAAAAGCTGCAGCATCCTCCTCCTCCAGGGAGAGACATCCTGGTTTTGAACCCAGAAAAGAAAAAAAAACCCAAAACCAAGATATTATATTGCTGTTTCTCTGGGGCCTGCACAATCCTCCTGTAAGAATATAAATGTCAGCCTGAAGGCTGAAGGAGATTTTAACTCAGACAACCCAAGTAATCCTTAATTTTTTTATATTTCCCCAGACTCATATCCTACACAATTAACAACACAAAGAGAATTGTGTGCACAGATCGGACTTTGCCACAAAAAGTCGTATTTATTTTTCCTTTTTCCCATTCACTTTGTTCCTCCACAGCACTTTGTGGTTTAAGCTCTAGTCTTAAGCTGTAAATTCCCCAGGGAAAGCGCCGATGCTGCTGCACCCCGGCCTGTTCAGCAGCTGCCTGGAAAATCTGCTTTGATTGTCAATTGAGATGAAATCAAATGAGACAAAATGAAGATTTCTCAAAATTATAACGAGAACCAGAATTGGAAAAGTACAGTTCCTGAGGGGAAGGAAATAGTCAAGATATTTAATTGATATACCAGAGAGGCAGATGAAGCAGATGTATTGCTTGAGTTAAGAGTGTAGGTTGAAATCTCAGCATCTTGTGTCAAGCGAGTTTTCTGGCTGCTGTACCACTAACAATCTGAAAAGAAAAAAGAATTCTTGTGTCTTCTTTAGATGAGTATGCCCTTTTCCATCTTGTGGAAAAATGTTCTGCCAGTCATGAAAAATATTACCTTTCAGAAATGTAACTGGAACTAGCACATCTCCTTCCCTCAACCTTTCCTTTTTTTTTTAACTCTTTTTTTAAAATTTTTTGTGGGTATCCAATAAATATCCATTTATAACACACATTTCTAGCTCTTTGACCTGAAGAATGTAACAAGAACAACAAAACCAACCAACCAAGAAACTCCAACCAAGACAAGAACATTTAATAACTTTCTATGGCAAAAATTTTCTGTCATACATTGAGGCAAGATGGCTCTGTCAACTCACTGCAGTGGCATAAAATTATTTCTAAAATCTTTCATGTTGTCAAATTCTGACATGAATTATCTACAAACTGTCACACTGGACTGCCGGATGTCAGAACAAACCATGTTGGTTAGTTGTCTTCTTGACTGATACAGAACTAGTAATTGAAATTTTTCATGCATATGTGATTTTGATTTCAAATGCATTCCACGACGAAAGACCAAGAGCCAAAAGTCTCTTGGCTCTAATAATATTCTCTGATTTTGAAATCACAAGATCTTTGGCAAAGTCTTCAGTTAAATGCTTGATATGCAGGTGGCAGCATGCCCTTAAATACTTTATAGTGATTTAATGGTTCTTCCCCTGAGTTCTGAAATTCTGTGTGAATGAGCTGTTAAAAGTAACTGTGCATTGTAAGTACTGAAAGTAAGACGAAGTAAATTCTAAAATTATGTTTTAAATCTTGTTTTCTCCCTCAGAGTAAAATTAATTAACACACAAACACAAAAAGAAGCCCAAACAAAACAAAAAACCCTGCTATTATTTATTGCAATGATATGCAAAAGCACACCACCTCTGACACTGTAAAAACTCCTTAGAGTTTAAATGGTTGAAGCATATTCTTGCTAACATGAAAATATGTTTTGTAGGTGTCTGAAATGAACCCTTTCACCAAGTTCATTCATGGTGTTCTGCCTGGAAATTTAGTATAAATAACAGGAGGATAAAGACCTTGGTGCAACACATTTAACTTTGCAAAACAGCAACTTCAGCACTAAAACCAAAACAGCACCTTGGTTGTTACTGATTTAACGTAGGCCCCGAAGAGCTGTGCTTGGAATTTTAGCAGCTTTCTTCTAAGCACAGCCCTTGCGTGGTTTGTAGAAAATCAGCTTGATTCGGTCGAGTGTTGGCCAAACCAGGGAACTCAGATTTCTCAGGCTTCAATGAGTACTGGGGGCAAGTGACAGGCAGGATTTCGCAGCTCCAAGAGCCTGTCTGCTGGTTCTTGGGAGCCACAATCCATCCGTGGAGTCCTCAGCGTGGGGTCCCCGCACTGGTGCCAGCTGGCACGGCGCCGGAGGCTCTCTGGGCTGGCTCAGAACTCTGGCCCGTGCCAAGAGTGGGACAGATCGGGGTAGCCAGATGAACCCCGATGTGGCCATGAGCCCAGGGCCCTACAGCAACAGCTGGTAAAGGCACCAAGGAGAAGAGGAATTGAGGAGGAGGCTCCTGGCATAGGGATGTCTTCAAAGAGCATGTTTAGGGGGAAATCTGGGTAGCAAAGTGCAAAATAGGAGCTTGACATGGGATTTTATATTGTGGGATGCAGGGAGTGGGGACAGAACTCTCTCCAATCAGGAGAAACAGGGGGAAGTCCTTAGGGTGGGATCAGACTCGGGATAACCAATAATGGGATTGGGATATATATATTGGGATATAACGGGATGGGGGGGACATCAGCTGAGGGACATGGAGAGCAGCCATAGGGACGTCGAGGGTTGGAGAAGGATCTGGGCAGGGTTGACAGTGACTGATAGGAGTGAGGGGCAGGGTTCAAGGGGGGTGATAGGGAAGGTGCTGGAATGAGGGGTGGTACAAGAGGGGACAAAGGGGAGAGGAGATCCAACTTGGAGTGAAACCTGCAACATAGGAGGAAGGGGCACAATTAACAATACAGAAGGGTGCAATTTTGGGATAAATCAAAAGACATGGGTGGTGGCTGAGCTACAACTTTTACATCTTACTTAAACAGAATGTTATTGACTTGAACAAACACACTCCACAGCACTGCAGGAGAGGGAATCCTTCCACCTTCAGCACACCTGGATCACTGGGCTGCACTTCAGAGATGTTCCTTCAAGGACTCAGGGTGCAAGTGGTTATTGAGGTGTGAGAGGCAAGGCCAGCTTTGCTGGGGAGCTAAAAGAGCCGTGGAACTGCTTTCCCTAAGCAAAGGGTGTAAATGACCCCAAACTTCTATTAATGACAGTGATTTGGCTTTCTTGTAAAAGGGAGCAGAAACAATCCAGAGAGGGGGACAGAATGAGTGTAGTAGCGCAAAGAAAACAGTGTGCAAGTGAAAAATTAGGAATTGTGGACCAGTGGAGGGAAAGTGGAAACAAACTCGAGAAAGAGAGAGGTGTGTGTTAGCTTGGTTTTGTAAGGAACTGAGGGCTGTTCAGTCAGATAGTCTCTCTTCCACTGACTGATTTCCTTTAAATACACATATTTGCAGCTGGAAGAGGTGTACAGGCCACCAAGGGAATGGGAATGTGATATCTGAGGTGCCAGTCAGAGTCTTCCTCACTAGGGAGTGGAATGGCATTTTAAAAAATGTACAGACAGCAAAGCGAGGGGTGAAGCAGGAATCGTCACATGGATGCTCTGTGTGCCCATCAGCCTCTCAGAAATGCAGGGATCCTACACTCCTTGGAGTTTTCCTGGGAACAGCTATCTCACAGTGTCACCCACAGCATCACCACCAGCTGGGGCAAGGTCTTGAGCAGAAACAATCTCATTTCTCAGAAGACCTTCTCAAACTAACAGAGGGCAGGGCTGGATGGGACCTTGGGCAGGAATTGTTCCCCGGCAGGGTGGGCAGGCCATGTGTTGGGGGTTACATGTTTTTTTTTTTCGTTTCTTAGCTATTAGAATTTTTCCCATTTAGCTGAGAGAAAAGCCTTGATGGCTGGGACATCATCGGTACTTTAAAAGACAAAAGTTTCGGCTGAGCCCCGGGGGCAGTGGGGAGGGGAGCGGTTTTTGTTTTTGGGTCCTTCTGGGAGGGCAACACAGACACTCTCGGAGCTGTTTCTGCTGGGAGAAGAGGTTTTTGCCATCATCCAGACGGAGCGGCTGTTCCTTCTGCTTCTGTTTCTTCCTCTCCGTTTGTGGCCTCCGCTCCCCTGTCCTGCCGGATGTGCTGCAGCCCCAGCTGCCACCGCGGAGCTGCTGATCCATCTCCTCCACCGGCCCGGGACTCTCTGCTCATCCCTGCCGTTTCCAGCGAGGTGTTTTTCCTCAGAGCCTGCAGGAACTCCGGGACTGAGTGCCAGCTGAGGGGTTTGTGAGGCAC
>VWYI01023824.1:0-80370 GCA_013399455.1 Anthoscopus minutus | reverse complement strand
AGGGTGGGCAGGCCCTGGCACAGGTGCCCAGAGCAGCTGGGGCTGCCCCTGCATCCCTGGCAGTGCCCAAGGCCAGGCTGGAGCAGCCTGGGACACTGGCAGGGCTCCCTGACATGGCAGGGCTGGCACTGGGTGGGATTAAAAGTAATTTCCAAAACAAACCAGTTCATGCTTTATGATTGTACAACGCACTGTCTGCAGCTTGCTGCAAGTATCACTTCATCAGGGCAGGACTTTGCCTTTTTTACCTTAACTGTGACGACTCAGTCCAAGGAATGGCATTAATCTCTAATTCAGAACTTCCTGATGTCTGTAGAGAGTGGGAGAAGCATCTGGCTCTGGTGCTGAACTGCCTGCAGGGGCATTGAACAGGGACACACTGCACCAGCACTCAGCTTCCACAACACCTTAGTCCTGCAGAAAGATCCACCATGAATCCAAATTCCTTTCACAAGCCAGGAATAATCCCAACTGGAATTAATCAGTTTCTCAGCTTCACAGGTGTGCAGAAGGCTTTACAGAATGTAGGAGTATCTCATGTCAGGGGTTGTGCTCGCACCTTGGCCTGTGAACTCCTCTCCTGTGTTCTTGTGCACTTCATGTGTTTGCATTCTGGGAGGCAAAGGATTTGTTTTAAAACATACTCAGGCATTTAGACAGGATTCTTTAATACTATTCTCTGTAGGCAATAAAAGCTTGTTTCCAAAATAAAAGTAATCAAACCCAACTATGATACTGATTTTGTTGGTTCCTTCCTATAAATAGTCCAAAAGGAGAAAAAAACAAAAACTGTGGTACAAAAGACTGAAAGAAAAACTACTTTTTTTTTTTTTTTAGTGGAGTTTGAATGTTTCCCTGTGTTACACAGCTACTTCTCCCCCTTTCCTCTGAATGGAGCATTACATGACAATGCTTTTGAACCAGAAAGGTTTGAGGGAAGCAGGATCTTCCACAAAACCCACGCTGACTTATTGGAAAACCTCACATGTTCAAGAGGTAGGGGATCAGGCTGTGCTTGGGAAGAAGTGAAAGAACCACCTATTCCCTTTTTTTAGAGGCAGTGTCAACCCCAGGAATAACTCTGGCAGCGTCGCTGCGGTGGTGGCAGACAGATGTATTATCTCTTCTTGAGTCAAACACCAGAGATGACTTGCAGAATCAGAGCAGCTGGTTGTGGTGAACGGCGTCTGACAAATCCCTGAAGAACTAAGTACATATTATTAGGGGAAAAAAAAAAAAAAAAGAGAGAGGGAAAAAAGAGAAAGTTCTGCTGCGTGCAGCAGAGGCTTTTTATAGCCCTAATTATAACGGAGGTGGCAATATAATCTGTGCCTGTGCAGTCTGACACCGTCCTGATCTCTGGCTCTAAGGAGGTTCCGATCTGGCGGGTGCTGTGATGGGAGCTGGTGATAAAACTAATCTCCTCCACAAAGCCTGTAATCCAAGATACCCTAAAGGTGTTGCAGGGTAATTGGCAGGTTACAGGCAGGTTGGCTGGATGACATCTAAAACTGGCAAGAGGCTGGCAAACAGGAAGGATCAGCTCTTGCTTTCCTACTGCTGCAGCATAGGTGGGGGTAACTCGGTTCATCTTTTGCACAACAAATCTTAGGCCTGATGTCACTGCTATTAGCCATTAGCCATTTTTCTTCTCCTATGCCAAAATCATCTTCATGTTAAATATTCAGGCTTTCTGTCATTGATCCTTTACTGACAGCTCTCCGTTTAGAGACAGTGTGGCTGCCTACATTTATACAGGCTATAATTTTAATTTTTTTTTTCCTCTTTAATGTACTGCAGGACTTCAAAGGGTTAATTGGAACATTTGAGGCAAGACAGGTAATAATGCAGGAAATGTAAACTAGTAATGAAAGTAAGATGGAGGAAAACAGTGGGGGCATTGTGAGACATGGAGTAGCTCTCTCCCAGTTGAAAATGTGGCGGTGTTTTGGTTTTTTTTTCCCTTGGAAAAGCAGCAGTTGATTTGTCTCTCCACTCTACCCCTTCTACTTCAAAAGGTCTACAGGAATCCTTAACCTAAAGGATGGATGTTGCAGATTTAGGCAGCCTCCACAGTCCCTGTCTGGCAATCCTATTAGGCAGAAAATTCTGACAAACAGAGCTGATCATTTAGATGGAAGAACATTAAAAAAAAATTGGATGCAAAAGAGGTCTTGATCCTGAGTGATTGGTAAACAAATAAAATATGTATTTGGGCTTTAGAGTGCAGCTAAGTAAAATTAATCAGGAATTATCCTGAGGTGTAGGAACAGTCTGGAAAGTGAAAAGTAGTCTTTGAGTTCTATGGGTGGCAGAAAAAGGAAGATATAAATATTTAGGATTATTATCTGGCAGTTCTTGAGCCTATTTCTCTCTTAAATTCCAAACCACAAAGCATATAACAAATCCACATGACTGGAGGAAGAGTTTTGCCTTAGGGGTAAATATCAAAATACAAATGTAAAAATTTGATTTTATATACTGCGTATGTATATTAATGTCAGTATGAAAGGTAGAACATCAGCTTGAGCCACAACGGCTTGTGACATCCCAGTCTCATCCCACCTCTGTTTCAGGAAAGTTCCTCCACCACTGGGAAGGCAGTAAGGATTTAAAAAAGGAGAAGAGAACCTTCAGGATGGCCTGAAGGTCCTAGGGTTTACTACATAAAACTGATGTTTGCATACCCTACAGTACTTGCAGAGTCAGAAGGCAGGTTTTCCTGCTGTCAGTGAGGCAGCTGCTTCAGGAAAAACAAAAAATGGCAAAACATAAAAATAATTTCTGAAGCTTGGAGGACACTGGAGGACATCGGGTTAGAATCTTCATCAAGAAGGTGAGGTCAGGGACAGGTCACTGTAAGAGAGGAATGCCACAAGATGCTGCAACAACCCCAGTGACAGTGGTGTGAGCCCAGAGCACAACAGCAACAGAGCTCTTGGGTAAAACCCCAGGCTGGAGCAGCAAATAGCACAGCCTGGCTTCAGAAAATCCGTATTAAGAACACCTGGGATGCAGGTGATTGCTCCTTTGGGTTGGAAGGAACAGTCTGCACCTTGGAGCCAACCTCACAGTGCTGAGCTGGGGTTGTGTTGCCCTGTGCTAAGGGGGAGAAACTGGGGTAGAAGGAAGGTGCTGGATGAAGGGATCTGCAGCATCCCCCAATCCTGAGTCATCCCCAAAACACAGGGAAGCAAGCAGGAGGAAGCAGCACAGGAAGAGGAGCCCAGCAGAGTGGGGCAGTAAAAAGCCTGATTACTCTGAGGTGGGAAGATAGGTTTTATTGAATAAAACTTATTGAGGACCTGAAAACAAAAAGGCATGGCACTTTCAGTAAGAACCAGGCAGAAAAGCTTTTTGCTGTTTCATCCTTTTGGCTGAATAAATGCCTAGCTTTGAATAGGCTATTTCTGTGTCATTTTAATCAGCTGCTAGTCACAGGTTCTCAGTGGGAAAAGGCCTCCTGGTACCGAGTGTAGTTAGTCCCTTTAGATTTGTCCTAATTGGGGAAATAAAGGGGCTGCATTATGGGGTTATTCCCTCAAGAAAAATAAAATAATAATAATAATAAAAAAAAAAAAAACCCACACAGGCAAGGCTGCCACTTGGGGGTGCAGGCATGCTGGGCTGCCACAGCAGCTACAGTGCAGGTTGCCTTGTAATTGTGACAGCTGGATTCTTGGTTGTAAAACAGAGATAAGCAGTAAAATTAGCGCCGTTGTAGAGAAAAGATGCACTAATATCAGAAGCTTTGTTAAGGCTTCCTGAATTTACATCATCTCTCTACTGACAGCAGAGCAACCCTGGGGGAGAAAGAGAAGTATTTTCTTTCCAGGCAGGAGCTCTTCAGGGAGATCTCTGGCATGGAGACTGGTGTGTAAAGTCCAGGTTGCTGTAGAGGTGGTGATGCAATCGCAGGGATACCTGCGCAGCCTGTGGCACACCTGAGTGCTGCCAGGTGAGGACAGGGAAAAGTTTTGGTGGATGCTACCGAGCTCCCACGTCTCCAGAGCATTACACTGGACTACGGCTCGTGACAACACATCTTTTCTGCTAAATTAATGTTGGGAGGTTGTTTTTGTCATTATCTGTCCTAATCTGCAGGGTAACTCTGCACCTCCGCACCGCTGCTGACTGAGTCGCCAGGAAGCCTTGCCCTGCTGTTGATGGGTGAAGTGCACACCCGGTGTGGGCACCACTGAGCTGTGTGCAAGCCATGGGGTTGTGGGTGCCAAATGCTCTTTATCGAGGTGTGTAATTTCTGTAAATTTCGTAGTTTAACCAGCGCAAAGAAGCCTCGTCCTTTCGAATCTCTGCTGACAATGTAAGGTGTTGGAACCAAAACTCTTCCAGCGTCGAAGCAAAATGCGATTGATTGTGAGCTCAGATGTAGAACCAGACCTTTAGGCAAGGGCTCTCACCCTGTCACTGGCAGGAATTTAATGGCAGACAAAGGGCTGGCAAAATGAAATGCTGTGACTACTGAGAGGTGCCAGCCAAAGTAACCAAGAGATCAGACGACTTAACGGGTCGTTTCCGCTCCTAATTTCACAATGTCTCTCCTTGTCATGCAAGCAGCCCGGACTATCAGGTTGTATGTGCAGAAATGCTTCTCAACAGCGTAGCGCTGTTCGGTGCATCCTTCCTACTCGGCAAGTGCATTACAGCTTGATATAATATTTATATGTGGTCTTTCACCAAGCAGGCATGTAGAGGGGATGCAAATTACAGATATAAAATGTCTGGAGAGCCTTTTTGACGCCCACTAGGCAGTCAGTACTTTTTTCACTCTCGCGGCTCTGTATACCCAGGTAGGGAAAAGAGATGAAAATAAATAAAAAATGTGTAGTGGTCTGACGTGAGATCTTCCTACCCTCTACCTTGGGCTGTTTCTGAAATACCTCCGCATCTTTCGTTCTTGCTTTGACTCTCTTCCATCCGGGCAGGATGACCCGAGGAGGGAGGGATGTGCAAGAACGGACCATGAATCGCTTGGTCTGATGGAAGGTGTCCCTGCCCGTGGCGTGGGGATTGGGATGTGGTGAGCTCGGTGAGGGGTCCCTTCCACCCCAAACCATGCCATGATCCTTTGATTCCGTGAGAATTCCCCGTGTGGATGTTCAGGAGGGATTTTAAGCCGAGGCAGCACTCGGCAGGGCTTTGACAGCGCCTACAAGACAGAAGTTTGTGGAGGGCAAAATTCCTCCGCGGAGGGTAGAAAACATCTTCGTGAACCGCGTCCGCTCCCTGATAGACGAGGGCAAGCACCCCCAAAACCAAACTAGCCCAGGACCTGCGATTTGTCGCTGGGGAGGAACCCCGACCACGCAGATCTGCTCCCGCCATCCACACACACCGGAGCGCTGCAGGAGCATCCCAGGGATCAGCCGGGGTCCCAGCTCCGTGCGGGAGCTCCATCCCGCACCGCGGGGTCCCGGCTCCGTGCGGGAGCTCCATCCCGCACCGCGGGGTCCCGGCTCCGTGCGGGAGCTCCATCCCGCACCGCGGGGTCCCGGCTCCGTGCGGGAGCTCCATCCCGCACCGCGGGGTCCCGGCTCCGTGCGGGAGCTCCATCCCGCACCGCGGGGTCCCGGCTCCGTGCGGGAGCTCCATCCCGCACCGCGGGGTCCCGGCTCCGTGCGGGAGCTCCATCCCGCACCGCGGGGTCCCGGCTCCGTGCGGGAGCTCCATCCCGCACCGCGGGGTCCCGGCTCCGTGCGGGAGCTCCATCCCGCACCGCGGGGTCCCGGCTCCGTGCGGGAGCTCCATCCCGCACCGCGGGGTCCCGGCTCCGTGCGGGAGCTCCATCCCGCACCGCGGGGTCCCGGCTCCGTGCGGGAGCTCCATCCCGCACCGCGGGGTCCCGGCTCCGTGCGGGAGCTCCATCCCGCACCGCGGGGTCCCGGCTCCGTGCGGGAGCTCCATCCCGCACCGCGGGGTCCCGGCTCCGTGCGGGAGCTCCATCCCGCACCGCGGGGTCCCGGCTCCGTGCGGGAGCTCCATCCCGCACCGCGGGGTCCCGGCTCCGTGCGGGAGCTCCATCCCGCACCGCGGGGTCCCGGCTCCGTGCGGGAGCTCCATCCCGCACCGCGGGGTCCCGGCTCCGTGCGGGAGCTCCATCCCGCACCGCGGGGTCCCGGCTCCGTGCGGGAGCTCCATCCCGCACCGCGGGGTCCCGGCTCCGTGCGGGAGCTCCATCCCGCACCGCGGGGTCCCGGCTCCGTGCGGGAGCTCCATCCCGCACCGCGGGGTCCCGGCTCCGTGCGGGAGCTCCATCCCGCACCGCGGGGTCCCGGCTCCGTGCGGGAGCTCCATCCCGCACCGCGGGGTCCCGGCTCCGTGCGGGAGCTCCATCCCGCACCGCGGGGTCCCGGCTCCGTGCGGGAGCTCCATCCCGCACCGCGGGGTCCCGGCTCCGTGCGGGAGCTCCATCCCGCACCGCGGGGTCCCGGCTCCGTGCGGGAGCTCCATCCCGCACCGCGGGGTCCCGGCTCCGTGCGGGAGCTCCATCCCGCACCGCGGGGTCCCGGCTCCGTGCGGGAGCTCCATCCCGCNGCCGCTGTCTGGGCTCTCCTTTTCTCTTCTCGGATAAGGGGAAAAAAGAATAAAAATACTTATCTCTGCATTTGAAATAAAGCCGGCGGACGATCCATCCTCAGACACGTTCTGTTTTGAAACTATGCTTAATTAGAGGGGAAAGAAATGCCGTGAGAGCTTAAATGTAATCCAGATGAGCGGCTGGGAAGATTTAATATCCGCAGAGCTGTCCCCACCGCTTTTCCCTTCCTCCCCTCACTCCTCCCCAACCACCGGTCTTCATTGTAATTTGGAGGCTGCTAGCTCCGAGCCGGAGAGCCAGCAAACCATGGAACAGTTTGCAAACATGTTCGGGAGCTTGAGCATCTCGACAGCAGCGAGCAGCTCTTGCCAGGCGACCCTTTCTCTGCCTCCCTCTAATTAGGTCCTCTCCATCCTAAAATACCCCCGGCGCCTTCTCGGTGTCTCACCCCCTTCCGAAAGAAAGCAAAAAAAAAAATCCCTACCAAAACCAAAAAAAACCTCCCGAAAAAGAAAACGCCAACCCTACCCCAGAGAGACAACTTTAGATCTCTTGGGAGTTCTCTTTATTATTTATATTCATCAGTTCTTGCAGGCTACGGGGGTTTTACCCTCCTCGCACTGAAAAGTTGTATGAGCTCGTCGTGCGCGGAGCTGATGGTGGGAATGTGGGCACGGTTCCCTCTCCGCAGAAGGCTCGGGGGGCTGCCCGGGGCGGTGGGCGATCACTCGCTGCCCGTCCCGTCGCGTCCTGCGCATCCCGGCTGTCCCGCCCGGGCACCCTCCGCGCCCCCGGGAAAGGCGCTGGGCTCATCTCTGGGACCGCCGCGGGTCCCCTTCTCTTGCCCGCAGCCCCCCGAGGACTCTCCTCGTCCTCTGCGAGCTCCGAGCATCCTCCTGTGCTGCGGATGTTCTGTCTCTCTGTGTGATCCCGCCCGGCGTGGAGACCCCTCTATCCTCCTGCTTGGCAGAACTGCTATCCTAATGAGTACCAGAATATTCCCACTGACTTTTTAGACCTGTTCCCCTCATTATTAACTTTTTTTTTTTTTTTAGGTTTCAAAATGAAACCAGCGTTATCAGTAAAAACTGAATATTTTATTAGCCCTTAAATTATTCAGCACGGTGGCTTCTCAAAATCCGATAGCATTCGCACAGTTGCAGTGAGCATGTGATAGCTTATGCAATATGTCCTTGTACCTTCAGCTTATTCCCCAAAGTCTCTGTTTTAAGCAGAAGATGATTGTATCTGCCACAAAGTCTGGACTTGTCATAAGTGCTTTACACTGGGCTTCTTTGGAACTTCTCATAGCTCACGTCTGTGATGTTTTCTCAATAAAGCTGGCAGTTTTGCTGTGTTTTCAGGTAACTTCAGAACAGAGAGAACTTAATAGGTTTCCTAGAAGTGAAATAGGAAGGAAAAAAAATCCGTTTGCTCTGTGATTGCTTAGGCTGTGATTGCTCAGTTAAAGGTTTGTCCTTGGGTCTGGAAAAGAAACAGAAGAAAATTATACTGAGTCTTTTTTGTGCTGAAACAGAGCAAAATACTGCTTGACAAGTCTGATATAGCGGGTTAATTTTGGTGGCTGTCATAACATTTACTTTTAATAGATCCTTTCAAAGTTGCAGTGACTCTAAGCACTGTAAGTAACCAAAACTCTTTCGAAAGCAGGTTTTGAACAGTGGCAGAACTTGTCTCAACACTACTCACTGTGAGTTCATTCCCATAATGGTGCAGAATGAAAACCAGTGGAAGTGTCACCTGTGCAGTGGCTGGTTCCCACCTGCCTCTCGGGGTAAATTCCAAGTGCAGATGAAAGTTAAGTCTTATACTTCATTACTGACCTGCATTCCAAGCCTACTGCTAAGGAAAAAGACCAACTGCTTTTTTTGTTGGAGCTCTGCAAAGCAATGGTGAAGGTCGAAATCCAGTTTATTCATGATGTCTTAAAAAGCACCTTTTGCTTTCTGTGTTTGGAACAAACACATGGTATGTCAGCAAGTTTGGGGTGGGGTTCTTTTTGGCTTTTTGCTGCTGTTGTTGTTGGTTTTAAGGGAGAGAGAAGGGTGAGAAATACTGAGGTATAGTAATGGATGAAAATGTCATCTCAATGGGAGAGTGTCATTTTCTTCTTCCTGGCCAGTCTGATAAATTTGCAGTCTCATGCACTGTAACAGGAGCCTGATCTTCTGAAATGTGTTTATATGCAAGTACATGATGAAACCAGCCTTCAAGGGTGCAGTGACTTCCAGCCCTTAGTTTGCAAGAAAGATGCAGGTGCATTTTTAATAAGCAACGTCCTTTTATACATATTTAAAAACAGCTGTAAGCTTTTACATTTGCTGCTGTTGCTGTTCCTTGGGTGAATTTGAATGCCGGGCACTCTGGTGCTGTGATGTGCGTGGACAGACAGTAACTAACTACCAGAGTGACTACAGAGACTACAAGAGATTTTTTCAGGAGGAAGAAACGCTGTGCATCCCACCTGCAGTAACCTACAGATTCATGAGTACCACTGTGTATTTTTTTTTTTTAGGGGTAAATGAGCCAACAGTTTTAAGAACAGTCAGTGAGGGCTGGGATCAGATGAAAGGAAAGCATGATATAAAAGTGGTGGCTATTTTGGTTCCAAGATCCTCCTCTGGCCATGTGTAAGCTGCTCAACAACAGTAATGGACTGCAGGTGCACAGCAGATCAGTGCATCCCACATCCTCATGATAAACTCTTTTGCAACAGGACCTTTTAAAAAATTAGCATTTGAGTTGTCTTTATAGTGAAGCTGCTCCCTGGGTTGTATGGTGCCTCTCCACTTAGCTGTCTGCTGAGTTTTTATTGTATGGTTTGCCTAAAAATTATATTGACGTTGCTGAAAACAGGCAAATTTGAGTCTTCTATTTTATGACCGCGTTCTGTCAGCCTGAGTGAAAAACTCCAGAACTTTGAAGGAAGTGTTTCAAAGATGTTGCTTTTTCTCCATTACAGTGGGAACCAATGTTCAGCCTCTCTGAGGCTTAGAAGTTCCTACAAAGCCCCTCTTTGCAGCTGCAATCAGCTGCAAGGAGCAAAAGTGCTGAGAAACAAGAGAGGTAAACTGTAGCTTTGTTCTCGTGTATCTATACTGAAAGGCTGAAAAGATCACAGAGGCTTTTAAAAGACCAAGATTCTTGTTTTACCGAATGCCTTTGCATCTTTGGACAGCATCTGCTTCTGTACAAAGTGCTGACAGTGTGACCCTGCATAATGATTTTCACTGTTCTTTTAACAAATTACATTTGTATTCAAATTGATTTTCCATGACTGCTCGTATAGCCTCCAGAAAGCATATAGTGGATATACTGCTGTATTCTGTACGTGTCTGGTCAGCCTAGGACAAAATTTGATGTCAAGTCATGCATTATTATAGCTGGAGTTAATCGTTCTGGTAGTATTAGTTGGGTTTTTTTTTCGTGTGCCCAGCCTCCTATTTCACTGCCCTTTATGTCCTTATCCTTTATGTTTCCTTTCAAAGGATATACTTCATACAATGTTGCGTATCAATGGCACCATAGGGGAAAGGGTCACTGTCTTATCTTCCCTCCTCCACATTTTTTTCAATTACCATCCAGTTGAAAATCAAGGAAATCATCCCCTCTGGAAGTTATTTCAAAAGACAGTGACTTTTGATTAAGATTTTTATGCCTTATATTAGCTGTTTGTGCAGCACATGTCCCTACAACAGCAGTAACAAACTCACAGCCTGATACCCCTTCAGCCTAAGTGAAGCTATCTGGGGAAGCTGTGTTTAAGAAACTGCAAGAATCAGAGACAGATCTCTTGTTATTCTAAAATTTATTGCGAGTCACATAGGAGTTGGCGTGTTACTGTTTTCATCTTGGTCTCTTAAACGTCTCAAACTTGGGTAAGCCACAGAGCCAGGATTTCTGAAATCCTAAAGGATGGCCAGTGCTGTGTTACAGGTGAGATTAGATGTGATGGAAAAATTCTTCCCTGGCAGGGTGGGCAGGCCCTGGCACAGGTGCCCAGAGCAGCTGGGGCTGCCCCTGCATCCCTGGCAGTGCCCAAGGCCAGGCTGGAGCAGCCTGGGACACTGGCAGGGGACCCTGACATGGCAGGGCTGGCACTGGAGGGGCTTTGGGATCCCTTTCAAACCCAGGCCATTTCTGTGATTCTGTGATCTTGGGCATTGTTGCAGCATATGTGAAGCCCAGCTTGAGTTTGAATAAATAAGGGTTGAACAACAAGCAGGCATTCATTTAAGTTTCAGAACAGGTTCACAGTCAAAATACAGTAAAATCCTAATCACGTGATGTGTTAGAAAATAAAAGATGAGTCAAAAGATTCAAGTCCAAGGAAGGGTCGTAAGAACATTAACACCTGCAAAATTAAAACCTCTGGAAAACGCTGTTTTATATTGGAGGACCAAAACACATTTTGCATTTAAAGTTCAGGAGACAACGTAGGGGAAAGGCAAATTCAGCCTAACTTTGGTGTGTTATGTCAGTCTGAGGAATAATGGGTGTTAGTTTCCCTTTTTATAGGGAAGCTGGATCCTGTGTTTGAGGGGTAACGACTCATGGTGTGTAGTGACAGCAGGGTATGGCTGGTTTTCTAATGATCCATGTAGAGGGCAGAACCACTTTTTTTGCAATTCACAGAGCAAGGATTTGTCCAAAGCCCTTACCTGCAGTTGTGGGTCTGTCTGCTCTGAAGGAAGGGACTGAATGAACAGCTGTGTCCCAGGAATCTGGAGGTACAGAACCTGCACCACACCTCCGTGCTTTGAGGCTTTACCAAATCTCAGTCTTGCTGGTGAGGGAATATATCTAACATACTTCTGGGGTTCTTTATTCATTTGTTTGTGTGGGGTTTTCTTCCTTCTAATCAGCAAGCTCCGTTACCTTTCATCACAGCGGGGCTGTCCTTCTATTTTAAGTTCCGAAAGCTGAGAAATGAGGCAGATCATGATTATCTAATAAAGTCTCTAACTAATCTAGCTAATAACTGGATGTGGTGTGGTATGTGTGAATGCATTGTCATGTGAAACACATATAAACATCCTGATTTTCCATATTGTATAGCAGCTATATGCAAACAGACTGTACTTTGGGTATAATTTGGGTGTATCTACACTCCAGAGACCGTACGGAGGAATTGCAGCCACTTATGTGCCTCACATCTGGTCTGATACTTAGACATGTAGGAAATGTTAGATAAGACCTAATCATTCTATGAATTCTTGATGCACAGCTCTGTATTTGAAGTAAAATTTGTTATATGCAACAGAAGCACTGTCTAGGATGTTTTTTTTGGAGGTTATCAAGAGTATTCCTCACTCCATGCACCTAAATCCTTTTAGTAAGGGGTCGTTTGTGGGCAAAAGGGAGTGTTGTGACTTGTATATAAGAGACATGTCCGTCAGTCATACATATTATGATCTATATATGTAAATATATATATCTTAGGTGAAGTTGTTTTAAAATGAACATGGAAATACTGACACAGCCACAGAATAAGCTGCCCCTCTCTTGCCGTGCCCAGGAAGCTGCAGAGCTGCAGGGAGCTCTCCCCTCAGTCTCCTCCATCTCAAGAGACCGAGTGCCCTCAGCTGCTCCTCAGGGCCCCTCGAGGCCCCTCAGCGCCTGTGGCCCTCCTTTGCTCACTCTCTGACAGCTCCATGTCCTTTTTACGCTGCGGTGCCCGGAGCTGCACACAATATCCAGGTGAGGCCGGCCCAGCCCGGAGCAGAGCGGGACAATCCCTCCCTGGCCGGGCCGGGCCATGCCGGGCCTGGTGCCCCGGGACAGGGATGTCCCTCCCCGGGCGCTGCCGCTGCCCAGGAGCCCCAGGCCCTTTCCCTGGCGCTGCTTTCCAGCCTCTCCTTCCCCAGCCCGTCCCTACAGCCGGGGTTGCCCCATGCCGGGGCAGAATCCAGCGCCTTCCCTTGTGGAACCTGGCATGGCAGGAGCTGGCCCGGGCCTCTCCTTTGTCACGGCCTCTCTGCAGGGCCTCCCCGCCCTCCTGGGAGTTTACAGCTTCCCCCCAGCATTGTATAATCTGTGAACTTGCTCAGGATCCCTTCCAGTCCTACATCCAGGTCATTTATGAGGATATTGGGCCAAGGGTGGAACCCTGCAGAACCTCACTAGTGACGGGTTCCCAGTGTGATGCCACCCCGTCACTGTCACCCTTTGTGCCTGACCCATGAGCCAGCTGCTCATGACGTATTTATCCAGCTGTGGGATGGGCAGTTTGTCCAGAAGAATCCTGTAAGAGACCATCTGGAAAGCTTTCCCGAAATCTGGAAAGATTCCATCCACTGGCTTCCCTTGATCCACTGGGTGGGTCACCTTGTCATGAAAGGAAATCAGGTTTGACAAGCAGGACTTTGCCCTCATGAAGCTGTGATGGCTGTGGCCAGCGATTGTCCTCCAGGTGTTTTTCAATACCTCCCAGAATAATCTTCTCCATACCTTTAACAGACTCTGAAGTAAGACTGACAGACCTGTTCTCCTTCTTGCTCTCCCTGAAAACTGGGACAATGTTTTCCAGCTTTCAGTCATCTGGAACTTCTCTGGACTCTCAAGACCACTCAAAAATCACCAGGAGAGGCTTTGTGATGACATCAGCAGCTGTTTTGAGGATTCTGGGATGAATCTCATCAGGTCCCATAGGTTTGTGGGGATCCAGCTGGAGCAGCAGACTGGGTTCACTGGGAGTTGATCATTTTCACAGTCACAGTCCTCCAGCTCAGGGCACTGGGACCCCCTTGGTCCATCTGTGTCAAAGGAGGAGGCAAAGGATGCATTGAACACCTCAGCCTTGTCCCTGTCCCTGTCTGTAAGGTGACCATCCTCATCCTCTAGTGAGCCAATGGTGGTTTTTTGCACTGCCTACTGGCATTATTTTATTCAGAAAATATCTTTTTATTGTCCCCCACATTTCTGGCAGCCCCAGCTCCATGTGAGCTTTGGCCACACAAATTTTCTCCCTCCGCTGGCAGCAGTATCTCTGTGTTCTTCCCATGCCACCTGGCCCTGCTCACACTGGGGGGCAGTTTACTGCCTTATTTCCGAGAGAATATTCCTGTTCAGACAAGCCATCCTTCTGCCTCTGCTGTTTTAAGTGGAGAATCCTGGATTATCTCAGCTCTCCCAACTGCGGTGGCAGAACGACGAGTTCTGGGATTTAGGAGTTAGGATTTCAGGCGCAGTATTTAAAGCAGCATGCAGATGACAGCAGGGAGGAGCAGCAGATGGATAAGGAGGCTCAAGAAGATCAGCGCTCCTTCTGCACAGCCAGGGCAGGAGCTTGGTACATCCCAGCAGGAATCTGATGACGAGAGTGCAAAATGTGCCTCAGATTTGTGGGTTGTTCATGACCCTGGAGGCCACAGGGGACAGGGAGGGGAGCAAAGCCTCCCCCAGAAGAGGTGGGAATTTGAGTGTGGGATTTCTCTGCTGCCTCCTCTCCCAGGTGGTGTGTGGGAGAGCAGGCTCAGATTCAGGGGCATAACCTGCCCAGGGTGCAGTTTCTGCATCAAGTGGTGGCTCTTGATTAAAGCTTCCAGAAAGGAGGAAAGGAGAAACTTCCTAACCCAAAATGCTCCGTGAGGATGTTGCAATTCTGTACACACACTAGTTTAAGTGGTGAACAGCCTCACTCTGGAGTGCAGTTTGCACACCTGGGACAGCAGGAGCTCAGGTGACTGCTAAGTGCTTCACACAATGGATTTGAACCCCACAATTTCAGATTTTTAATTCTGATGCAAAGCAGGGTGCTTTCTCAGTGCTTTGCATATAATCTTCTCCTTCCTCCTGCCCCTCAACCCTTGTGACTAATTTTTTCCTTGATTGTTTTCAGTTCTAGATAACATAAGGCATTTATTGATGCATAGTCAGATTATGGTCCTGCTGTAGGATAAAGCTACCATTTAGACACGGAGACCTTTTTTATTCATGTCTTTGAATACTCTCACAATAGTAACTTTTTGACAGGCCAAAAAAAAAACCACCCCAAACTAAATGTGAAAGAGATGACTGCATTGCTAATTTTTAGCTGCAGCAGTTTTATTTGCTGAGCTTCTGTGTAGGGAGGCTGAAAAAAATCTCTGCAAAAGCCGCCTTTTTCCCTATCATTGTCAAGATGCTGTGTCAACCTGCATAATTATGGAGAGCTGTGACAGCAGAGCATAAATAACAGTAATTTCTGGCATCTGATTACCCATGTCTTATGTTTCTGCAACAGTGACTCTGCAACAGATCATACAAGAAACACTTCAGGATAAGACTTGCATGCGTCAAGCAGAGGCATGGAAAACAGAAATAAAATAAAATAAATTAGATTTATTTTATGTTTAGTATTTGTTTACATCTTTCGGTCTGTCTCTCCCTCATGTAGGAGAGCTTCTGTCACTGCTGGGTGTCATTGCACACAATAAGCCCCTAAAAGACAAGTTTCCTTCCTGATTACTCTGTATTACAGTTCTTCAGACCATCCTGCTTTAATTTGTTTGCTAGGGTTGGTTTTTTTTGGGGGGGAGGGGGAAGAGGGATGTTTTTTACTCTACTTCCAGCTCAGGCTTTTGAAGTGGAAGATGGAGAAACTATTACAGGCAATGTAACTTGTTGTATTCCTTGCTTGTGTGAGGAATTGCATGGGATTGCTTTGCAAGGTCTTTTCTAGGTTAAAAACTAAGACCCACTAGCTGATTGCTTTCAGATACCATTCCAGGACTATTTTAAAACCATGCAGTGCTATTTATTTGAACAGTTTTAAGGGAAGATTAGTTTGATACTGTGAATAATGTACAGTGTGGATGGGGAAATGATGTGCTGTTGTCATGGGAAGTAGCTGAAACGACCTAGTGGCTCCCTTCTATGGTGCATGCTATATATGTTCCTTTAATGATGCTTTTGTGTAATTTCTTTAATGGCTTTTTTTTATGCTTTACCTTCAGACCTTGTACAGAGTGATGCACTCCTTACAGATAGCCCTTCAGGATAAAGATCAACCTCTTTGATAATGACTTTCATTTTCTTGGGTGTGATCAAGCCTATCCTATTCTGACACCTTGGCTTTCTTCACCAGGCTTCTCTTCAACGTAGTGTCCTTACTCAGGGAGATGAATTCTTTCAGAAATTTCTCTTAGAAAAGCTGCATTTTTGTACTGTGGCACAGTTACAGGAATGCTCTGGCTCCTTCCTAGGGTGATTTTGCTTAACCTTAAACTCCACTCCATATGTGAGTCTTGTGATTCAGCTTGTCACTGAAGTCATAAGAAAAAAAAAGAAAAAGAAAAAAATAAAGGTAGTTGAAGCAACGTCAGGCATAAGTGGGAATGTAATGTCAGATGTATCTTTTATTTTTGTGAAATCCATCAGAGAAGAAAAAGAATCAAAGCAACATTCTGAACAAGAGCTCAGAAATCAGCTGGAATAAAGTGTGATTGACTATATATATCGACTTAATGTTAATACCACATCTATATTGGTTCGTACAGCAAGAGCAGTGATTGCTCTAGTATGCCTCTGTATCTTTCAGTAGAGATGAATAATTGCATTAAAATGTGCATTTAAAACCAGAGAATTGTAGAGTAATAGAATGGTTTGGGTTGGGGAGGGATATTAAAAGTCACCCAGTGCCAGCCCTGCCATCCCCTGCCAGTGTCCCAGGCTGCTCCAGCCTGGCCTTGGGCACTGCCAGGGATCCAGGGGCAGCCCCAGCTGCTCTGGGCACCTGTGCCAGGGCCTGCCCACCTTCATGGGGAAGAATTTCCTCCTCATATGATTCATCTAAACCTGCTCTCTGTTAGGTTGAAGCCACAATTCTGAGTGTGAGTAGAAGTGGAGCACTAAAGGGTGCAGCTCTGACTTGTGGGTCAGAGCAGTTTAGTCAGGGAGGGGTGGAACAAGTATCTGGTCTGTAGGAAACTTCCCAAGTCTCCAAAGTTGTTTTGTTTTGGTTTTGTTTTGTTTTGTTTTTTTACTGCAAGGCAAACCCGAGATGAGCAACTCTATGAGATTTGATAGTTTGGCCAAAGCCCATCTTATTGCTCTGCCACTGGCTTTTCCCTGATTCCAGCAGTGGTGGTGGTCTTCTGCAGAACAGTGAAATTCTCAGGTTTGCCTTCTTGGGATGGCTTAAGGCAGCAGCAGGCCAGTCCCACTGCTGGTGCAAGGAAGGGAGATGGGGACAAGGAGGGAGGATCAAGTGACATGGACAGGCATGGGGAGCACTGGATGTGTCCTCAGCTGGTTCCTTCAGGAGTGAGTTATGGACACTTTTCTCAATGCCAGTTCTACACATTGTTTTGCCAAGGAATACGTTTCTGCACCAACCCTAAGACACAGGGTGCCAGATTTCCCCTTGCCTTGAGTATAAGAGTGCATTCCCCCTTCTGGAAATGTGTAGAAGTCAGATCCATGACTATCCCTTGTGTTCCTGTCTGCTTTGCCTTGGCACGGATGGAGGCAGAGGAGCAAATTCCACATTTCCCTGGCCATCTCCCAGTCCAGAGTGGCCATCTCACTGTCCTAAGGCAGATCCACTGTTGATTAACTAGTCTGTCCCAGTAGGTTGTTTTGTTGAGGACAAATTACAGAGGTTGGTTTTTTTTTTGTTTTTCCTTCCCTAATTATTTTGTTGCAAATATTTATCTTGTGGGTAATGATTGCTCCTGGGCCATGCAGAGCAGGCGAGGCTCAGAAGCTCCCCATGTTCTCTCAGTGGAAACAGGAGGAGCTTGCCTGCCTTAGAAATCCTGCTCTGGCTTAATTCCAAGCAAGAAATCTGTTTTAAAACTACAAGGGAGTCGATGCAGTTCTGGCTCCTTCATTCAGACCAGTGGAGGGCTGAGCAGGAAGCAAGGAAGAAGGCAAAATGGGTAAAATCATTCTGTGCTTCAGTTACTTCAGGGGGAAAAAGAGAGAACTCTTCAAAATGTCTGACTAATTTTGGCCAATTGGCTTGCTGCTTGTTGTTTGGGATTTTTGATAAATGAAATCTTGAGGTTTTGTGGATTTTTAAAAAATTTTCCCATGGAGAGTAATAATTAAAAATCAGTACATTGGTCTCTTTTCCAGTTTAATTGGGGTTAAAGCATTATATTTGTAGAAAAATATGAACAGAACTTCAAATTCTATCTAAACTTTTTCTTTTTGAGCCAGAGGAGGAAAGGAGAAATATGCCAAAACTGTGCCCCAACTTCACTGGATTAAAAGTCACATGTATGTAATTATAATTTTTTTTTTTAAACTAAAGAAGCACCATTTGCAGAGCTGAAGAATTATAGCAAAAACCTATACGTTTAAGGATTTCTTACTTTCAGGAAACTACCCTTTCACTCTGTTAATGCTCTAATAATACTTGTAAAGTCTTGTGCTAGCATATTTCACAGCAATATTTTGTTCCTTGTGCTATATCAAGCCTTTTTCCTGCTCTTGCCACCCATCTCTTACCCTTGACAAGTCTCTGCCCTCCATGTCTGAAGTCTGAAAACAAATGTTGATACATCAGGTAGAAAAAGGCATCTATTTTTAAGAGAAATGATGAGTTTTGATGACTTATGCCTGATAAAAGCCATGTTTTGGGTCTCCTGTAGTACCAGCTCCAGTACTGCAGGCACAGCAGCTGCTTGAATATCCATCTCATTCTGTGTGTGTGTGAGAGAAGTGTTGGTATACTGGAAATATTTACCCAAAGAGTTTCAGGGAATCATCTGGAAATGCTTTTTCAAGAGAGCTCTCAGTTAATGTCATTCAGTGTTATTCTCACTTTATTACCGTGCATGCAGGAGATTCTCATTTCTTTTTCGTTTTCAAAATGAAGTGCAAGAAGCTTTTACAATTGAAATTGAAAATGCCTAGCCTGTTTACAACATGGTATATGTATCTTGTAACAGTTGGGCTAATTTTTAAAAGCCTTTTATGTAGGGCCTCAGAACAAATTTTCTGTAGGAAAAGCAGCTGTGGAAAGAGCCTGGTTTTGTTCTGCCTCATTTTTCTGTTAAGATACAGAAGTGAGATTACTGAAGATTTTAGAGATATTACATGAGTTCTTTGAGAAAGGACAACATAAAGGACACAAAATTGCTGTTCTAATAGATTACAGGCTAGAGTGTGTATCTGCTGAAATTGGCAGTATGGAAACTGCTTCTGTAAAGTCGATGTAGTTTAAAAAATAAAATACCAACTTCTTTTGCCTCCCACCCTCCTTGAATCACCCCTGCTCTTTGGCTTCACCCAGGGTTTGTGCTTTGGGGAACAGCCTGGGGGGGTGGGCATCATTCCACCAATGATTGATGAATTCCTCTTTCCTCTCTCTGGGTGAAAAGGGAGATTATTTAGTCTTGATACTCCTTGGAGGCATAACAGTCCCCATATACTTCTGCTGGAAATGGGGAGTTTGAGGAAATTGCATCTCTCTGGAGTTTGTGGGGTGGTGCCAGTGTTGTTCGGGCAGCACAGGTGTGTCCCCACATGGTCCTGTCGGACCTCATGGGGAGTCTTTTTGAAAGTGGCAGTGGCAGGAATTGTACAAGAACGTGTTAGCTGGAAAGGAGGGGTTGTTGCTGTGCTACTGTGCAATTTGGGGGCTTTTTTTTTTGGCTTTTGCCTTTTCCTGACATATCTGTAAGCACTAACACAGGGCAAATCTTTGTCCAGTATTTACATTCTGCAAGTGTTCACCAAAAAGTGAGGAGTGGTGGTGATGTCTGTAGACAAAACAGGTTTCTGCATTCAGAACAGCTATCCCAGTCTGTCAAAAAAATTGTCTGGGAATGTTCCCCTGCGTTAAAAAGAACTACCTTTATCTTTGTTATCTGTGTAGTGACACAGTTTATCACAACTACCTTGAATTTTTCGACTGCATACACTGTTGTCTGGCAGAGTAAAAAAGAAATTTTTTTCTATATTTACTTATTTATTAATGGACTTTTGTGGGAAGTGGTGTAATTCTCCTTTGTTTGGCAGGATTTTTTTGTTTCTTCAAGCCTGAGGTTTTGATGAAATCCTGATTTCTTCCTTTGCACAAAGGCTTTACATGGAATTTTTCACTTTCCATGGAACTCTTCAGTTACTTGAAAGCTTTCAAATAGTTCTAATAATAAGCTATACTATAAGTTATAATGGCCAAGAACTGGAGCCAGGTTCAGCTGCAGTATACTTGGGGCAGGAAATATAGACAAAAAAGCATCACTGTGTCAAACATGATGTTATTTGAAAGTTTTTCATGTTCTGGATTTATATTATACCCTGACCCATTGCTTTTCTCTGGTTTATTATTTTGTCCCTTTTTAGGTTTGTTTTTTTTTTTTTCCATTTCTCCAATTGAATTCTGTTGAAATTCAGGGGGTTTTATTTTTCAGTTGGTGGTTCAAGGGCTAAGGGCCGTGATAGATGTTAATCCAAACTTGGCATTTAAAGTAGGTTGCTTTTCAGATTTAACTTTTTGAGGAATATGGATTTTTGTGTCTTCTCTTGATTTTAATAATGCAATGACACTTCTGCCGAATACAGCCAGAATAGCTTTACACTGAAGCTGCCTCTAGATTAATGTCTGCAGCTTTGCCAAAGCTATTATCTGTATTGCAAGCTGTCACTTTATGTCCAAACTAAATAATTAAATCTTCAGATCAGATATACAGTTTTTTATTATTATAGACATAGTTTAGGATTTTGTGGTTTCAAAGAACCTTTGGGAAAAAAATAACTGTATTACAGCCTACTGGAGAGTAGGCTAAAACCTCTGAAATTTTTGATGGTTAAATTATATTCCTTGGTTTGGATTCCTGTTTTTCAGGCAAAACCAGACAAAACCTGACAGCACTGAATTAGGTGTGTCTTGCTTTAACCACTGGGAGTCTCTTTATGATTTGGTCTGGGGCCCTTAATCTGAGTTGTTTGATGGCAATTATGTAAAACATTTATAATTTTTTTTTTTAATACAAAATGGCAAGGTCTTTTTCAATGTGCCAGTTGGGTAACACTCTTTGTACCCAAAATGAACATCTCTCTCTTCCACGTGTAGATGCTGCAGGTGGCTGTTTGCTTTTGCCAACACCTCGTCATGTGTTGTGAGACAGGAGGGAAACCCAAGGGAGCATCCCCAAATGAGCTGTGGGTGGAAATGTCCGTGGTGGAGGAAGCTGGCAACTCATAATTTCTGATGTCAAATCTCAGGACTCTTCCCCACCTCTGCTTTTGAAGCTGCAGGGAACTAAGCAAAGGTGGATAAAAAAGGAAAATAGTACAACTTTCCCCTGGGTAAATGGGACATGATGGACACAATGGATTTCATGCAAGGGTGCTGGGAGCTGGGCAGTCCCTGTGCAGGGAGAGACATCTGTCCCCTCTGGGACATGCAGGGATGACCCCCTGAGCCAGCAGAGGTGAGTGTTGCAGCCCTGCTCCAGAGGGTCCCAAAGGGCAGCTGAAGGGGAAGCTGCAGCTGGCCAGCCCCGCTCGCCGCCGGGGAGAACGTGTGCATGGAGCTGGGCAGGGCACGGAGCGGTGCCCGGGGCTGCCAGCACGGCTTCAGTCGGCCCTGAGCCACCTGATGTCCTGGGGAGAGGTGACTGCAGGTGTCAGGGGGGAGCAGAGGGTGTCCTGTGCCTGCTGGGGCAGGGCCTGGCCACTGCCACTGCTGCCACAGCCAGGCTGCTCAGAGATGTCTCGGGATGGGCGCTGGCACAGATGCGAACCCTGGCTCTGGCGTGGGACTCAGAGGGCAGTAGGTGATCAGTCACATCAGTCTGGAGTTTTGTCTCAAGTGGGTTCTCTCTGGGGCTTTGTTTCATATCTTGGTGGGTGGCCAGGGATGCCCTCAAGGGCAGTGGTGCCACCCGGAGGGGCCACACTGGGGAAATAAACCAAAAAAGGACCTGTGAACAACAACAAATGCCAAGCCTTGCCCTGGGAAGGGACAACCCTTGTGAGCACACGGATATTTAGTTTTTCCAGTTCAGGAAAGGACTGTTTAAATGGGTGTGAGGTCAGGGAGAGCGTGGTGGTGTTGGGGACTGGATCTCCTGCCCTGCAGACAGAGGGACGTGTGGGACCAGGGCTGTGTCACTGCAGGGGCAGATGGAGGAGCAATCCTCGCTCCTGAGTCCCTGCAGAAGGGTGAGACTGAGGAGACAGAGACAGCAGTGCGTGGCAGGAGAATCAGAGTAGTTTTCTCTATAAATATGACCCTCACTGGGTGAAGTCTCCTGCCCCTGGTAAGCCCCATTTTTAACGTCTGTGTGAGATAAATCATTGTTGAAAGCTGTACTGCAGAACAGTCTCTCCTTGCAATGGGAAGAATGGGGTTGTATTTTATGTAGATGCCAGCAAAATAAAATCTAAGATATGCAGTATGCATCTGGTGTGTTTTGGTTTTGTTTGCTCATTTACTTTGTAATTGTTGCTTATCATTAATAAAGTAGACTAAGCAACATTAAACAAGCTGTGATTTTCGGTATTATGGTTTTTTTTCGTTTTGCTGTTTTCACTTTATAGTTTTGCAGTTGTGTGGGCTGCCAGCAAGAACCCCAAACCAAAGATTTACTTGCATTATTAACTTTCCTTTATTCTTGTTTATGAAATCCAAGTGTAAGAAGAAATGGGTAGCAATATGTAGAGATTCTTCTTGCACATTTTCCTCCTAGAGATGATAATAGAAATATCCAGTTTCCAGATTGTGACAGAAAACCATGGCTTTTTCAAACACATTAGAGTGTGGTTATGAGCCTGATTTTTAAAATGAATTCTGGATTTGGCACAAGAGATCTCGGATGAAAACCTCCTGTTGAGATGATGAGGTTTATAGATTTAAGATTCAGTGATCATGCAAAGAGTTTAACAACTCTGCTGAGTGTTGAGGGAAGAAGTTAAAATGAACTGAATTGGTGATTCATTTTGGTTACACTCTGGGGGAAGAACAGACATTTTCTAATAATTAATTATCTAATTTAAAACCTCCCTATTTCTTGACTGAGGTAAAAAATGAGGTATTTTGTAAAATAAAGCAGCTGATCTTTTAAACTAATGGAAAGTGGTTTTATATTTTTCACAAAAACTATAGGCACTTCAGTTCACTGGCTCTGCCTCAGGAAATCAGTTTGAAGCAAATTAGCTAGTAAAATGAATGTACCCTGCACTGGTTTATTAATGAAAGCAGAGTGTAAACACAGCTGATCAGTATATGGCAACCTGCACCAGCAGAGAAATAAAAACCTGCGTGAATTAAATGGTTTTGATTACTGACCGTTGTACATGAGCTGTGTTTGGTATTAAATGGTTTTTTTCGCTTGAAAAGTGAAAATGTGCCAGTGCAATAAGCCAGGCAGCTTTCACTGCCTTTGATTGCCTTTGCTGGAGAGTGAGAGCACTCAGCAGAACTCGGGAAAAGACACAGCCTTGCAGTGCTGTGCTTCAGGGAGGTGCACCCTGAGATGTAGACGTTGCACCCTCTATCACAGAAATCCTCAGCTGAGGATTGTGTTCAGGATTAATGTTCGGATTTCTGAACGTGCTTACACACCAGGATACCCTTGCAGAGGGAGAGACTCCCAAATATCTTGACCCATTTGGTAGGGGGAAAGATGTTCATTATAAATTCTCATCAGGCTGAAAAGAAACCCCAGTCCATGTGTCAAGGGAGTTCTTATGCTTTATTATCTAGTCGCCTTAACTCCAGCAATTAGCTGCTGTTAACTCTCAAAAGCTTTGGTTAACAAGCCCTTACATTTTACAGCCTGCAGGAACAAACTTCAGGTACCAAGATCTCAACTTTTACAATTAGAGTTATAATTGACAAGCTCCCAGCCCTCTGTGTACACTTTGGTATGGAGTAAGGGGTAGAACCTGCCCAGACAAATCAGGAGAGGAGAGACATAAAGGTGGAAGAGAGAGAAGAGAGAGAGAACAGGTGGAAGAGAGAGAAAGGTGCACCAGGTGAAGGAAGGAGACCTTATGCAGGTCTATCAGTTCTTCTCTCATTCTCTTTGTGGAGCCCAGACCTGGACTGTTGATGTGGCAGGATCAGGGTGGGATCTAAGGACTGGTGATGCTTATTCTTTTACCTGGTGCACATGTCAATTGTAGAAAATATTTTTCATGCCATTGTGTTCCTGCGCGTGCAGCTCCTGAGTCCTGCAGGAGGTAAGGAGCTGCTGCAGGTGCACGGGCAAGAATGTGTCCTGTTTTTCATCCATTGGCTTGGTCTTGTTGTCCAAACACCCCATTGCTGCTCTTACAATTTCTGATCCTGAGCATGACACCGCCTTGCAAATATTAATAGCAATAAATGGGGTGAGTAATACGTCTGTCTCTCTTTTTTACAAGAATGTGTATTGAATTCTTGTGCCAGTGGAGTGGCAAAAGCATCATGGCAGTTCTTTGAAGACCATGGTTAAGTAGATCTGTGTAATTCTGTTTCCACAGCATCTAGGGACATAGACACCATGGATTGTATTAGCCAACCATGCAAAAAGAATTAAATAAATAAAAAAGAAAGAATGCCCAAACCTTGCAGCCTCAGGATAAGAGAAAAAGCTGCCTGAGCGCAGAATGGAGCCTGATGAAATGAGACTGTGATGGTTGAAGTAGCTACAGCAATCCCCTGGTAGAACTAAGGGTCAGGGGTATTGTGTTACACAGAGAGCTTTAAGGATGGGTTCAGAGAAGATGAAAGGCAGCTTTGTGGGACCTCTAAAAAACACCTTTCCAAAGCTAAAAGGCAGCGTGGGAGAGAATGAAGCGCAGGGTGCTTCAGTAACAAATTTTCAAATACACAGAAGGTTCTGCTGGACTTTTTGTTGCAGAGTAATTGATGATGCATTAAGAGATGCTTCAAAGAGCTTTGAAAACACAGAGGGGTGACATATGTGGGATATGGTAGGAGACAGCGAGAAAATGGAGACACAAAAGGACATTAATGATCAAAATGGAGAGAGAGCCCTGTGCAGTGCTTTGCAACAGCATTTGGAAAGCTGCTGTCCCATTTGTGAAAGCCTGAGTGAGAGATGGCAAATTACTACAAACCCAAGCAGATGAGAACTTGGGGTGATTAGCTGTGCCAGTGGCTAGGAAAAGAGGTGTCCTGGGGGAATAATTAAGGAAAAAAACCTGGGAGAAAGTCAGCCACCTCCTCACTCTTGCCCCTTGTAGAATCAAGTGGCAAGCAAAGTAACACTGGTCAGTACTTCAGTGGTTTTTTGTTCCATATAAGCTTTTATAATTCAGAATAATTCATATAATGTCAGAAATTCAAGGTCCCTGAAGACTTGGAGGGGGTAGTTCACTTTTTGATGTGCTTCTTGGAGACAGCAAAGGTTAGGGCTCAACTCTGAGTTTTTTATCCATATCTCTCTATCCAGTACTTGCAGTGTGTGCCAGCAAGAGCTCTTCTCTCTGCCCTTTGAAGGGTGTAGGAAAAAGGGACAAACTTTCCCAGATGAAGTTTCTAAACCAGCTAGTTGAATATGTCCAGCTGGTTCTAGTTGTCACTGTGTGGGAGAAAAATCTGCATTGTAACCACACTGTTTGAGCTGATGGAGAGTGAAAAATGGTAATTTGAACAAGAGATGATGAATCTGTTCTAAAGATCTTGGAGAAAAATCAAGATTATTCTAGTCCAAGTTCCAGTGCCTGTATTTCTTCAAAAGAGAAGGGTAAAGCAGGAGAGACTCTGCTCTGAAATGAGACATGAGGGGAAATTGGGGAAATTCCACTCTCTTGGACCCAGGAGTGTGTACTTTGCTGGGCTGAGGTCTGAAAACCCCTTACCCTTTGTGCTGGCATAGCCTCCTCCTTTGCAGTCATTTCCAAGGACAGGAATTTCCAAGGAGTTGCAGATGCCTTGGTCTGGTCTGCTCCATAATTACTCCAATCTGTTGTGGGTAATTAGGGGACTATAAGTCTTGGAACCAGTCATGTACTCAGCTGAAAGATCACTTAAGGTTTAGTTATGAAAGTCATGAAAGTTAAAGTGTAAGTCATTTTGGGGGAAAAAAAAGTTGAAAGGAGAAAGTATTTTTTAACATAGTTTAAAAGTGAATCAATATGTCATATGCTATGATATTACACAGACTGTTGGATCAGATCTCACCAGTCTCATTAGCCTTCAAAAAGCAATCTGGTGGATGATTTTTTATTTGAGCTGTCTTAGAGAATTATTTACTTCGGGCAGCACCCACAAAAGTTTCAGATGGCCATGTCCAAAGATTCAATGAACTCATTGGGCACTAGAGCATGTTTCATGAGAGAAAGAGAGGAAGGAATGGGATTTCATGTTAGGCAACGTTAGTGAAGTTCCAATTAATCCATCAGGAGGAGAAGCACATCTCTGGAATGGGTTGTGATGAACAGCACATCTTTGTAGTTTGAGGCTCTGGTCTGCTAACCTAGGCCACAGGGAGAGGTCATTGCTCCCCATTAGTGAAACTTACTTGTTTTTTCTGCTTTTCCATCCTTAGGAACTTAAAAGCAAGCAAACCAAAAAACCTAAATAAAAACACAGACACAAAAAATAAAAAAGAGCACTGTTCCTTTGGAACGTGAAAGAACCAAAGTACTTACTGGCAGTTGAGACCGTATAGGAGAATTTTTTTGAAAACAGATCTCTTATCAATTTTGTAGCTGCAGAGTCAGAGTTGTCCAGTGGGAAACAAGAGTTGTGAGTTAATTTGATATGGGACCCTGACTTCCATTTGTGTTCTATTTGCAGAGTCTGCGTTGCCAGAGGAAGATGAGGAGCTGTCCTTTTTGTCTCTAGCTCCCCTTCTCAGGATATTTTAGTGTCTTGTCCTTAAATAGTATCTGAAATGCTGCATCTATTAAGAGTTGTGAGTAATTGAACTTTGAGAGAGTGTCTCCTTATGTTGTCTGCACAAACTCAGGAAGGGTAGTGTTCTAAAAGCTACACATTAATTTGCTCAGTTCTTGAAACAGTTGAAGTTAATTTCTATTTTGTCCTTCAGATAAAAAATGACTTGCCTTAAACTCTAGCTAAAGTTAAACTAGATTTAAGTAGCTGTAATTTTATACCTGGATATTTGGGAAAAGGTGATGGGATATATATTTTTGTCCTCCTTAGCTTTTTGCATCTTAGATTGTAAAAAGACCCTGAGTGGGCACTACTTACTCTCAGAGTAAACACAGATTGGAAGACAGATCTTGCACAGGTTAACATTTTTAGTTCAGTCCTTCAGGAAAAAATAAAATGGCAGAACATCTTTGTGGAAAAAGAGATAACAGAGTCTCAGAGGAAAGGAGCCAGAGAGGTAAAAGTAACTTAAGGTTATTTGTGCTTTTCTTTCCATACCTTGCTGTCAGCAGTTGCCATTTTTAAAAGCAAGCCCTGCTTGCTTCTGGTTGGGAGCCAGAATTTTGGAACATCTGTGTCCTCCACTGGCTGAGAGTCTTGCCCCAGGTTTTTGACAGAGAGCAGCACCTTAAAGCACCTGCTGCTCCTTTCCTCTGCTCTCTTTTACAGATAGGTGCAAAGTTTAGGTACATGCAGGTTCTTGCCAGTGTTTGTTTCCTCTATACGTTGGTGTAGTGCCATTCATGAGCATTTGTCTGCCTGGGTAACAGAACAACTAATCAAGCAACAAACAAACAAACAAACAAACAAACAACCCCCCCAAACCAAACAAATGGACAAAGAAAAGCCCCCAAACAACAAAAACCCAAACAAAACGCAAAACTGAAAAATATCAAAACAAAAAAACCCACAAAAACCAAGTACACACACACACACACAAAACGCCTCCTAAAATCCATCTCCAAACCTAAAAAAAACCAAAAAAACCCCAAACAAGACAAAACAAAAACCCACAAATCCCCAAAACTCCCGGCTGTGTTAAAATAATTCCATGTAACCTTAAGAGAAGAGTCTGGAAATAGGTTAAATGGCTGTAGAACATCAAGGAATAGAAGAATAAAGCCAAGTTGCTTTTGGCTGTGTTGATACTGTAAAGTCTTACTGAATGAGCAATGTTTCAAGCATCTAAAGATGTTATTTACTGGAATCAGCCTGCCTGGGGAGTTTCCTGCTGGGGCTGCATTCCCTATGTTTCTTATATGGATCTCTGTATGTTGGCTTCTTACTCTCTCCATAAGCTTAAAACTGAAGGTGCTGTAATTCAAGGGCCAGGATAAATTTTTCTGTGTCATTCCAGCAAGAGTGAATTTTGATTTGGCAATAAATGAGAGAAGAGATGTGGCTTGTTGTTAAACTTCTGTATGTTTTTAATAGTAAATTACAAAAAAAACAAACAAAAAACCAACCAACCAAACAAACAAACAAACAAACAGAAGAAAACCCAACAGCACTGTTTTCAATATTTAAGTCATGTTTCAGGCAAATTATGTGGCTACTCTGTGTAGAAAGATGGAAGGAGCTTCTCTTTGAGGTCATCTGTATTTTTGTGTTCCTTAATGGTATCCTGATAAAGATTCCATGATGCTTTCTCCTGCTCCTTTTAGATATTCTGGTGGTGCACCTCCCTGCCCAAGTCAGTAAACCCAAGTAAAACCCGCCAAATTGGTAAAGACACATGGGATAGTTCCAAGATTAATACCTGAAGGGATTGTTCCTTGATCACCAGGACCTACAGCTTTCAAATATTTGTCCTTCAAAATCAGAGGTTTTAAATACACTCCATTGATTTCAGCTGTGTTATTTTTAAGTCATTTCCCACTTCTTTTATTCACTTCATAGCTACTGAAGTTTTAGGAGTAAGAAAGTAAATCATACTGATTACAGGCTTCCATTAAACAGAAATAGTAATTTTCTGCACTTGAATTACAAGCATTTTTCATTTAAAGATAATTAGATGTATATAGTGGATCAGCTTAAAATTTGCAATTAAAATGACTGAGTAATATAATAGAAGATTTTCTTGGAGCAAATGAATTTTCAGACTTCCAAAACTATCTCTAGAAGGAAATTAATATACATATATATGTATATATAGTAAGTGTTTTGTTACAAAGGGTGAAACTGTTGCTCTTCATAAAAGGCAGAAAGCAAAGAAAAATCGAGAATTTATATTGGGTGTGCCATAAGAATTGGGATATTCTCTGAACACAGTGCCTAATCAAAAATGTCATTGTCTCTCACCAAGGTCTTAATGGTTATCAAGGTTTCAAATTCAAATATTCATCAAGTAGTACAAGCCCATTGAAAAGAATTAATATCCGAGTGTATTTAATCCTAACGGTAAACAGATAAATTCCCTCCCAGATTAATGAACAAACACCCAGGCATTCCAGTATTCCCTCTGTTGGTTGTCAGATGGAAGCTGAATTTTTGGCTGCACTTCAGGAGTGGGTTATTTGACCTGACAGTCCTCCATATTCAGCAGTGATGTGGCTATCTGAAATGGGAATAATGTGTTTTTCTTTCACTAGCGTTGCCACAAGAGGATTTAAATCATTTGGCAGTATTTCAGTCGAGGGCTATTCCAGGAGGAAAACCTAAGGACAGCAGAATCATCAAAAGGATGAAGCAGGACAGAGAAGTCAAAGGGATAAAAGGACTTAATGGTACAGACAATAATGATATAATCTGAAGTATTTCAAAAGTCAAATGCTTTCTAAGTAAAAGCAGTCCTCAAAATATGGGATTTGGGGCTATTTTTCACTTTAACCAGTAAAAAAATTACAGCTGTGCATTACAAACATATATTTGAGGGTGAAGCTAAATCTGTTAAGAAAATAAAACAACCTGACCCCAGTAAATGAATCTAAAAAGAAATTTGTTAGGTCTGCTCATAACACCTCCTGCAGCACTTCCCTGTATTGCAAAGTGGACGCTTTCTCCTTGTTTGTTAACAGCAGAAGGTGGGGCTCTAAGGTTGTGTTTAAGCTTTTAGAGATTTTTAGGAAGACTGAGGACATTTCAGTTGTGAATTTGTGCTTATAAGAAGCAGGACTCTTAAGATAAATACTGGTTATCTTACTGGGACATTGCACATTCAAACTGAAGCATTCAAACCTTGGGAAACTGATGAAAACATCCTTTTCCTGGATGAGAACCTTATCCAGGGGCTCCAGGTGTCTGCATTTGGGAATTCTTCTTGCTTTGTGTTCCCAAAGCATTTGCCATGACGAAGACCAGCTTCACAGATAGTAAAACATTTGGACAGCTCATTATACCCAGAGCAACACATGTGTACAAACCATGCCATGGCCCCCTGGGGTCTTTTGGGGTGCTGTGAGTGCATGCATTTTGTAGGTCTTTGGTGGACTGGTGAATTGGAGTCTCATTTTCAAAGCCATGAAACTCTTGGGTCTCCTTATGCAAGTTGCATCCCTTGCTCCTGGTAATTCTGCTGTGTGAAGCAATCCCCATCTTCTTGTCAGCTGTCAGACTTCCCTGGGAAATTCTAGGCAGAACAGACTTCCTCTAAATAGTTCTGGGTCTGCTTTGGTAAAATCACCTGATGATAACAGGAGAATAACCTGGGAAGTATAAAACAGCATTTTGTGTCTGGAGTGGAAACATAATTACTAGCATTAACTACTAACACCTGGAGAAATATTTGATTGTATTGAGCATGCTCTTGGATTTATGTGCAGCATGCTTATTAATTAGCCAGTGCTATGGAAGGCTGCAGTAGGGTGGTCATCTGCAAATGCTCTATGTGGAGCAGGCCCTTTCTTGAAATTAAGAGCTGATGTACCATGGGAGTCTCTGAGGCCTTCAGATTTCTTGAGTTTGTTGTGTTTTTTAAAACAAACAAACCAAGCAGGGAATGTGTGCAGGTACACACACAAGAACGGATAAGAATGGTCACTACAATAGCTGAGAAGGAAAACCCAATTTTGCCCCAGCCCAGCACTTGCTGTGAGGCCAGCACAGAGAGGCTGGACATGTTTATCCCCTCTGTGCTGTCTGGTCCAGCAGTGGCTTGATGGTGCTCATCACTGCAGTGCCAAAGGCACACTGCACATCCCTGGTGTGGGATGAAGAGAGAAAAAAAACCTCACACAGGGCTGTGTCGTCTGCAGAAACCATCCCAGTTTTGCTCTTAGCTCGAGGCTGTGCCAGAAGGCACAGACCACTGCCAGGGTTTTGTACTTTCTGCCTTTTTGTCCCTTTTCTCCCCGTTTTTCCCCCCTGGTTCCTTCCCCTTCCCATCACACAAACACACACATCCTTGGCTTAGTAATGAAATGTGACGGGTGGTTACTGGGACAGAAGGAGTTGGAATAGGATTCTGAGAGGAAATTTGAAAGCTGCCCTTTGCCAAGTGCTTATAAGCCATGAATCAGCAGACAGGAGGGACTGCCATAAAAAAGATCACCAGGCTGTTTTATCTGTGTAAAATCAGAGATGCTTGTCATGTTATCAGACAGCTGAATGTCTGCTGTTAATTCCTAGAGTGTCTTGCTGTGTACTGGGTACTTAGAAACCATACCATAGTAAAAAAATACCTAAATGGAACCATCATTTCTGTGTGAAATTATCTTTTTTCTTGTCTGTTTTAATTGCCCAGTTAGTACTGAGTAATTTTTTTCCATGTTCAGAACAAAAGGATACATGCTTCACCCTTATTGCAGATTGTTTTCTTCCTTTAGAAATAGGAAAAAATACTTAATCTGATAAATTGTGTTTTGAATTATTTGTTTCTTTGTACTGAAGCAGTGATATGTTTGCATCTGAATTCACTGTCTTGTTCTTTCCTTTTCCATAAACTGATAGTCTTGGTCACCTGGGGGTTGAGGTGTAAAAAAAAATGAGAGGAATTTAATAGCCTGGCTGTGCTTCTCACACTGTTCTTTAGTCTCATGTGGGAGTATTTGAAGCGAATAGAGTAAATTCTCAGTAAAATTTTCCACTTTCAACCATGTGGACTTTCTTAGGATTTATTTATTTTATGATGGAAATCACTAAGTGAATTTTAGTTACTCCTGTTAGTCATATCTGAAAGAGAAACATTTTAGAAGTGCTAAGTAACCCAAAGTGCAAGCAGAAGTTATTTTTGAAACTGCAAAGCCTCTAAGCATTGTTGTATAGGTTATGTACAGTATTCCAGGTAGTGGAAAACAGCTTGGCAGGGCAGTTTTACCTGTTTTAGGGAATTTTTGTGTACATATGGAGAGAGGTCGTGGAAATGTCTGTATTTGGCTACTGCACCCAGTGATAGATTTATGACAAATTTATTTTAAAAGTCCTTTCTGTGCACTCTGCCATTCTGTTTGGTCAGAGTGGAGCCACTCTGAGAGCTGTAATTTCAGCAAGGGTACAAAATGCCTTGGTCCAAGTTGCTTTGCCATCAGTCCTGAAGTTGGCAGGTTCATGAAAGCCACACTTAAAAGTTTAACACACACCCCTTTTCTCTACTCCTGTGCAGCTGGAGAGCTAACACTCAGGCCTGCTGTCCTTTACCCAGATGGACTGCTTATGAGCCAAAAAAAAATGAAATAAATGCAAATGTATGCCCTTGATCAAAATCAACTGGCTCAGAGAAGACTGGGAAGGTGTAACAGGCACATGTATTTAATTAAGTTGAATGTGACATAGATAAGTTGCAGACACCTTGAGCAGAGTAACTCCAGAGTTGTCTGTGATGTCAGACAGGGACTGTAGGACCTGCACTGGATATATTTCTTTTTGTCTTATTTTTATTTAGCAGTTTGCTGGCTTCTGGTGTTTTGCTTTCTTTTTTTTTTTTTCTAAAGTCAACATCATTAAGACTGCTTAGCTGCAGAAGTTTTGAAGGCTTTTGCTCATGTAACTCCAAGTGTCAGGCTGCCTTATCTAAATCACTGTAACATAATTTTGGATGCACAGCAAACTCAAGTTTGGAGGATTTTTTTTCCAAATCAAACCTCCCCAGCTCTGAATCAAATAACACCTTTATAGACCTCCCCCTTTTGCCGGCATGTTTCACACAAACATGAGAGAGATAAGTTCCTGTCTTCACCTGACTTGGTTAAAGAGTGTACTGAGCAATAATCCAGTAGTTCCTGAGCTGGGTATTAGTGATCATTGAAAGAATACGCAAAAACCAATTCCACTTTTCAGACTGTTAAGTATGAATAATTTACATAAGCTATAAACACAGAGAGAAAGCATCAGGAAAAACAGTGGTGGAAATTCAGAATGTCTTGTTGCTTTATCTACTTGTTTAGGATTCCATGTCTGTGGTAAGCTGTCTAGCCCTCCGTGTGTGCCTAAATTCACTTTTTACCAGTGACCACGACTGTATGTAATCCAGGAACCCACTGAGATCTTCCAGAATCACATTTTTGGCATCCCTATCAGAAATGCCTCATCTAATACATCCTTAGCATGCCACCTGCCTTTTCCATGGGGTGTAACCAGTATGGATCCTGTGATCAATCAGATCTCTGAGTCCATAGCTCAGAGAGACACATCAATACCCCCACGCTGAGAACTGGCTCGCTGTTCTTCTAAATCCTGTCCCATTCCTATTACTGCACTCCCCGAGTCCCCCCAGTTCTGGTTCCTCTTTCTGTATCAATGTATCATTCCCCAGCTTTGTGTCAGCAGCAAAGTCGATAATGGAAATGCTAAAAACACCTATTTAGTGGCGTGGATCCGCAGCAAGAGGCTCTTTGCTGGAGCCACTCTTTCCATCACGCTCATTATCCACGTGAAGTCGGGATCCACTTTGCATTTCCTGTGCTAATGATGCTGACAGGAGGCCCTGCTAACACAGAGCTGGTGGATACAAGTCCTCCAGCATCTTGCACAAAGAGCAGCAGCTGCAATTAAATCATATGGAGNAAATCATATGGAGAACAAGGACGGAGCTGACCTGCTATGGTAATGATGTATTTTGGGGTCTGCTGTAAAAGATGATGGTTTCAGACATGCATTAGGCTCATTAGAATTTCACTGCAGAGTGTCTGAGACCAGAAAAGTGACACTTCTAATTAGTCTGGGAGGTGCAGGCAGGATGTCTGTTGTCATGGGTGTCGGCATGCCTGTGATAGCTGGGATGTGAGGGGCAAAGCTGAGGGTTCTGATGACTCCGTGAGAGAAAAGAATCCATGACATATGGCTGTCCCTCCAGGTGTCCACTGCAATTATGGATACAGCCTGAGAGCTGGTAGGAAAAAAAAAAAAACCAAAACAACCCAACAAAACTAAACAAAACAACCTAAAAGAGCAGTGCAGATGTGCTCATAATTGCTATTGTCATCTGCATTTCAGCGGGGAACGGTGTCAACACAAAATGTGTTACCACAGTAAAAAGATTTCCTTGGAGGTGTTTTTGAAGGGATGTTTAGGCAGTGATACAGTAAGATGTCTCTCTGGTCTTCAGCTTGGTTTTACTTTTAGCTCTGTCTGTTAATTTGTTGTTTAGTGAAGGAAAGTCGTGGGTGGGGAGGAGGAAGTAGAACAATGGTCTTCCTTCTCCAAGTGAAGGAGTAAAGAAATCTGGGTGGAAGGTGGTTGTGAGCACAACAAAATATTTCAGCTTAGAAAAGTACACAGGGGAAGAGACAGATGCTCACCCACCCTCAGTTAGATCATGTTTAGCCTCATTTTAGGGCAGTGATAAATTGTAAGATTTATCTGTATTTTATCAACATCTCTGTCCTCTTAAAAGACACTTACTTAGCTTAGGTAGCATCTCAACAAGATTCTGCATAGCATTCTCCATCACTCATGAATATTTCTCTCACTCGATTCATCTTCTTTTTCTTCTGTGCCTACTCCTTTATGAAATTATTGCGAAACACTGTAAAATTTCACATGAGGCTGGTTTTTTTGACCCATTTTTTGATAGCATTTCTTCTGCTCCTTGTCTTCCACATTCAGCCACGGGTTGTGTCAGCAAGCAAACGGTAAACGATTGAAATGCCCATGTGGCTGACAAAACAGCCACAAACAGTGCTAAAGAGCTCTGTAGAATGGGTTCCCACTTTAAACCTAATCCTGAGCTTACTTCTTGTGCCATGAAGGGTCTTGCTGAGTTCAATGATGTGCTAGGAAGGCTTTCAGATGTCAGAAAACATTTACTGCTTTCAGTGCTTGCCGTAATGTATGGGGGAAAATAAAATCTCTCGCACCTTTTATTTCTCCAGGGCTACAAAAAGTCCACAGCAAACCAATAAGCAGTGATAGTGTTTCATAATATATGTGGAAATTGTATTTAAACAGCGATCTGACAGCTTTAAATTAGAACACTAATTTTTAACAGCTGAGAGAGGATTAATTAAAAGCAGAAAAATAGCCATAAAATAATTGGTGTAGCACATTCTTTCTAAAAATCTCACATTTCTGTTAGCATTTGGATTACCTCAACTTCAACAAACTATTTTTTCTTTTTCCTTGAACTACAGAGGACTGGTATCTGGCAGCATCTGGAGCGCAGTCATGGGGTTTGTACATGTGGAAGTAGAATTTAATGTTCCATGTGGTTTAATACATTCAAACTGTGTAAACAGTGTGGAGAATAGACTGGCCAGACATCTTTTTAGCATGTACCATATACTTTATACCATATACTACATAAAGAATGCACAATAACATACATAAAGACATGACAGAGATCACAGCATTTCATATTAAGACATTATATTTGATATAGGAGAACCAGGAGGTTTTGGAGCCTACAGGTGCAAAACATATTTTTTAATGTGGTTTTATTTATGTGTATTTGGTTTCTGTGTGAATTTTGGTATTTCTAAGGACAGGGTTTTTGAAAGGTAAAAATATTTCCAAGCTACTCTGGGGTCTTTGCTTGACAGACTCTGCCTCCCTGCATCCCCTTTATAACTGCAGAAACAAAAAAATAATTTACCTCAGAAAGGGTAGGACAACAATGAAGCGGTGTCTGTGGCTTTCACTTTTGATGTAAATGTTCAGCATTATTTTTTCCCCTTCAACTGTTTGAGCATGTAGTCAGGACAGATTCAGGAAGTGAAGCACATGAAAACAGGCTTCTATCTTCTGCACTCACATTCACTGGACTATGCTTGAGCATAACTTCTTTTTAAGACTTTTTTTCTGAGTAGCAGGCTTTTTTGCTTGGTTCCTGGCTTTTTTGGTGTGGGATGTGTTGGGTTTTTTCTGGGTTTTTTGGTTTTTTGACATAACAGCTGTGTAGCAGAGCCCCACTCCTATAACAAACAGATTCAGCTGCTAATGTGAGTCATGTGAGTTTGCTGAGCATAAAGAATGGTTTGGGATGGCAGAGACCCCAAAGCCCACCCCTGCCATGTCAGGGATCCCTCCCAGTGTCCCAGGCTGCTGCAGCCTGGCCTTGGGCACTGCCAGGGATCCAGGGGCAGCCCCAGCTGCTCTGGGAATTCCATCCCAGCCCCTGCCCACCCTGCAGGGACAATTCCCAATGTCCATCCAGCCCTGCCCTCTGCCACTTTGAAGCATTTTCCCTCATCCTGTCCCTCCATGCCTTGTCCAGTGTCCCTGGAGCTTGTGTCTGTGAGCTTCTGATGCAGGATAACTACAGAGTAGATGGCACAAGGTGCTATTTCCCCTGTTTCCACCTGCAAGATACCCTGTTTCCTTCTCTGGCCCTGCACATTCAGTTGCTTCAGAAGTTGTGATGTTCCTCAATTCTCTCACCTACTCCCTGGAGCCTCTGGAGCCTCACCTGCCCTACTGTGTAGTAATTCCTCGGTGAAAACTGGGATTTAAAAACAAGAGAACAATTAACTTGGAGAGTTTATCTCAGGAATTCTACCTGCTGGAATGGAACACATTTATTCTGCTGGCTGTTCAGCTTAATCATCTGGCCCATATAATTTCTCGCTGTGTAGGATTGTATTCCTGCAGAACACACATTAGTTCTTAATGAGGTAACTAATTTTTAAAATTTAAATCATGTGTCAGGCACCATTCTCCATCAGATACAGTTCCAAGGCTTGATGTCAGAAGGAGCCTTTTGATTTAGCTCTGAAAAGACTGTCAGGTTGAGAAAATCTGCTCCTGGTCATTTTAATAAAAACGAAGAGAGGATATTATGAATTCTTGTACAGCCCTTGACTGTCACCTCACAGACCTTTGACAGAGAGCTGGTAACTAGCCAAAGTATTTATTTGGAGCTTGCATGAGGCTCAGTTCCTTCATTTAGATATCAGCAGCATATCTTCTTCCATTTAAATAACTGTATCATTTCAGTTGTCATTTTGTGAGTAAAAAATGTGAATATATTTTCTAGCTTTACTTCCCCCTATTTTTAACCAGCTCATGGTGTGTGTTCTTCTGTGTCCCCACTGTAAATCACATTTGGCTTGTCAAGAAAGTGTTCTTAAGATCTTTAAATACTTCCCTGAAAATTTTTCTAGTTATGTATTTTGATTGCAAGAACAGATTTTAAACGGTTACTGGTATTTAGCATATTTATAGAGTGGGATGGCTGATAACTGGCAATGGGTAATTGGGCTGTATATTTTGGCATGGAATGGGACACGATGCAGAATACATTTTCTAGAGCCTGCTATTTTCACCTCCTAAGGAGGTAACTATTCTGAATTTCTTTAATATTCTACTCAGTGAACTGATGCGCATTTTTAAAAATAAATTCAATTAAAATGCATACATATTTTTGTTTAGGAAAGCAGATGAAAACAGTTTTTGGAAATCAGAGAGGTGTGGGAGTGCCTGACCAACCATACCAAGGAAAGGTGCTATTTATGCCTGGGAGGGAAAACACCCAAAAGGATCCAAAGTCTAGATATTTGTGTGGGCAATGGACACTGCACAGAAAAATTGAACCAATTCTGTACATATTTTAGAAACTTCCCTGGAAGAGGCAGCTTTAGTCTGTATGATGATGAAAGTGTGTCCAATTTCCTCCATCCTTCTTTCATCCTTCAGGAAGGAGGGCTACACCCAGATGGAATATGGAGCTAATGTGCAGGTTTATTGGCAGGTCAGCCCTGGGGGAAGAGAGGGGTGGAGGGTGGAGATGAACTGTGTGGGAAGAGAGGGCGCAGCTCTTTGTGCTGCACTCTGAGACAAAGAGAGGGGAAATCAAAACTCTCTTTTTCCCTGGCTCGTGTTTGATGCAGGAGAAGCAATCCTCCCTACGAGCAGGGGGATGTGTCAGGCCCGTGTGAGTGAGATTTCTGCCTTTGGAACATGCAGAAATTGTGCAATAAGGTAAAAAAAAACCTTTAAAGAGTAGGAGCTGGGAGGGCTGGGCCCAAGCTACTTCTCACTTTTGAGTGGAATAGAGTGGAACGTAATATTTCAGTAGTGAGGAATCCACAAACATCATTTACTCCTGTTGCATTCTTCTTGGTGCTTTCCTCCTCCTCTTCCTCTTCCCCCTGCTCCTGCTCATTGTCACTTTTATGTAACTCAGATAATACTCCTTGCTTAGTGGTAACGGTGCTTTTTCAGTCTTTGTCATAAATAGGGTGAATTACCTAAAACATTTAAAAACTAAGCATAAAATTCCCTCTCTTACAGTGAAGAGAAGCGTGGCCACGCCGTGGATGAATTCCTTCCTGCACAGGGCTCATGATGAACAATATTTCCAATAATGCTGGAATGGGAACTAAAAAAATATCCCTCCTGTGTTTGGCTGTCTGAGGATAATTTTAACTATTCTTCTGTTAACTTTACATTTTCTTTCTGATAAAAAAATGCAATTACTTTCTATCTGTGGCTGCAGTGGGAATCAGTCTAATAATTCATGTCATTATTTGAAAAGTCTTTGAACCATAGACAAAGGTTGTTTTATTTTCTCCTCCTGAACTGCTGAAGCTAATGGCAAATGCCTTCATACAATTAGCAGATTAATAATCAAGGTTTTTAAGACTACTCAAGATTAGGAATTTATCTCTAGGCTTCTCAAGTTCTCAAATGTAATCAGTTTAATTAGTTAGATGATGCCACATTGGAGGATTTTAAAACTCATTGAGCATTGGGCTGTTCTTGTTCTCCACTTCAATTTGCTTCCCTTCAGAAAAATGTGTTCTCAGTTGAGTGCCTCATTCCCAGGAAGCCACACAATAATAGCCAATTTTAGAGGTTATTTTAATGATTTTTAAATATTAGTCTAAAGTTCAGGCTTATCAAAATAACCAAATTTATTAACTGAGGAAATTTTTTAACTTGTTCTGTCCCTGGAAGAAAATGTTTTCTGCTTGTCCACGTTCCTCAATTTTTATATCTTTTGGCAAAGTCTGAGTTGATGCATCTTTCCTGTTCAACTGAAAAGTATCTAAAAAGAAAAAAAAGAAAAGCTAAAGGAATATTAAATTTTCAGAGTTAGGCAAGCACTACAGAGGAAAGAAACACAATGTTGTCTGAATGGCCTTAGCTTATCTTTGGCTTGTGATACAATAAATGATTCCATGCTGTTCTCTCTCTTTAAAGTGGATATTTTTCGTTATGCCACAAGGCAGTGGTGGATGTTTTTTCCCCTCAGCAGAGCACCTCCTCATTCAGTAACAGGTGACTCTTCAGCAGCTCCTTGCATTTATTATTTTGCTCATCATGCGATGATCTCAGGAGCAATGCAGAATTCTTCGGAATAGGAGAACAGAGGACAGCAGTTGTGTAAGTGCTTACAGATACAACCACACATTTTTGTCATCCCTTCCTCTCAAATATGTGAGCATGTGTACCTGTTGCTCAGGCAAAGTGAAACTTTTTTTTTTTTGTCAGTTCAGTGACTGAAAAAATAAAAATAAAAATTAAAAGATCAAACTTACTCAAAATTCTCCATGGATGGAAGTTGACTAAAAGTTTTGGCAGAAGATAAAAGACTTGAAGGTAGAGACAGGTATATGATAAAATATCAGAGTGGATTCAATCATTGTGCTGTGAGCACACACCAATTAGTTCTCCATGCCCTTGGACAAGATGGTCTCACTTTAAAGCAGATAGAAGTACTTCTTAATCCAGCATTTTGGTCAAAAATTGGTCTTTTGTCATGTTTTATTGCCTTAGGTTTTGCCTAGGTTCAAAAAGCAGCACAGACATGCTCACACAAGAGAAGTCTAAGTGTAAATTGGTGGAAACTCAGAATGTACAAGTACTGGACTGCCTTCCTCTGACTCTGCAAACCTCTGTTCTAAAGTGCTACTTCTTCTGCTGAGAGCTTCTCTCTGCCCAATTCTTAGTCCCCTTCCACCTGAGCACTGATTTTTCAGCTCCTTCAAGAAATGCTTCTCAGACTGCCCTTCAGACCACTCTTGTCTGTGCAATTCTGGTTGGCACAATACCTGTCCAGAGCCCAAACTTGCATGAAGCTGGGCTTCTTTTCCCTGTTATTGATCTCAGAGCTGTGGCTCCAAACCCATTTGCCTTGTAATCACAGCAGAGTTAGGCATTATTTATTGCACACTATTCAAAACTCGCTGCTGGAATAGAATGATTAATTTCCTTGCAGGCCTCATCAGTGTTCATCTTTGTAAAATTCTCTTTGCAAGCTTCCTGAAGGGGTCTGAAAATATTTACCTGACAGGAGACTGGGTAATTGCACCTGCTGGGAAAGGAAACTGAGGCAGGGCACCCTGGCTGCCTGATATTGTCACAGTATTCTACTTCTTTAAGGAGAGGTTTAAAAGTTCAGCTAACAGAGCTAACATCTGCTGCAGGGCATTCCCATTCTCACCAGTTTTGTCTGTAACATCTGGAGTTCACAGAATGAGCATCACAGGTAGCAACCCTTAAAAGAGCAGTCTGGGTGAGAGACAAGGTATCTCTGAGGGTTTAATTCCACTGTTTTAACCATGAGATCATTTTTTGCCTTTTCCTGTAATTACCTGTGCCAATAATTTTGTATCATGTGGCACTTCCAGTAAATATGAACCCAGTATCTCCAGTATTTTTCAGCACTGATTCATGAAGGTGGCTTTGTGAATAACTGTTTTGCTGACCAAAATGGAGGAAAAAAGTTCTCCCTCCAAACTGAAAATGTTGGTCTTTGTTTCCTGTAATAATACATTCTGTGGTTTTGGAGTGTTTTTCACTTTGCTAAGGAAACCGCAGCAATCACATTTTGAAATGAAATCTTGTTTCAGGATACAAGTTGGAAATACTTATGCCATCTTGAAAACATTAAGATTTTTCCTCTGGGAGTCCAAATTCTTATTGAAGTTCAATTGTAATTGACAATTTTCAGCCCATTCTGTTTTTCCATGAGTAGCTAATCTCTTGCAGTATAACTCAGCTTGCTCAGCTGTGATTCACAGGAGCTCCAGTTTGTGTTTCCACCATGAATTAACAAAACATATTTTCAGTTGCCTCGTTAGCCTGGGTGATTACAATGTTTTCCTTCATTTAAATACAATCTGAAGCCGAAAACCTGGAAGACTTCAGTCCAACAGAAAGCAAAGTTCTGTGGTTGTGAATGAGTGGTTGACCTGGCCAAAGACAACAGGAAGGAAGTTATAAAACCATATTTATCATGTAATGTATAATGTATATTATCATGTAATTTATAATGTAACAGCAGAGCTGTTGTTGCTACAGACACTGAGGGGCATTTCCTCTATTCATTTTGACATTCAAATGATTTTAAGATGGAAAATAATTGGTAATTGCTTCTGCATTTCTGAGTTTGCAAGCAAGAAGTTGTTCTTGTCAGGGAACTGTGTTAAAGCCATAGCACCTTACCCCTGATGCAGGTTCTGCTTCCTTCCATGTGCATTTGAGACTTTTCCTATTAAAAATCTGGACCAAGTTCCTTTTAAAATATTAATTATCAGTGGTTTCTTCGAGAAACACATAGTTTTTCCAAGTGTTTCCACAGACAGCTAGAATCAGCCTTTGGGTTCATGCTGGTGATGTTTGTTATCCACAACTTTTAAATCCATTGTTATTATTATTATCATTATTATTACTTCTTTTATTGCTGCCTGCCCCATTTTATAGGGTATTTCCTTGTGTTTCCTTGAGATATTTGTCAAAACCTCCACACCTGAGGTGAGAATTGTCTCAAGACTCTCTCATGTGGTGGTACTATTTTGTTTTCAGAGGTGTTGAAACTCCTGGCTTGTCCAACAGCTTCCAGATTCAATGTGTACCAGCACACAGACACAACAGCTTCAGAAGGGAAGAATGAAAACTCCTGACTTTTCAGGCTTTCAATTTTTTTTTTGCCACAACAAATGACAAAAAAAACCAACCCACAAAATCCTGCTGCAAATGGCAGAGTTAAGTCTTACACTTGGAAGGCAGTTTGTGCTGGTTCGTCCAAACGAGTGAGAAGGAAATTTTTAATTTACCTTTCCACTTGCCCAGCTGGCAGAACTGCTGGGTGTTTTCACTTCATAGAGGCTGTGATCCCCACAGTTATCTGATGCCAGAAAACAGGTAACACACATTTGGATTATCTGATGGTGAGTTAGCAGGGAGTATAAAAGGTTATTAAAATCTTACACTTTTTAATGTGATAAAGCTTTACAGCAGAATTTTGGAAAATCCCTATCAGAACATTTCTGTCTATATCAGAGCAGCTCTAGCATCTAAGTCCAGAAATAAGAATTTATCTCTTGCAGTATGCTTGCTTTCCTATAGATGTGCACACTCATTTCTTCTGCTCAGGTAGTACCAGAGAGTAATAAACTCCTGCTTTTCAACAGAAAGAGAATAACCCAAATTTTCCATCCACTGGTAAGAAAGGGAGATATTGGAAGTACCAAGCTGATTAAAGGGTGCTGAGAGATTGGAATCTGGGGGCTCAGATTCTTTACAGACAAGGACTTCTCACATGCTTTTATTCTGGGTATCTGCAAGAAAAGCTGCTAGAAACACCAGTGAAAGCACAAATCCAGTAAAATGACTTTGAAGTTTCTATCTCTAACCTAATATGGTAAATTCTCCTGCATATTTTGCACTTATGTTATTAAATTTCATGGTGCTACAAGAAGATCAACAAAACCAAGTGGTAACCAAAACCTAATTTTCTTTATTCACATAACCATGTACTTCTGCTTAATTTGCTAAAAATAAAAAAAGTTATCTCAGAAACTTATGACAGACAAATATTTATCTTAGCATCAAGATAAACATGAGAGGAAGAGCACAGAGAATAGGGAAAGGATATTGCGTGTCTCATCATGCTCACGAGCTCTGTGCACATTAATTTGTATAGCAATATCTCTTATAGATTAATATAAAAAAAAAAAAATTCCCCGTGCAGGGAGTTATCAGTTACAATTAAACTCATGATGGATGTGCAAGTATGGACAAAACTGCAGGCTGCAGCAGTGGGTACGATAAGTTATCTCTTAAAAGTGAAAGCAGTGAAAATTTCAGGGAGGCGATGCACTGTGAAAAAGGAAAATGATATTGGGATAAAGTAATCATGGGAGAGTCTGGCTGGTTCATGAGTGAGTGCCAATCAATCCCCTGTTCTGCTCTCAGGTGGCAATTCAGAGTGTTGCCATGGCTGTCAGCCACTCAGGTGTAGCATGTACTCCTCTGTCTCACTAATTTCCAAGGGATGCAGGGAGGTTCTGAAATGATAATTGAAATATGTACGACAATCCAAGAAGGATCTCTGCTGTGGAGGTGCCACTTTTCAAGTGAAACCAGGATTAATTTACTCTCTTTGGCTGGTGCAAGAGTCAGGATTGAAAGGATTTCTTGTATATTCGGATACTACCACCACTACCACCAAAAATACCCAGTTTGTTGCGCTCAAAAAAAAAAGGTGTGCAGAACTTAGTGGGGGGAAAAAAAAGTAATTTGTTTAGAGAGATAAGACAGAGGAAAAACTAGTAAATATCTGGAAGCTCGAGGTGTAGTGTCCAATATAGATTTTGTGATAACCTCTAAGGCAGAGGACACGTCTTCCTTTACAAATGTTCTCCTTTCTAAAAAAAAACCCAGCAGGCAAGAGCAGAGCAAGTAATCTGAGGGGAAAAAAAGCTATGAAAGCATTTTTCTTTCCTCCAAGGATTTTGCTAGTGTCTGCCTCTCTGTAAAGATTCAGTCATGGGGATGGAGAGATCTTACTCTGCACTCAATATTCTTTTTTTTTAGCCTGTCCTGCTGGGAGTTTTTTGGTTTTTGTTTTTTTTTTCTCATCTCTATGTCTCTGGTGACAGGAATTGTTGAGACAGAAACATGAGAATGACCACAGTGGCTTGTTGCTGTTTATTTGAAATCAGGTTACCTTGAAGACACCCTCCCTATTCCATATTTTATGTTCTTTCTCCCTGTGCCTACCAGTCCCACACAGTAATCCAGGAGGAGGGAGAGCAGGATGGAAAGAAGAAATCTGCTCGGGGATATCAGCAGGAATGAGTTTGAACACTTATTTACTCTCCTAAATTTGAGGTCTGGGTGGTTTAGTGTTTAATCTCCTACGTGGACAGCTGTGTAGGGATTTCAGAGTGTCAGGGAATGTGGCAGGACGAGTGGGAATGAGAACAGGCAGGGTTGTAGGACACTAGAGACTACCAAGTCTGTTTCCATTTCACATCTTGAGACTCTAAAGCAATAAGGTTCCAGAGATCTGAGAAGTGCTCAGAGAAATTTTTATTTAAGTCTTCTTTTTCCTCATTTTTTTCATCTGCCCTTAATGATTTTTTCCCTCACACAGAGCCAAGGATATGGATTAAATGCAGGAACATTTTCTAACAGTATCAACATTCGATTCATGCATTTTTAAAAAGCAGATGTTTCAGAGTAAGTTTGCACTCTTGAATAGCCAGCAGTGATTAAAGTATCACAGGAAGTTGTTGGGAGGAAATATTCATGTGACAAGTACTGAGTTATCCATGGTAGGTGCAAGCACACAGTTTTGAGCACCACGAGAGAGAGCCTAAATTTCTGAAAGAAGTATCTTAATACTAAAACCGAGGCTTAAGTGTCCTGGAAGACAAATTTTGGGAGACAATCAAGTTACTGCCAGTGCTGGAAAGTGACATGATAAAAATGTGTAAGAGTCCAGGAGCTATTTAGTCAATATGGTTTTACGGTTTTAACATTTCCATTTTCTTAAATACTATCTTACTTTCATCTAGTAGCACATGAGAAAGTTATAATTAATGACCCTATGCCCCACAATAAATATCTGTTACCAGGAGTAGCTAAAACCCACAAAGACCAGCTCCTGAGCCCAGAATTGTTTAATCCTCGGCTCTGTCTTTCATTTACATCCCAAGGACATAAGATTTACATCCCACAGTCCTATTCAGCGTTGTGTACTTCCTTTTTTTCCTCAGTCTGGTAGAAATCTCTTACTGGATTGCTGTGAGCATCTGTTGGTACACAGTGATACTCTTTAAGCTGCTTGCTAGACAGCTCTTAAAATGGAAACTGGATCTCCCAGAAGGCACAATCAGCACAGATAGAAAAATATAATCTCCAAGAGTATATAACCAAATGTTTACCTTAAATACACTGCAGCTTCTTGGAAAAGTGGCATTTCTCATTCAAATTTTGGTGATCATGGAAATGAATCCACATCACTAATATTTATGTAATTTTGTGTCTGGAAAAAAAAATTTGAGGGGAACTTAAATATCCTTCCAGTTTGGATTATGTATCTTGAAGTTAAGTTGCTATGCAGGAGTTTTTAAACTTTCAAAGAAAAGTAGGTAATGTGGGTCGGTTGTGCGTGAAATTAAAAATAAATAAATAAATAAAATTGTGCCTTTTACTGATCTTCCAATTGATGAATAAATGAGAATGGAGTAAATGAAAAATGGAATAAAGAGAACAATCTGGGCAGCCCCGGGCAGAGGGTGGGCAGCAGCCAGGGAGGGGACCCTGCCCCTGTGCCCTGCCCAGCTGAGGCACCTCTGCAGTGCTGGCTCCAGTGCTGGGCTCCTCAGGACAGGAGAGCCCAGGAGCTGCTGGACAGGCTCCAGGGGAGGCCACAGAGAGGATTTGGGCTCTGCAGCAGCTCAGGGCTGGGCAGAGACTGCGGGAGCTGGGCCTGGGCAGGCTGGAGAAGGGAACACTGACAGGGGATCCCAGCATCCACAGCAGCATCTCCAGGGGCTGCCAGAGGATGGGGCCGGGCTCTGCTCAGGGCTGCCGGTGCCAGGATGAGGAGCAGGGGCCATAAAATGAAGGCCAGCAGCTGCAGCCCAGCAGGAGGAAGAGCTTCTGTCCATGGAGGGGCAGAGGCCTGGAGCAGCTGCCCGGGGAGGGCCTGGAGTGTCCCTGTGTGGAGCCATGGCAGCCCCAGCTGGACACGTCCTGTGCCACTGCTCCAGGGGACCCTGCCTGGGCACGGCTTGGCCTGGGCCAGCTCCACAGGAACCTTACTGACACCAATATTCTGGGGTTCTGGGAATGTATAAATTCAGGTTTTCAGTCTCGTGGAATGCTGTCTGACAAACCTGAAGATATCTGGGTTATTCCGAAAAGGGCTTGTCCTCCTTGCATGTCTCCACACCCTCAGGAATGTTCTTTGCTGAACATTTACACCTTCTGCTGAACCCTTACACCCTGCTTTGTCCAGTCATGTCTTACACTTACTACAGTGTTTTAACTGATTACTCATTTTTTCTTACCACCCATCCTGTTGGGTGTTGTGGGGGAAGCTTTGTGGACTTTTTTTTTTTCTCCCTTTTTCACATTGAACTGGTATTGCTGATGTAAGTGACAGTAAGACCAAGAAAGAGTAAATGATTCCATGATCAAGTATTGGACTTCTGCCCCCTGTTCACTGGGTGTGATGTGGACTGACCCTCTTCCCTCTAAAATCTTTTCTCCCAAAAGGGATGTGGAGTGCACTCTGGATGGCTGCTTTTTCTCCTGCAGACAGAAATTCTATAAAATTGGCTTACTTTCATGTCTAGAGAAGCATTTCTTTCAAATATGTCCTTAAGTGTAGTGAAACAAGGTGATTAGGAGGAAAAGGGTGAGGGAAAGGTGAATCTGCTATCAGTCTAATTCAAAAGAAAGGGCCATGGCAGAGAAACTTTTTGGTTGTAAAAATGGGTTATCTGTGCAAATATTCTTATATTCCTACTGTAGTTTTGCAACTTTATTTCCTGTCCACTGACTGTGATCTCAATTATGTGTGTCATTTGTTTACCTTTGAATATTGCACATCTGTTGAACTCAAGACATGTAAAATTTGAATTAAATTCCCCGATGCACCAATAATTTTATCTAAGTTCAGTTTTAGACCGTTTCCTGCTTACATCCTCATGTTTGTGTGCTTTCTTGCAATTGCACATGAAAAGAGTGAAGTTAAATAAACCAAGCTGCTTGGTCTGTGTCCATCTGTGCTTTGGCCAATCACCCAAAGACTATTTTGAGAAGTAGAAACACTGAAAAATATTTTATTGACAACACTGACAAAAATAACATTTAGGTGGAGAAAGTATAATTTATTTATTGGTTTTATAGTAAATAGTTCCTCTAGCAAGTCCTGCCACCTCAATGCTGTTCCTGGATGTATGGCTTGGGGTTTTTGTGCACTGAGTCAGACATCTGTATCCTGTTGTTGTTGTTCCTACAAGGTAGAAAATGTTACACACACAATATAATCATCAAATAAATGGATTTTTGTGGCAATTTTTTCAGATTGCAGCACCTGAAGGCTTATTTTGACTGGTAAGAATATAGCTGAAAAGTCAAAGCAATGTTGCCAATGTAGAGTGACACAGCTCTAAATCTGCTCTCTTGAGAAGGTCAGACATCTCAGAATTCTGTCAGCTAGGAATATTTTTTTTGAGAGATACAGGCGTTTATATTGAATCTAGGAGTTTTGCTCATATTGCAATGACCTTTGTGAGTTTCTGTTAGTAAAAGGAGTTTGGCTTTGCTTGTGCTGTCACACTCCTGTAGGAGGTATTTAAAAAATGCCTGAAACTGAAAATCTAGGCAAACCAATGTGGGAATTAAATGGGAAATAATTAATTTTAGAAACTTTTCAATATGACAGTGATAAAAATAATTAAAACTGTACTGATGAGCCAGCCCTCACCTGATCTTCTCACCTGCAATTTTTGGCCACGAAAGAGGAAGAGGAGGTTGATGTATCTGAGGTAGGGTTGCGATGTATTTCTCTGGTGTAACTGAAGGCAGGCTAACCCAAGGCTCTGTCTTTCCTGAATTAAAGAGCTGTTGCCACCATCTAAATCTTGATACAGCCCTGAAAAAGGAACAGGTCAAATAAGGACTTACTAGGAACTGCATCTTAGAAAATGTGAAGTTTTATCCACCTAGGTAAAATGACGTTGTGTGTACATCTTACACACAGATCCTTGTCTGTTTTTAAAGGTGAAAAGTGGACACAGAATACAATTCAGCTGAGTATCTGCTAATTAAACTGATTTATGCAAGCCTGGAAAGCTCCTAGGGAGTAAGTAGATGGTTAGTAGTTGTGGAAAACTAAAAATAGAGAAGTGAGTCCAATCTCATATGTTTAACATATTTGGGTGAGGACAGTCATTGGTTCTGTGGAATTTATGATTTTTGATTAAGGTACATAACTTCTGCGCCTCTACTTGAAATTTCCAAGCTTGTACAAATTTATGAGGTTTGTTATTTCAAATGCAGTGCAAGATTTTTAAAGCATGTAACATCAGTATATTTTATGTGCTAAAATTTTATGTTTGCTGGGAATCAGTGCTGTATGGATTAAAAAAAAATCTCTAGAACAATTTCTTATAGTGGCTGAATTTTTTTTAAAATATGGGTTTTCACATTAAAGTAACAAGAAAACTGTTTAGTATCAAGTCAAGACTAAATGCTCCTTTCATTTGCTCTTGCACCCACAAAGTTGTGCCCAAGATTTTATGATGGATTGGGTTGTAATTTTCATTATTTCTTTCTCACTGTTTTCCAGAGTATTCCCAGTGGAATCTAAATACCTACCAAAACAGAAAAATATCCCAAATTTAGTTTATTTATAGGTAATATATTTTTTCCACGCAATGACCACAAAATAATAAGAAATGCTTCGTTTGCCATTGAAGAGGATGGACAGCATCAGGTAGTTCAATACATTTCTGTGAAAACAGACAGCATCTTGTTTTCTCTGTTCCAATGCAGTTAGATATCTATATTTTTTTTTTAAATGAAGGTGATTAATATTGATATAATTAATATGCATATCATATTTAGTATTTAGATTTTCTGTTACTTAACCTTTTACATATTTTTATTTCTTATGCAGCACATTCCCACTCTAAAAAGTGGCAATTGATCTCTAGTACAAAACAGTTTGTGCAGCTTACATATTCAATATTTGCTGAGCACCTGGGACCTAATTTCACATTGTGCTTGTCTGCATATATGCAACTGCCTTAAGTGAGTTACACAAATGAATTTGGGGCAGATATTTCAATAAGCTTTCGTTTTCTAATTACAGAAAAAAAAACCCCGACAACCAACCCAGACAAAATCCAGTGAAGGAAATGTTTGTTTTGTTTCACCATGGATATGAAAATGTAGTAATTCCAGGATTTGGTGCATTTTGTAGAATCAAAGATTTATAGAATGGTTTGGGCTGGAAGGGACCTTAAGTCTCACCCAGTGCCAACTCCTGCCATGGCAGGGACACCTCCCACTATCCCAGGATGTTCCAAGCCCCAGTGTCCAACCTGGCCTTGGACACTTCATTTTTGTATATTCAGAACTAAATAATGCATAAATCCTCACAAAACCTCATGGCCCGTTCCTACTCAGAGTAAATGATGCTTTTTTTGGCCCTTTTGGATGTTTTTTTTTTATGCCAGACTATCAGAGGTGGGGTGCTGGATGCAGCACTCTGCAACATGGATTTTTCTGCCAGGGGGTTTTGTGCAAATTGTCAGATTTAGTCTCAGTTCTGGAAAAAATGTTTTGTTAAATGAAGAAATTTCTAACAGAGAAAAAGATAAAAAGGAAATAAACCTAAGCTGCAGTAGAAAATCAGTTGAATTTTACAGGTGCTCTTGGTTGCAAAATTTATTTGAGGGCAGAACACAGACAAGCAATTAGCTGTAAACATTACAGCAAAGACTTCTGAGGTCAGGTGAGATTCATAACACCTCAGTGTCTTGTGGAGGGAGCCCTGCCTGAAATCCAGGCTCCTTTGAAGGAAAATCTTGCAGCTCACAGAGTCATTATTGCAGGTGGGACCCTGCATACCATTTCATATTTGTTTTCCTGCATGTTTTACTAATTCCGCCGAGTGGTAATTGTTCTCAGCTCAGCCAGAAAGCAGCTCTTAAATGGGTGTAATATTTCAGGCTGAGCTGAGAGAATTTGAAACAATGCCAGATTCTGGAATTTAGGGGGCTCTTATTTGTGGAGAGCTCCTCACAAGCAATATTGCACATGTAAAATTTTGTTGGGTGAGTACTCCCTTCTGCGGCAACCCCATTAAAATTACCTCATTGAATCACCTGAAGAGGAGGGGGAGGCCAGAAAGTCAGCCATGATCCTTGAGCATCCAGATCTGTATTAAATTCCTTTCTTTTAGGCGTTGTGGTAGCACGGAAGAACTCTGTGTGGCTCCCTCCTTTTCCACGGATATGTTTCATGTCTTGAAAGAATTGTGGAAGTTTTCAGGTTAGCCTCAGTAAATGCAGTTCTCCCTTCACTAAATTTGAGGACAATGATCCTCAACAACTGTTTCCTGAGTTTTTTTGAACTGCTTAAACCCATGCTGTGGTGACAGTTTCAAAGCCACGATGAGATATTTTAATGAGAAAATTCTCATGCTTATGTAGTACTTTTTTATATATATATTTTGTTTTATGGTGAGTGCCCCAGACAAAAATAGGAAAAACCAATGGATGACATCTGTGGATTCTCCTGTATTCTGGAATGCAAAGTCTTGATGTTGTCACATAGACGTAGCCATGTAGATTATGCACTTTGGAAGCCTATTTTTTCTGGTCATTTTCAATTTTTTTATTATTACTCTTTAAATTTTTTTTTCCTTTGGTTCATTTTGTTATGTTTCTTTTTCATTTGCTTTGGAAGAAGATACTTTAATACTGAATTAATATTGATTGCTGATTAATAAGGGGTGTTCTTTAGAAGGTATTTAGTGCAGCACACCACTTGCACGCTCCATTTGCATTCCTGTCAGCCTGTGGAGGTCTTCATCTTGCATAAATAACCCAAGAAGCTGTATTTACAGAAGACATTTCAAAATAACTGCTGTATCATAACCATGAACATACAGCACCTATACTTGTCATTAAGATAACTGCAGAATTGAAGACACAGATCCCTGAAACTCGCCACGATGAAATAGTTTTGTGAGGGGGAAGGTGCAAACCCCAAAGCAAGCTGGCAATAATTAGAATGGATTATACCAGTCTGATTGAAATGTCTGGTGCGCAATCATAAAATCTGGCCTGCAAGTTTGAAGCCTCGTCAAAACCTCATTAGCTTTCATGAGACTTATAATATGCATTCTAGGAGACAGATTGTAGGGTTCAGGATCAAATTAATACAGAGTTGTTGTATGACAACTTACTAATAATATTAATCTTTCCATGACCTTTCCTGACAGAATATTTTGTGAAGAAGATGAAACTTCACTTTTTTCTTTGTTTCCCCTCATTATTATTATTATTATTTAGTTATTTATTTATTTTTTTATTCCTCCAGTTGGAGGAATTTTTTGCCATGCACCTGATTGCCTAGGGGTCAGACAAACTGCTGGGAACTTCTGTTTTATCTCTGTCTGTCTGTCCAAATTGCATTCTGTGTTCTCCTAAACAGATTCAAATAGTATGGTATGGTTGGAATGTTTTCATTTTCCCCTCAGAAACTCTTGTAATATTTGCTGGGTAATTAAGAACTCTGCATAATCAATCCCAAGGGGTCCTGTGTAAATTTAGAGTGAAATCAAATATGGGCCCTATAAAGATCATCCTTGTAAGACTTAGAAGTCATGATGGGATCATCTTAATTCTCCCAGTTCTTCCTTAGAGTTTTGTTTTGGGTGATTTTGGAATCTCTGGTTCAAAATGAGAAGTGATAACTTAAGCAACCAACCAGTACAGCTGTAAATTATTTAATTTTATTTAAACTCTTTTTTTTTTTCATTTTTATTCTCACCCTATCTTTTATTTTCCTGATCATTGACTACAGTGTTGAGGCATTCTTGGATCTGAGGAGAGAAATTGCATTCTGTAAATAAGTTTTTCTTTCCTCCTCCTTTCTCACTGCAGTTTCAGTAACATATTGGTATTGCATATTTTATGGGGCCTCTAAATTTAAAGAAAAGAAATTCCTGTAAAAAAAAATATTACTTGCTTTATTTTTTGTGAAGCAATTATGTAAGAAAAGGGCACCCAGGAAGGGGTTTCTGTTGTGCCTATCACTCTTGCTGGTTACTGTGACTGATGCTGCAAAACATTCCCTAAATCTGTTGTTTAATGGGGATGGATGAGCTGTTAGGTAAATTATATTTGTGATCTTGATTGTTTGTTTGACTCAATGGGCCTTAGTAAATATAACAAGGAAGTTACAACACTATTTGTGTCTCTGCAATAAAAAAAAATAAAAAAAAAAGGTAGCATATTTTTTAATCTTGGGTGTTTGGTCTGGGTTTTTTCCTGCCCCTTTGTGTCTGCTGTCTCACTGCTGCTTCTTTCTGTGTTTAATTAGACCCAGAAAAGTTCAGTCCCCACTTAATACATTGTGGATCACCAGTGTTTCTGGAAAAATCTGTAATTTAAATTGAATTGTATTGTCTGTCTCAAAGCTTTTGAAAAATCATAAAATGTTTCACATCATGACTCAAGCTTAAGTCATTGTGACCTCTTCTCATTTGGAAAAGCAGAGTGCTCTTGGTTGTCTTGAAGGTCCTGATTCAGTTTAGGACCATCTACATTCTCCAAATTCACATGTGAGCTATAAATTTAATGTTATAAAGACTTCCAGACCTGAGAGACACGCTCTGCTTGTATGGAAGCATTTGAAGAAAGCACTGAAGCCTCTAAAACTTGGGACAAACATTTCAGTCAGTGCCGTGTGGGAGGAGAGTCAATAGCCAGAGCAGACTTTTCATCGTCTGTCTGACAAAGAGCTGACTCATATCTGTATTTTAGTTTTGGTAAGGTTTGGAAATTGCCTTGCTCGTTTGTTTGGCAATTGCCTAAGCTTGAGTGCGATGGCATTTTTATTTTTTAAATGTTCTTAATTTTGTTTTTTTAGTTGTTTGTTTTTTTGTTTTTTTTTTTTTAAATCCAATTGCGCCACTTTGCAATTCTTTAAAAGAGGACTGTCTTAAAGGCTGTTTGCCTGAAAGGGCCAAAACAAAACAACAAAGTAAATGTATGATGATTTCTCTGCCTAGAAGTATATCTTGGGTAGGTGGACTGATAAGAAAAGTTTTCAAACTCTTAATTCCAAGCTCTCACTTGGTACTGGATTAACATTGAAAGAGCTGGGATTTTAGCATTAATAGCCCACATGCTTTGTCTGTGGTGAATTATCAGCAAGAACCATTCACGTGCAGGGGATAACACGTTAGATTATTTCTTTGTGTGTCCCTGCTTGTCTCTAAAATAAAAATGAAAAAACAGACCCTGTGAAAAAAACTGAAATAAAGTTTAAGAGTTCTACACCTGTATCTACAAAATGCAGTTGGGTGGGCTGTGCAGAGTTTCAAGGATTATGAGCTCATAAGCAGCATTTTGAATATCTTAAAAATGTAGTTAATGCTGTGCTTTCGTCTCACACATCAGGCTCTCATGGCAGCCCTGGAGAGTTATGAATTTCATCATAAATGACCATGATTCATCACACTAATTGTATTTCATCATAAATTACTCTGATTGTTCATTATTTCAGCTGTTAGCTTATATGTTTTTTGGATTTCACTGGAGATGCAATTACTTACAGAAAGTCACTTGTCGCCTCTTATTGTATTAATGATAAATTAAACTTCAGACTCATTGCAGTGATTTGTTTTTAGACAGTCTACTCTTAGCAGAATTAAAATTTGGAGAAAACTAAGAACTTGGAAGTTTCCATAGCCTGAATCAAAGCCAGATGCTGGCATCCTAGAGGACCTTATTTGAGTAGCTTAGACATAAGGCCAACATTTACACATTCTCTGGAGCCACATAAATATTTAGATACTGTTAAAGTACTTAATTATGTCTCACAGTGATGCAGTTTCTTGTGAAATAGAGACATTTTATTAATCCAAATGGAAAGTCAGCCAGATTCCTTGAAAATTAAACTAGCAATCTATTTATTTGTGCAATTAAATATATACAATTTTACGTTGTATAAATGCAGTCTATTTATAATACAATTAAATTTTGCTAGCTATGAGAATTTGTATTCTTCTCATACCTACTGTGCCTTTCATTTAATTAATTTCTTAGCAAGTTCATCTAAGTAAATTTATAATTAAAACTTTTTGTCACAGAAAGTCTGAACTAATAACAACATCAACACAAGCTTTAGAGTGAGACATTGTGGGTTTTTGTTTGGGTTTTTTTCCCAACCCCAAAATGAAGTAATGGTAATTTAATGTCAAATTTAAGGGAGAAAGCTTCTTTTCCAAATCCTTTCCATGTGGGACTTCATGCTGACTGTGTTTGAGGTATATTGAGCAATACTGAACTGAAAACTGAATTAATATTATATTTGTGTTGTGTTGTAGCAACGTTCATGCCTGTGCCAGCACAAGATCCCAAAACAAGCTGCTATTCACTCGTAGTGAATTCTCTCACCTGCTTCTTTACAATGCACTGCTAGCTTGAATTTTTTTTTATTTTTTTTTTTAATAATCCTCATTGACCTTTCAGAGGAACAGAACAACAAAATCTGATTGCAAAAAGCAAACAATTTTGGAAACTATCCCTAATTACGGCCCAGATAATCCCTTTTGATTTCTGCCATGGAGAGGGTGATAATGACAACAAACCTGTTGGATGCCTGAAAATCCCATGGTATTCAGAGCTGGGCTTATCTGATGTTATCTTTTACTGCCTTCTGCTTTTTTTTTTCCTCTTTTCCCTTTTTATTTTCTATGTACTTGAAGAGATATTGAAATTTGAGATAGGACAGGAGATGGAAGGGGTGTTGGAATGATGCTGTTGGCTCATGACATGAGATGTATGGAGGGATTATTGAAATAGTATTTTTCCTACTTTAATGTTCTGCCTGGCAAGTGTTTTTGGATGGACTGGAAAGAAAAAAGACCAGGTGTGAGTATGATGGCTTACTTGCAATAAATATGTGCTTAGTTACACTGCTGAACATCTCATTTTCTATGTAAGTTTGAAAAGAATGAGTTCAATCATTTTCCTCACACCATATTTATGCTTGTGTAAATGTCTTCTAATGGCTTTGATGGGATTTTTAACTTTTTATTTTAATGTAGAAAGAGTAAAACATTGAGCTATGGGTGAGTGTAGACAGTGCATGTGTCTTCATGCATTCTGAAATGAACAAAAGTAAGGATTTGTATTGCACAGAGAAAAGGAGTTGCTGAGTTGTTCATTATGGAATAAACATTGTCTTTAGAACTTAATTAAATCGAGCTTTTGGCTTGTAGGTGTGTACTAAAGAATCGCAAACCTGTCACTTGTGCATCCCCATATTTTTGCTACTTTTTAATCCCTTTGGCCCTGAAGTAGAAAGTAACAACACACTTTAAAGTCAATTGTGTATAAGTAACAATTGAATGTGGTGGTAATAGTGATCATTTCTTTTCCATTTTAACATAAAAACATGTCCCATGGAATTACATTACCTTTCTGACAGAATGTCTCACAAGACCATCCTTATTAAAAAACGTTTCAGGAGAGTCTTGCAAACTCTGTAGTCAGTTTTTAACCTCATGAACAATTAATAAAAACACAGGCACTGGCTTCTCAGTGCGTTTCATATTAAGAAACCAAAGTTATTATGACTTCTACCCTTTTTAAAAATTTTTTTTATCATGCTAATCATGAAATTCCAGGGAAGCCCTGGAGGAGGAGATGTGATTTCACAGCCCCTGCCTTCTGTTGTGACCATGAGAAGTGGCAGCATTTCTTGCCCTGCGAGGTGTTCCTCTGGTTGCTGGTGGCTTGGCAGGGTGCTTTCTTCATTTTCCTTCCATCTGACCCAGAAATTCTGCCTGTGGAAGGCCAGGCAGGAGCAGGCACAGCACCAGCCACTGCTCTTCTGGTGTTTTCCACAGGACAGTTTCTTGGTGTCATTTATCAGGTAATTCAGTGGAATATTACAGTATTACAGCATGGGGGCAGAGCACTGTAAAGATGGTCTGGAATTCTCTCTGGGAGAGGGGAATTGGATGGGACAAGGCCAGAAATTCAGAGCAGAAGGTCTCTGTGGAAGTGCCAGCATAGTGAAAGAGGCTGACCAGGCAGGAGGGTTGGTGTTTGACTCCAGCTGGAATTTTGCACCAGGTTAGGCATGCAATGAGCATTCCAAATCTGCTCCACAGTACTGCAGGGAGAGAGTGGGACGTGTTGTTCCTAGGAAGGACAGTGCCTGCCTGTGCCTGTGGCTCCCAGCTGGACTGCAGGGAGCCAAGAGGACGAGGGGAAGAGCAGGACACAGAGAGGAAGATGAGAAAATGGATGTGTCCCCTCTGAGCAGCTCCAGAGAGGAGCAGAGAGAGGGAGAGGTGCTCTGAATTCAGTGACACCATAAATTACCAGCCCCGCAGTCTTGCTCACCAACTTTCTCACTGTTTTGAGGCTTGTAAGCTGGAGTCCAGAATTCAGATTAAATAGTTCAGAACACAAGACAAGCAAAACATTTTGGGTAGACAGCCTGGATTCTGCCTGACAGGAGGGTGCAGCCGGGTGGGTGTCACAAGCAACCGGTGACAGGACAAGAGGGAACGGCCTCAGGCTGTGCCAGGTTGGACAGCAGCAGGAATTTCCCCATGGAAAGGGTGCCCAGGCCTTGGAAGTGCCCAGGGAGATTGGGAATCCCCACTCCTGGATGTGTTCAAGGAGTTCCTGGATGTGGCAGGTGCTCATCGGTGCTCTGGGCTGGGGACAAGGTGGGTGTCGGGCACAGCTGGGGCTGGAAGATCTTGGATGTCTTTTCCAACCTGGATGGTTCTGTGATTCTGTGAGCCATGTTAGCCACATGGACATCTAAAAGAGATATTGACATGTCCTGACAGGCTTTTTTTTTGGTCTGAAAACAAGCAGTGAGGGGAAGGAGGGAAGTGAGAGGAGCAGTGTGGCACAATCCTTGTGTCCAAACATCTGGGGAGCACACTGGCATTAGCTGAACAGCCTAAATGCCAAAATGTTAATAAACCCCACGTTTCTGAAGGATTATGAATCTCAGAGCTGAAATCAGCTACCTGTCCCCAGAAGAGGTTTGGTTTGGGAGCACCTGTAAGCCTGGTTTCCATTTAATTTGATGTTCAAGACTGCAGGAGCTCAAAACCTGCAAGATGCTCAGTGCAGGGAGTTTGCTTTGTCTTTTCAAGAGCCCTTTTGAGTCCACAGAACAGATTGCACTTTAGGTCAGGTAAATGTCTGAGATATTAGGATTACTGTGAGGCTTCTCCTTCAGCAGATCTAGACCTGGAATTTCACATTTAGGAATCGCTTGTGTGGCCACTCTGCAGCTGATTGTCAAGGTATTACACTTGTTAGAATGGCCTTTCTCAAATGCTGGGCTTCAGACCTTCAAAAAGCAGTGTCTCAAACAGCATTCTTTAAATCACTGTATAAAATAATACATGTTTGGGTGTTGGTGGGGGTTATTTATTGTGATTTTTAAAAAAAATTTTCTGTGAGACCTTAGCAATTGATAAGATGTCTCTTTTCCTGCCTGGATTCTGGCAGGGCAGTAATCCGTGACAAAGTGCCCTGGCATGCAGGAGAATGGAAATGGTAGACTGGCTTTTAGATCTTAATTCTTACAGGGATTGTATTTTCCCCTTAGCCAAAAACAAAACAAAACAAAATCAAACACAAACAAAAAAACTCCAAACTCAAAAAAATCAAAAACCCCAACCCCCCCCAAAAAACCCAAAAAACCCAATCAAAAAACCCCAAACAAACTCAAAAACCCAAAACCGAGCAAAATAAAATAAAAACACAAAAGAAGAAAATACAAACAAAAAACCCCAAAAGCAAACAAACCAAAACCCAACAAAAACCCAAACCTCAAAAAATAACGAACCCAGACCACAAAACACAACAAAAATGGCAAACAAAACAACCCCAAACAACAAAAAAAACACCAACCAAACAAAAAACTTAAAAAAAAAAAGGCCAAAAATCCCAAAGGAAAAGAAAAAAGAAAACCCAACAATTAAGACAAAATATCCGCAAAAACCAGCAACACCCCCCCAAAAAACCCACTAAGCAACCAAACAAAACAAAACAACACAAAGCAACGAAGCAAAATTTAAACAAATCCACTGAACGTTCCAGCATTTCCACGGAACCATGGTAAAAATCAGTCAGCACCACCTGAAGCAAAAAGTTTCAGTTTCCCAGGAGGAAATGAGATGACTCATAAGGGGTGATCTCCTTTCTTTGTGGCTGCTGAGATCTTTGGGGTTTGTTCTGCCCTGAGAAATGCCCTGCTCAGGTTCTCTGCTGTAGTCTGAAAAGATGAATGTGTGACACTTCTGCTTTATGCTCACCTGGAGCTTTGACCTGCGTGGTGACAGTGAGGTGCAGGCAGAAAACAAAACAAAACAAAACGCACACAAAAAAACCCCTTAAACCCTCGAGCTGACAGAAAACATCCAGGCTCTTGCTAAATTTGGTCAGAGGGGAAAAAAAACCCCGCAGTTAAATCTGTTTAAAATCTAGAGGTTTAATTAGCAAAAGTGATTAATGCACTGCTAGGAGAGGAATGTGGGGAGTTCCAGTCAGTTTTCCCTTCGTTATAAAAGCAGCAAGAACTGGAGGCAGAATCATGCAATCATTGACAGTGATAATATCACAGAAAGGGGATTTTTGATTTCTAGAGGATCTCAGTCACTCCCAATAAAATATGTTCATTATGTAGAGCCAGGCATAATCCAGTCTACTGCTTAATTTTTGATTCTCTTCTTGTCAGAGCTGGGTGCCATCACTTTGGCATATCAGAAATATGGATCAGCTCTTGGGCGCTGGGGTTTAAAGGTTTGGCAGTGGAATGATTGGATGAATCAATTAGTGAGTGGGGACTCACTAATAGACTCTCGTATAGTTTTTGTTGGATATTTTTGTAGTTTTGTGGGGTTTTTTTTTCCCTTGGGTTTGTTTTTTGGGTTTGTTTGTTTTGTAGGATGGTCATGAGCAGAGGTGTGTTTGCTGGTTCCACCAACAATTTTTAATGGTCTGTGTTTGGTTCTGGTTGCTCAGATTGGAGTTGCAGCAGGAGTGCAGGGCTTTGTAACAAAAAGAAACCAAACCAAACAAAAAAAATTCACAACAAAAAACTCCAACAAAACTAAAAAACCAAAACCAAAACCACGCCAAAGTAAGCAAAACACCCCAATATCTCACAAAAAAAAATCTAAAAACACACCAAAACTCCCCAAAACCCCTGAAGCAACAACAAAGCCAAACAAAAAAGTCCACAACTAACCAAAAAGCCCACACCAAAATCAATAATCTTTGGACCTGGTTTATTAGAAAGTATCTGATTTTGTTTTTAGGCCCATGTATCAGATGGATTGATGAGGAAGGGGATGAATGTGGAGAGGTACTGAGAATTCTGCTGTTAAAAACAGAAGTAATTCAATAGGAAATAAATATGGAAATATTTATTTCCCAGGAAATAAAATGTCGTGGAACTTACATCTCATGCTGCTGAAGAGACAAGCATTTCCAGAAAAGCTTGCAACCGCAGTCTCCAACCAATGACTTTGAAGAAAAACACGGAGATCTCTAGCAGTGATAAATGCAAAGCTTTTCATGGTTTTGTTTACTTTTAAGTACTTTGATCCCAGTTTTTTTAATCTATTTCACTCCTGACAATGAAACTTACCAAATTTACCTCATGCTTAACTTTTATTTATTCATTTTTGTGTTTCAATAGAGCTGTAGTGGAGGGCAGTAGTGCCTGACTTTGATCTGTAATGACTCAAGATGTTTTCCATTGTGATGCCTTGCAGATTGCTTTCAATAGTTGAGCTTTCCAGACAATGTTGTCAGCCTTCCTTGGCAGCTGCTGAAAGGAAAATATTCACATGGCATTGTCTTCCTTTCAGTCACCTACCAGGATAAGTGAAGAAAGAAGAAACAGGTCACAAAATGCTGGAATTGTTGTTTGAGCTGACTTTTCTTGAACTTCTATAAAGTATCCTGGTACTTTAAATGCAGCTTTCATAACCTAAATCACTTTATTTCTGAATAACATAGGAGGAGAATTCTGCAAGTGCCATTGTCCAGTGTAAGAAATGTCTGCTTCCTTTCCAGGCTTTTACTCTTTTGTACAACACAGGCAGGGAATAAATGTTTTGTTGGTTTTTGGGGTTTTTTATTGATTTCTCCAAATTGTCTTGCATACCTCTTGCATGTTTGGTTTAGAGCAAGACTAGAAGGAGCCATTTGCAGCAATTTCTGGTTTAGTAACCTGGCATTCTGAAATTCCACTGGGGTATGAATGATAAGCCACTACAATACACTAAAGGACTCGAGAGTTTCTAGATCCCTCTTAAAAATAATAGCTTTAAACTGCATAGCAAGAAAGCTGTAGCTGGTGAGTAATGAGGGGAAAATCATAAAAGGCTGTACACAAACTGAAAGACAAAAGCCGCCAACCGAGGCTAAAATAAAAAAATAAAAAAATTTTTAAAAAATTTAAAAAAAAAAAAAAGTCTGGCTAAAAAGTAAAGAACTGATCAGAAACATATGAGACATATAAAATGTGGTTTAAGTGTTGCTGGATCGAAAAACGAGACAGGAAATTGGAGGAAAGGGCAGAAAGAATACTGTGAGGAAATTAAAGAAATTAAAGCCTAAGAGAAGTCGTCTGAAAAATTTGTGGTTTGATTAATGGAGAACACAATCCAAACACTGCTGCTGTTGACAGTATCGAGCTGGAGCAACACCACGGAGTTAATGGATTTGATTTGGGCTGGCACCAGCCTGATGCAGGTACCCTTTGGATTTAAATGGGTTCTGCTGATCTCCTTAGAAGCTGTTGTGTAACAGCTCATGGCCCAGCACCAGCGCTCTGATCCAGCTCTCCTGGAAGTGTTTCTTTCTTTGCTTCCAGCTCTGCTGGGAGATTTATTGCTCCTTAAACCTGCAGGGGTGCCAAGAGTTATGCAAACAGTGGTTTTATCACCCCAGGTGTCCAGTGCTGTGCACTCCTCGTCTTTGAGGCAGCTGGACCTGGGGCTGCCCTGGCTGCAGGGCAGCTGCCAAACTGAACATCTTTTTGGGCAAAAGAAGATGAATTTAGGGCAAGGGTGATGTCCTGGCCCCACAGTGGTGACTAACAGTGGGTGTAACAGCCTCGTGGTCTGGGACAGCTCACTGGAAAATGGATTTTCGGAGAGTTGGTTTGAGGTCAAGATATCAAAGCGAGGAAATGGCAGCAGCTAAAATGTTTGTAGGTCCCAGCAAGACAGAGGAGTGCACAGACAAATGTAATATATAAAAATATATACATATAACTCTGTACTGCTGCACTCCAATAAATAAAAAGTTCCAGTGGCTAATACATAATTAGAGCACACACAAAATAACAGGTGATTCCTTTAATGAGGCTCTACAAATAGAGGAGGGGAAAAGGAATTCCCTAGTGAGCCTCTGGGTTGTTTTTAATACCTTCGTTTGAGGACAAATACATCAAAATTCAGACTGGAATTTTGTAATCTATTTATCAGTCATTTTAATTGTGGTCTCTTTTGTTTGTCAAGACCGGGCTGCAGCAACATATTTGTGTACTCACAACAGCCCTTTTATATGTTCTGTTGGTGAATAATGAGGCTTCTCTAATCACCTGGCTGTGCTGTAACTACTGTGTTGTTTGTTGCTGGCATAAATTGCTGTTCAGCAATGGCAAAAGACCAAAAAATAACACTTTAAAGTGTAGGGTGGGGGCCTGAACCGGTGTGCATTTGGCGTTCTGGGTGAAGGGAGAGAGAAAACAGAATGAATCCTATCAACACATTTGAAAATAAGCTGAAGTAGAAGGAAAGGAAGAAGTAGGAGACTGGCTGTAAATCACAGGAGTATGTATGCATAACACACACATTCCACTGGCCTGGTGCTAACCCCATGCAAATCCATGTAAAGACTTTGTTCTTAATCTGAAAAAAAACCCCTCAGAGTCCTCTGTTGTGGCATCCCACGTTCACAGAAAGTGGAAAGTGGGAAAGGGTCAGTGGGCCCTGATGTACACTTGTAACTTTATTTGTATCTATTAAACTGTAATCACCTTCCTCCCTTTGCTCCTGGTTGGAGGGAGGAATGAGTTTGGTTGTTCTTATTTTAATAGCTTAAATTTATTTGTGAGTATGTATTCTTAATATTCATTATTCTCACCTCCTACTTCGTATTTTTGCCTCCCTTTGGGATTTACTCTATGCTTAGTCCTGTGTTTTAAAAATATATACTCAAATATAGGACAGAGTTAAGTGTCAAAGAACAGCAATTGCATTTCAAGCATGAAAGTGATGTGGACACCCTGTTCTAATCAACAGGGTTCATTTAAATTTTAAATTTTAATAATCATATCAAAAATAATATTAAATTCAAGAATGATAACATTTAAATAATTAATAATTACACTGCTCTGCAGTGCTTTACAAGCACAACAGATTACCTGGACGTACCTAAAAAAAGCAAAGCTGCAGGAAAAATAAAAAATCCCACCAAACCAAACAAACAGGGAGGGTTAGATAACCCTCCCTGTGCTTCTTCCCCACTATTAACTCAGGGTGGGAGACCAGAATTGTTTCCAGGTGCTCTGGTGGCCTCTGGGATGAATCTGGGGCGTTGAAGGGCAGGTTAATGACTCGGCCTTGTGAGTAGAAGCAGTTATCCTGCACTTCATGCCTCCCCATAGATGTTTTGGTCATCTTGTGATGCCAGACAGCAAACTGATTGCTTTAGGAACGTTTGTCTGCGTTCAGAAGGAAGGAGAGTGGTTGTCTGGCTCAACAGTCGAGGATCTATTTTATTAAAATAACATTTAAGCTCCCTGTTACGATAAAGTATCACATTCTTGGTCACTCCAATTGTGAACATCTGTAATTTACTCTCTTTTCTGTCTGACTTCTTCCTTTTCCATCCTTTTCCAGTGACTGCTCCCAGCTGTCCATTTCCAAATGTTGCTCCATAGAAGCAGTGAGGATTTCCAAGCAGCTGCCCACCTTTTCCAGGCTTGGTTTACAATGTACAGCAGATAATAAAAATAAATTTAAAGCCACTGCCAAGAATACAGTTTGTTTGTGCAGTGTGGCCATGCTGGGAAGAGGTTTTGGCACATATAAGCTTTTTCCTTACTTAATAGTTTTGTAAACCATCGTGCAGTGAAGTGGCTGTAACAGCGCGAGGCAGCGCCTGCAATGTGGGAGCAACAAATTAATTTATCATAGTCCACTTCACACCTTGGCTAAATCTGTGCTCAGGCGTTCTTCATACTTGAGAAAAGTCTAGGAAGAAACCTCATTTACAGGTATTTTGTAGGATCTATACAAAAAGGGGTGGTTTTTAATGTTTCATTCTGTTTGCGAATAAGTTGGGACAAACGAGGTAAAAAAGTGGCGTCAGTCCTTCCCAGAGGCTCATAGCAAGAGTGACCTGAAGGATTTTCATCACTGATCCACAGAGCTTAGGTGGTGCTGCCAGCTGCATTGCCCAAAACAAACAGAATCAGTTCCTGGTTGCAGCTGTGATGCCCTGACTGTTCCTGTGCCTCACATGCACGTCCCACTCCTGCAGCGCCTAATTGATTTTCTGAATGTGATCAGTAACACCACCCTCCAGTAAAGCCAGGAGGAAAGCCATGAAAGCTGGCACTTGTGTTGTATCTCTTCAGGTCTTTTTTGGGAGTGGCAGGAGCTCCTGGAGTTTTTGGGAGTGGCAGGTGAAAACTCTAAGGATCCAGTTTGGATAAGGATAAGGGGTGAACCAAAAACAAGGTGTGCAGTGAATGCAGTAGGACTGGGGGACTGCAACCATGAAAAGTTACAGAATGTTTTGCTTTATTCTCTTTATGCAGAGGGTTTGGTGTAGTGGAAGAGAAGCAATTGTGGAGGGTGCCCACTCAGGGAAGATGGAAAATGATAATTTCCAAAGTTAAAAATGGTCATCTGGAGAGCTGGTGGGCTTTGCAAGGGAATCCCTTAGTTGCCTCCACATCCCTTTACTCCTTCCTGCAGAGGCATTCTGGTGGGGAATGAGCTGGATTCATTCCCAAAAAAGGCTGATTTCAAGTGGAGGTTCTGATTCTGGGACGCCTTGAGAACGCAGGGAAGGAAGTGATTAAACCTGAAACAAAATCCACGGTCTCTGCAGGCTGTGGATGTGAAAACCATCATCACCTCAACAGTGCTGGCGCCTCTCGTAAGAACGTGCTGCCAAATAAGGTGCTTTAGAGTGGATATCCAAAACTAGAAATCAGTGAGCACTTTTCAAAAGTGTAATGAGAACATGCTTAGAACTCATACCCTACAGTACATCATTTTGTTGAAGATAGAAGGGTGTAATGAGGCATAATCAGGGTTTAAAAACTGTTAATGATGACTTTTTAATTGCTCAACTTTCAAATTTGGATTTGCTTAGGATGGGAAAAGATAAATTCACCAGTGCTGAGATTAAATATTGCCTAGCAACCAGAGAATGAATGCATCTAATGCAGGGAAAACAAAGGAAGAACAAACCTCTTTCATTTCCATATACATAAAGTATATATAAATAGAAAAGTGAGGAGATAAAGATATGTGTGAGTGTGCACAAACATAGGCACACAAACTCTGGTTCTTCCAAACTGCCGACCTGAAAGGCTGTGTATCATATAAAAAAAAAAAAAGAAATAGAAAGGCAAAACAAGATCTAAGATGTGGAAGAAAATTGGGAATTTTCATTTTAAAGTGATCAATCCACAGTAAATGTTCGAGTTTTGTTTTAAATCACCTTGCTTCACTGAGAAGTATAAATAAGGGGCATCTGAAAGCTCCTGAGTCTGTAAGGACAAGAAGGAAAGGAGGTGTCACCTGTCTAGAGAAGATCATAATCACTTAGAACTGTTAATTTGGAAGGACTGTGCTAATGATTAAACTATGCACATCCGTTTTTCCTCTGTGGAAAATGGGATGGGCAAGAAATGTGAATATTTTATTAACTGAGATGTTTCAAGTGAACACAATGCTAAAAATCTCCTGATCAGCTTTATAAGTAAAGTAGAAGTGACTGGAAATGAAAAGGCATTTCCATCATGCCTCAGAATATCTTCTGAAAATTTTAATAGAACAAAACAAATTAATGGAGAGGCAGTTTAGCCTAATTGCCTTGTGCAGAAAGTCTTAAGGTCTTATTAATTCCCTTTCCATAAGCCCCTTTCACCCCACACATGTGAACAGGCGCAGAAATACAGGTTTATTCACCTGAGTCTTAGCAAGGGGAAAAAAAAAATCCAAACTTTGTATGAGCACAACCAAGGTGAGCAACTACCAGAACCCAAGGAAAGCGTGGAGGGAATTTCTGGGTAACTCTTGCCAGCTTTGTTGAGCATGCAAAGAGAGGAGATGTGGGAGGCTGTGTTGATGGGGACCAGGGCATCTTCATTAAAGGCATTTTTCTTCCCTCTCCCTGGTTCTGCAGGAAGCTTCACTGCTGCTGGCTGGGGTTGGTGCTGGGGGTGGTGTCGCCAGTGCTGTCATCTGAGCAGGCAGGGGAATAAATCTCTTTTTCCCTTTGATGAAACACTGTCTCGACTGATGGCAGCTTTCCTCAAATCCTCACAGCAGCCTGTGCATGAAAGATTTCCCATAAGTTGTAAAAATATTCAGAACTGTTATGTAACCACGTTCCCCCTTTAATCGTTTTTGATCCATTTTTTACTAATGAAGATGTGAAACGACAGGAATAGTTCATATTCCTTTTTTTTTTGTCCCTGCAGAGCCTGTTGGCATAGAAATGAACTCTCTGTAACCTATGGAAGAGAGAAGAGTTTACTTTTTAAGCTGTTTTCTGTTTCTGCTTGTGTTTCATATTGTCAAACATCCGATGCTTAAAGGGTCTGTAACAGAGCAGGCTGAAGTGCAGTGACCTGCTGCTCTTTCACATTCAAATTACTAAAGTAGCTCATAGTGTAGACCTTTAGAAAGGCAAGAGATTATACTTTTTTTAATGCAGGAGGGGATTTATTGTGATAGAAATTAATCCCTGCAGACATTACTTCAGGGCTTTATTCTAACTCTTGAAGTAGGGGGACACTTTTACAGTATTGTACCATTAGATTAAATCCAAATCTTAAATCAGCACTTCATCTTCACCCAGGATTAATGTTTCAGCCCAGTCCCAGAGTGGGATTCAAACAGTAATTCTCTGCTTAGAATAATCTGGTTTCCTTTTTGTAATGACATCTCTGGTTTCATGAAATCAGCTGGTGCGTCTCCTCAGATTACAAGACCAGAAAAGTTAAAATTAGGAAAAAAAAAAAATTTTACACCTGGTTTTACACAAGTTCTTTGCAGCTCTCCACCACTACTACAAGCTACAGCTTAAGTGTATAAAGTCTCTTGAAGAAACCGCCTTGATTTTCATGAGACCTGTGAAAAAATAATGATTTTTTTACTCTGAGATTTGCATTCTCCTGTAGTTTTCTTGTCCAGCAAGTGGACAGAAAAAGTTGATAATAACATCTTAGGCATTTCCTAAATCCATTTAGACATTCTGCCAGGAGTGTTCTAGCTAGAAATTCAGCTGAACTTTCTACCTGCATAGTAAGCAAATCAGCCTAGAAAAGAAGCAGAAGGACCTAGATGAGCTATTGGTGTCTAGAAACCTTATTTTTCAAATAATAAGCGAGACAATTTAATTATTCCGACTGTCTTTTTTTACCTTAGGAGAAACAAATTAGCTGCCTGGCCATTAAATCTGAAGAAATAGCTTACAAATTTCTTAAAAAGAACTGCAGAGCTCATCTGTTTCCATGTTCACACTTTGCATCTCTGCACAGGTGTGTCTTCAACATGATTTATGGTTCTGCTTCTCAGCAGTGCTTCAGCTGTGGAGAAATAGGTGTGAACTTGGGCCCTGTGCAGATGATTCTGTAATTCAGGAAACTATTAAAGCTCTTTTTCTAAAAATTGATTTTGACATGAAAATGCTACAGATGGCAAGTATTTTTCTCAGCCTTCTTCTGAAGTTTAGATGCTCTTCTTGGCTTCAGAGCTGGTGTCTGCTTTTTCTATCTCTATACCAGATTTCTGTTTTTTCCTGGGCTGTTTATTTCTTGGTGCTGCCTGGAGATTTCTCCTTTGGAATAAGTTTTATTCCTGTGAAAGCGAGTGGCCATTATTTTTATTTCTTTTGATGGAGCTTTTAAAATGAGCCATATTTCCTATAGCTACACAGGAAAATGAGTACAATTGTGGCTGCTGTTTTAGACAGAAATCATGGCCCTCCTCTTCCCACTGCTGATGGAACCAAAAGCTTGAACTTCAAAGCACACAGTGTATAGAATACCAGAAAAGAGCATCGTGTCTCCCTAAAAAAATCTGTGTTTCTAACATCATAAACTCATGTGTCATTCTCTTTGTGGCTACAGCATCAGCACATTTACCTCCATATCAGCTGCTGTGAATTTCACTGCCTCATTATATAATGTATACTCATTGTGTTCATATTTATATTTAATGCCCATTACATGAAAGAATAAAGAGTGTTGAATTTTTTCCATGAGCACTTGCTGTTTCTCAGAATGTGCTCTATTTTCAAATCACAGAAGGAAACGTGGCCTGAACACCCTAATGGTCTTTATTCAGTCTCTTCTATCGTTACAGTTTTCAAATGTGAATCCATATGAATTTTTTTTTTTAAGGCAGGTTTCTTTATCATCATATCATTGTCTCAAGTAGATGTCTCTCAGAGCAGCAGTTCTGCCAGAAACCCTAACAGTTATCATCCTAAGTGTTACAGCAGAGGGAAATTGTCTCCATTTCAGGCTAATGATGAGGACTGGAATTCTTCTCTCAGGCCTAATTCAGGATAGCGGACCTTAGCTTTCAGCAGGTATTCCTGCCCCAGAAACTGGAGCAGTTAAACAGTGAATAGCTTTAAGTTGGAGAAAACAATTCTTTCAATTTTTTTTTCATTAGCACAAGTTAATTTAGTGCATCATAAGGGCAGCAGGGTGGTCTGTGTGCTTTTAGGATGGGCGCTTCAGGATGGGGCAGGTGCTTGGGGAGGGAACCTCTCCCCCTGCTCATCTCCTGCAGCCTTCACATCCCAAAAGTTGTTTTCATAAACTGTGAATTTCAGTTCTTGACAAGGACTGATGGGCTAGCTGCTAACATCACAGAGTGCTGCATTATTTATACACACAAGGGCTGGGCTCCTTCTTTCGGGCTGTCCTTTGCTGTCAAGAGGAGAATTGAACTCCTCAGACGGGAATCACGCAATATTCCCGTTCCATGGGGTTTTATGGGGTTGAATAACATCTCATAAGAATGTTTAAAGTTCAGCAAACTGAACAACTTCTACCCAACTCCCTACCTGTTTGTGGAAAGGAGTGATAGCTGTGCGTTCCGTATTTCACTGGGAAGCGTATGGCTCAAAAGTAGTCACGAGAACACATGCAAAGGAGCGTGATGGGCTTGCAGAACAGTTTTCCTCTGGGTGCTTTTAATGAAAAAGATCTAACTTCACTGATGGAGTTATTCATTGTGGGCAAAAAACTTCGTATTTCTTTAAAAAAAAACGGTTTTTATTAGAGAGCAAATATGTCACCATTTTATTTGAGTTTTGCTGTATAAATTTTCCTGAGTTTGGAGGATTAGGGAGGGTTCTTAATTAAAATTCTAATTTTGAGTTTGCATGGATCTCTTTGATTTTATTATTTTTGTCATGCCTTTTTTTTTTATTCTTAACCAACCGTGGTTTCCAAAGACAGCATGGATGATTTGCTCAAGAACTAATTTTACTTCAAAATGTTCTGAAGAAATTAAAGATCCATGGAAAAATAATCGTACTAAATAAAATCACACAGGTTTAGGACCCCTTGATACTGAATCAAGGTATCAAAGGTTTAGGTGCTGTCTTCAGACACACTTTTACACTTCAGATACAATTTTACATCTGAGTGGGCAGGTAAAGAAAATGTACAAGGGTAGTCAGACATAGGAAAGACAAACATGAATTACTGTTTGTATTTGACATTGAATATTACTGGAGTGATTTCAGAATGTCTTAATAAAAGTACAGTAATAATTCGTCTTTTGGTTTGGTTTTTTTTTTTTTTTTTGATAATTTAATTTCTCCTGGAGTCTTTGTTTAATTTGCAGAAATTTGTCAAACTGCACAGTCTGTTACACAAACAGCACATTGCCAATCACCACGGAAAGCCATCAACGCAGAGACTCCTGCAAGATTTGTTGTAAATGATGTATTTCCTTTTTTTGCATTTATCTTACTCTTCCATTCCAAAAATCTCTGAGGTTAAATTATAAAACCACTGTTGTGTTAAAAGCTGTGTCACATTTTAATGGTAACAAATCCCTTTATCAGTTCTCTTAAGACAAATGCACCCATATCAGCTCTTCTTACTAACAGCAGAGCCTTCAAAATCAAATTCTGTTCATCAAACTCAGTGGAATGTACAACAAATTAGATTTCAATATTTCACCATGAACACCCTCTCAAGAGGCACAAAATCTACTTTGAGGCAGATATTGTCGATTCAAAGGTGATATTTATTTTGTTCAGCACAATTTCACAGACAATAAGCTATAAATAAGAGAGAGAACATTTTATGTTATTTTTGCTAATTTAAGTTTCAACATTTGCACAGCCTGGTACCTCCTCTTAAGTAGAAGTGCAGCTTCTCATGTTTCTGACTGCACAATATTTGATTTTATACAATGATATGGTTCAATCGTTGTTTACAGTAGAGACTTTTCCTCTTTATGTTCTTGTTATGTGAATGAGAGAGGATAGGCTGTTTTTTGCTTGGCTTTTTTTCTTTGGTTGGTTGGTTTTAGGGTTTTTTTTGTTGTTGGTTTGGTTTGGTTTTTTGGGTTTTTTTTCTGGTTGTTTTTCTTTCTTTTGGTCTGGGTTGGGTTTTTTGGTTGGCTTTGGTTTTTTTTTGGTTGGTTGGTTTTTTGGTTAGTAGGTTTTTTGTTGGTTTTGTTTGTTGTCTTGTTTGCTTTGTTTTTTGTGGTTTTGTTTTGTTTTTTCTGGTTTTGCTTTTGTTTTGTCATTTGGGTTGTTCCTTGGTTGGAACTTTTTGTTCCCTCTGTTTTCTTCTTTTTCTTGACCCATTTTCTGTAGATGTGCTCTTTATTAGTTCCATTTCTGTGATGTGGTATAATGACATTACAGGTACCACACCAGTGACTGACAGGCCAAGGTGGTGGGTCAAAATGGCAATTAGTGCAGTTATTTCCTGAACATGGAAATAAATGGCTGTTGACAGAGGAGAACATCTGCTTTATCAGTCCCAAACTGCAGGTCAGGTCACTTTATTTCGGGCTGAAAAAGCCAACAGGAATTCTCAGGCAATTTAAAACCAAGCAGTTGACAGCCCACATTTTGGTCATTTCAGGAGATTTTCGTTTCTGGAAATATAATGTAAAATTGTGTGTGAATTCTGCTTGTCATTCAACAAAAATGTTTGCAAATTCAAACAGTATTTTGTCTTTTTGCTTTTTATGCCAATGTCATAATGTAAATCAGAAGGACACCAAATCAGGAAATACGTAGCAGAAGTACCCTCTCTCATTTTTATCAGAATATCCATGTGGATTTGCATAATAAGTGTTCCTGCTCCAGATGCTATTTCGTTTATTAATTTAATTGGAGATATGGGAATACAGTTGTCAGAACATTCATTTAATAGTAGCTGTTCTTTCACAACCAATTGCCTAATCCCTTTAAAGAAATAAACAAGCATCTTTGGCTACCCCAATAATGCAACAAGAGCAGAAAATAAGAAGCCTTGGCTTATTTAAATTCATTTAGAAAATGCCATTTACTGTTCTCAAACAGCTTTACTTCTCCATCAGCGGGACAGTCTTTAGGACAAAACCTAACACCAAGCACACGACAGCTCTCTGTGTCATGAAGGCACCCTAAAGCTGACAAAAAATTAAACAAAAGTACAAATAACCCAGCAAACTACTGCACAGCTCCATGGATTCTGTGCAACCAATGCACAGAATTCATAAAGGCATTTTTGTGCATCAGTTACATTTCTTAACCAAATGGATTTAGATGGAAATTCTCACACCAAGGATTGATCTGAAATTCATGTGCAAGGAAGGTGTTGAAATCCTGAGCTGAATTTACCACCAAAATAATCCCAACCATGCTCTAATGTCAGTATTGCTGACATAAACCAAATTAATTTCTCTGTATCTTTTAAATTATATGGGGAAAAAACCCTGGAAGTTTCCAATTAAAAAAACAACAACAACAAAACAAATAAACAAAAAAAAACCTCACCGAAAATAATGCACTTGTTTTCTAATAATAATCTATCTGTAGATCATTTTTCAGGTCCATTTAGCGCACAAAATGCTGTTATTTATAAATGCTATGCTGAGTGGTAAAGAGCACAAACCTGCATTGAAGGATGAAGATAGAGATAAATAAAAATGTAGAAAAGATAAATTTCCTGAGAAAAATTATTAAAGTTGACCAAAGCCTGGCTCATATCCTGAGTGTCTTCAGGTTAGAAAAAATAAAATAAAATACCACTTGCTATTGTCTTTTGCAAAAGGATTGAGTTTAAGACGACCACATTTTACGGGGTGGAAGATTAGGGAAAAACGACTCCATGGAGTTGTGCTGTTAAATAAATGCAAAACTGAATCAGCCAAAACTCATTCAAAGAGACTCAATAAGAGTTTGTCATTTCTTTCCGTGCCTGTTTACCAAAAATGTGACTTTTTTGGGAGCCTGTGGGCAACTTTTGGTGACTTTTCCTACAAAAACCTTGTTTTCCTTTCCGTGTGCCCCGCAGCGGATGTGTGCGACTCCAACCCCTGCCAGAACGGTGGCATCTGCCTGTCGGGGCTCAATGACAACTTCTACTCCTGTGAGTGTCCCGAGGGCTTCACAGACCCCAACTGCTCCAGCCTTGTGGAGGTTGGTAAGTGAAAATCAAATTAAATTCCTGAAATAGTGATTAATTGATGGTGAGTGCCCGGCCCAGCAGCGATCCTGCCCCTGCTCATGGTGATGCCTGGTTGGAAATACCTAAAACCAGAGGCCAGGCAAAGTTAAGGGGACAAAAAGCAGTTCTATTTAGTGAAGGACTTTCAGGTACATTTAGGGCAGACAAAGCCCTCAGGGGCTGCACCCAAAAATGGCCCACGGCTCACGGGTTTCACACCTGTATAAGCCTGGTCCATTTTGGGGGTGAATGTCCCAATTGCAGCCCCAGGTAATGAAGTCATTCAGCCCAAGGCTGCTGCCCCAGCTCCCTTTGGTTTGCATCTCTGTCCCTGAGGCAGTGAGGGCTCCTTGGTTGCCAGGCCTGGAGAGGAATTGCTGTGTGTGACCCCAGTGGGGAAGCAGCAGCTCGCAGTGCACGTGGAGTTCAGAGTTCTGCACCACAGAGCTGCAGGCTCACACATCCATGGAAAACACAAAACCTCAAATACCAAGGCATCAATGGGGTCGTTCCATCGATCATTATTGAGGTTTCTAACCTTATATCTGTGCCATAGGCGTCTCTGTAATAATTAACAGCTGAAACAGCACCTGCAGAATGTAATTACACAGAAAAGCCCAGTGCTCCACGTCGCACAAAAGTCAACAGTGGTGACTTAAAGATTGCCAACATTGTTCAAAGATCAATTGTAGATAATTCTAGATGATTCTAGATAATTGTATGTATCCTTCTTCAGCCAGTGCCCTTCAAATCTTCATTTTGGATAATTTTATGCTGATGTCCAAAGACTAATTTCTTATTCAAATAAGGAGACATGAACAGCAAAGGGGACAAGCAGAATAACCCATAGTGGTCACTTGTTTGAGTTTCAAAACAACTACACATCTGGAAGATCTAAGTAATCATTAGATGAGTGCATAGAGCACAAGTCAAATGTACTGAAATTTGTGATGTGCACCTGACTCAAAGCAAGCCTAAATTTGAGTGGTAGATACGAAGCATCCAGCAGGTGAGGCCCCCATATTAATAAAACTTGAGAAAAATCAGAATCTGAAGGGAAAGATAGAGGTAGACAGCTCAATGAAAGTTTACTGAGCTTTTGTATTATCCCAAAGAAGGCACAAAAATATGTTCCTAGAGCAAAATGGTGGAACTGTCACAGCTGGGCTTAACACTGTGACTGTCCTAAACCTGTGGGGTTCCCATTTTTTAATAATTACTTATTTGTTCTAATAAATACATTTTTTAAAAAACTTCTCAGGGAGAACCAGGGTTCGTTGTTCTGTGGATTAAGTAAATTCTGCATTGCAGTGAAGGCAGCAGAGCTTAGTCCAGGAACAAAGTTCTCTCTATAAGTATTTTTTTTTGTTAATTTACTTTCTTGAAAACTATATTATTGCTGCTGTTTTGGGAGTGGATTCTAAGTGTCTGCAGCGCAACTTTAAGGGAATTTGGATTTAATTTTATTCCCTTCAAGCTAAACTTTCTGCAAAGGAATGGAGCTAGTCTTTGTGGGAGAATGATCAACTTCAGACACCAACTGCATTTTTTTCTTACTCTAAAATGTCATTGCAGCTGCTTTGGACCTAAAATTTGAGTTGCACAAGGCTTGTTGCCTTGGTGCAGGAGCACAAGAAGCCAGGAGACACTGGATCAAATACTATTTTCCATCCCTTTCCCTACAACTTTTATCAGTGCTTGAGTTTATCCTACAGATACAGGTCATGCTACCCTAAAGCAGCCTAGACGTGGCTGCACTCCAGGAAAAGTTTGGATTTATTGATTATTTGGATTTATTGATTTACCTGGCTGGCAGGAAATCGCACTGCACATGACTGGGAGGGTGCCAGACATGACTGAATCTGGAGGAAATAAAAAATCATATTGTGATAATTGTCAGTGTAATTAGAAGATGAGCATTAATAGGGATTTAAAAACCACACATATACTTAACTAAAATCTTGAAGCGCTTCAAAAAAAGCTCATTTTGGTAAACAGACTGAAGCATAAGTAAATAACTTGGCAAAATGTGGCAATCAGAGCACTTACAGAAGCAGGATGTCACATTTCCAGCTTGCAGTCCATGGGGAATATCTGCTGGCCAACATTGGCTCAGTTGAGAACTTCTTAATATTCTTATAGGACCCAAAATCCAGAATGTTGATTTAGTTTGTGTTTGTCTTGTTTGCCACATGTATGGATTCAGTCTAGCCTTGTTACAAATTTTAAAAACAGATTTGAAAATAATCTTGCATTGTTTAGTAAAAGATTGTGTTGCATTATGTAACCCTGTACCCAGTCATATAAACCACTGGGGGAAAAAAATGGTATTTCAAGAAAATAATTTTGTTTCTTTTTCCTGTGATAAATTAATGGTGATGATTGGTGTAAGCTGTTAGCCAATCAGCTCCATTAATTCAAATATTGAAGTGCTTAAAGTAAAATACAACAGGAAGATGTGTCTAGAGGAGGCCAGGAGTGCAAGACCCTGAGTGGTCACTTTTACTGAGGGTGATTATTAGATGTAAGATTTAAGAAGGAATGCTAGCAAAGGTTGCTTCTCTTTGGCTTTTGTAATGAGAGCTTGCCCAAAAGCTAATCTCTTAATCCCTCATATCTCAAAAAAAGCTTCTTGACTATTTTCTGCGCAGTTGAAAACACCAAGTTAAAAATTGGTATTTATGATGTCAGGAGGTACCATGTGGGAAGAAAAGGGGAGGGTGAGAAAAAAAAACCCCAAAACCAAACCAAAACAAAAAAATAACCACAGAGAAGAGCCTGTGCCACTCTGTCTCCCTCCAAAGGGCTGCACAGAGAATTTTAAAAGCAGTTGAGAGTTGCCTGCATTCCCCCTCATTAGAGTCTCCACCATCAGAGTTTTGCAATGACAGCATGCACTGCTGAACTCTGGGCACCAGCTGTGAAGTCATAAATTTTTCAAGGGACATACCTTAAACAGGAGGATTTTCACAGCAGAAGACAACAGGGATTTTACTTAATCATGCATTAATGTGGGTAAATAAAAGGCAATCCCGTTCAGGCAGCAAATCATGAGCTATGCAGAGGGCGAAAAAAAAAAGAAAATAGATGCACACAAGTACCCAGGAAGATCAAACATTCAGGTAGAAGCCTTCCCTAAACAGATCAACAAATACCCAAGACAGTTTGGGAGCTGCATGGATACTCAAGAATGCCACTCCCTTCATTGCCTTAATAGAAATAAGATTTAAAATAACTTAATATTGGTAACAGGACCAATTTCAAGCTAAGAAGTTTAATTAATTATGTGTCTTTATAAATTTACTCATGGAAAAATACTACTTTTCTGCCACTTCATTTTTCTGACCCTGTAACTGTGAGTGTGTCTAAACCAAAATTTATAAGAAATGCTCGTGACAGCAATTTGTATATTTTAAATTGCTAATCCCATTCTGACCTCACTTTTACACTCCTGACAACCCCACTTTTATTTCCTATGTGCACTCACATACCAAACTTCGTCGTGCTGAAAGACTTGAGATGAAATCATAGATCTGTAATATCACCCTATTTGTGCAGCCAGGTTTTTCAGTGCTCTAACAGATTTTAAACATCTGATAAACTGGCAGAGGATAAGATAGGAAAATGTGTGTTTCTTTTTTTTTTTTTTCAGTACAGCACATCCTCTTGCAGGGTGGAAAAGGATTTATCTAAGGTGATTAAATCAAATATTCCAAATAGTAGGATATTTCCCAGAGATAATAAGAACACTATGGTCCAAGTTAGCTCTTCAGAAGACTCCTGCCTACATATGTGGAAACGTTAATTTTTAACCTAAATTGAAACAAAATAATTTTCCATTAATTAATATTGGCATGGAAATGCATTACAGAGAAGCTGACAGACTTTTAAATAACTCACAAGTAATTCTCAGGAATCATGTAAATTATCGAAATACAATAAACAACAACTGTTACAGACAATTAATAGGAGTCTTTAATGAATCCTGTTCAGGAAAACTCTTGATGTGCTGCCTGTCATCTTTGCTGTCTAATTAGCCATGGACAGCACATGAAGGGATCTATAAAATTACACTGAGGGAAGTTTTACTTTGAAATAAAAATTACCCCTATTTTTTTGGTGCGTGCATGAGGGAAAGCAGGGGGAGAAACACGACCTAAATGACAAGAAAAAGAGTAGTTGGCTTTATTATGTCACAAGGCAATGAGAGAGTTTTCCTTGAGCTGAGCACGCTCACATCTGAAATCTGGGCATCTTAAAACTACTCAGTATTGATCTTCCAAATCTGAAATTCAATAACTGTCTGAGAGGATAAACTGGTGAGCTTGTTTAGTTTATTTAAGTGAAAAATAAATAAATAACAGATGTCAAATGGGCTGCCAGCATCCTTTTGGAAAGAGCCTGTACCTTTTATGTCAGCTCTCAGTAGTCACTGAGAGGATCTCATTATTGAAAAACGTGGTAAAAAAAAANAAAAAAAAAAAAGTGCCTGTGTGCGTTTTGGAAGGGTGGAAAGGCAAGTTAGTGATCAAGGGGAGTTGGGTCTGAGTGCAGCATGGAGGCTGGGTGAAGGGGGAAGAGCTGAAAGGTGAGGCAGAGATGCCAGTTTCCCATGACATCTTTATTGTGCCAAGTGATCAGGAAGCGACTGTGGGGTTCCCTGCTTGGCACACTGCAGCTTTCCATATCAGTTCAGTCTTCCCAGTATCCACAGCAAACTGTTTCTCTGGCAGCTGCTGTCTCTCGGCCAGAAACACAGGAAATCAAAGGGGTTCTTCCCTTTTCATGCTGTTAAATAAAAATTCAGGAGGATGGATTAGGCCCAGAGTGCTCTGATCTGTTTGCTTTGTGGCTTTATTTGCACAACCCAAGTCTCCACTTTTGCTTTCCTGACCCCTGCACTGACAGAACAAGGGATTCCGAAAAAAAAAATAAAATAATTAGTGCAGATAAAAGTCATGTCAGTCACTTCCTGTCAGTCTTGAAGGTGCTTTTCAATGCCATGGTTAGAAATGACTGAATGATTTCAAAGATGCTTTTATAGTCTTACAATGTGTGATTTTTTTTTTTAAAGGAGAGTTGTATGTGTCACACATTGAACATGTGTACTAATGGATTTTCCAAGGCAGAAATAGGGAAATGAATCCACCCTTACAAAAAAAAATTCCCAATTACTTACTGTCATGTGCATCTAGTGTGCAATTGATATGACAGTATTCACCTTAATTTTATGTCCAGAGTAAAGACTAATTTCTTAATTTCTTGACCCTGTAAATAAGGTAGCCTGGAATAATGCAAATTAAAGCACTGGCACTCATAAAATCAGAATTGTTGAAGATGTGAGGCACTTTTGGAGGTCTGCAGCCTAACCCCTAACTTCTCAATGGGTGATCCAGGGTCTCAGGTTTCTCAGGGTAATTTCCAGTTGAGTTTTGAATATTTCCAGGGATGGAGACTTTACAGCTTCTCATGGCAGTCTGTGCCAGTGTTTGATCACCTTCACAGGGAAAAGGAAAAAAGAAAAAAGCCAGCAAGGAAACAAATGGACAAATCCCAAAAACCCAAGCACATTTAAGTGTAATTTTGGGAAATTTAATTATTTTCTCATTGTGCTGTCTCTAGGTACCACTGAGGAGTCCCTGGCTCTAGTGTCTTTATTTGTATTTTCTCCTCCAGGCTTGTCTGTTTGATTTTAGGGAAATAATCACATCCCTTGGCCTGTTGGCACTCCTCTCCCTAGTGCAACACAGTCCTAGGTGGAGATTGCCCAGGATATTGGGAAATAGAGTGTGGACTCCAGATGTAAGCATCTCTTGTCACTGCCTTGGGTGTAGTGTCACCCAAATTGACTGTATTTATTCCTATATTAGCAAAATCTGTGTGAAGTGACTTATTCACCACGTTTCTTACTGTCAGCAGGGAGACTTTTATTACATGACTGTGAATCCTTCTTCAGTGAGCTGTCATGCTTTACTCTTGATACTGATCCATTGTTTGAAAAAAAAAATTGCAAAGGAAATTATTCTCTTTTTGCTGATATTGTCACTGTCAAAAACCACTTCAGTGGGTCTCTTGGTAGAAGAAGATTAAAATCACAAGTGAGGTGGGCCTGTGTTTATTTGAATTCAGCAAGAATAATCAGGTTCCATGGTTAAAGGGCAGTTTCTTCTGGGGAAAGAGTCAGAGTGGGAAGGGAGGGATTGAAAGCAAATTCTTCCCTGCAGGGTTTCAGCATATTGAGGGCATTTCTCAGTGCTCTATTCTGAAGCCTAAAGCCTAGAGCTTCACATTTCCGGAATTGACGGCAAAACACGTTTTTTAATCAGAAATTGTCATATAATCAAGATGTTCTCACAGGTTATGGAGCTCTGTTATAAGCAATCAATACACATTAATAAAAATAATTTGACAAATTAGGCCCTAATATTTAATTTCTGGGCATCCTGAAGAGGGTATAATGCACAGAAATCTAAACTGAGTAGTCTGAACACATGCAAGCAGAATAGCTTGCTAAATGGTATGGATTGCAGGGCAGAAAAATTTGTAAGTCTTAGATCACAATATTTCAGCCAAAACAATTGCCTTTGGTGCTGATTGCCAGTAAATCTGTTGTGAAAATAAGTGGTGAGAAGGGTGCAATAATGGGAGTTCACAGAGCCATAGAATCCCAGTTTGGAAGGGACCTTGAGGAACATCTGGGTCAAACTTTCTTGGCAAAATCTTGATCCTGGCGAGCTGGGCCAGAGCCCTGTCCAGCTGAATCTTAAAAATGTCTGATGTTGGGGAGTCCATCACTTCCCTGGGGAGATTATTCCAGTGGTTGATTGCTATGGAGAAAATTTTTCCCCTTGTAATCAGAGCCTCCTCTGGAGTCCCTAGGACCCCTCAGCCCTGGTGTTCCCCACGTGGCTCCTTGCACAGAGGGAGTCTGCACCTCCTCTGTGGCCACCCTTTAAACAGTGGAGCACGTGGTGAGGTGTCCCCTCAGCCTGCTCTGCTCAGGGCTGGACAAACCCACATCTCCCAGCCTTTCCTCACAAGTCAGACTTCCCAGCCCCTGGATCCTCTTCGTGGCCCTTCTGCACCCACCAAGCCTGGACGCAGTGCTCCAGCTGTGACCCAAAAAATGCTGAGCAAAGTGGGGTTATGACTTATTTACCTCTGAGTTGCCCTTTTTGGTGCCTCTTTGTGTGAACAGTCCTGCAGTTAATTCCTTCTCCCTCTGCACCACAACGTCCTTGTGCCTCTTGTCCTGGTGCAGTCCCAGACTGGAATCCCAGTCCAGTTCTGGGATGTGTCCCATGGCCAAGCAGAGGGAAGGGTGACCCACCCTGACCTGCTTCCCAATGCATCCCAGAGTGCTGCTGGCAGTTGTTTAAAAAAAAACTGGTTGATGTTCTGCTAGGTTTCATCAGAATATTTCTTTTGCAAAGCATTTTTAAGTAGGTGATAGACCTTAAAATTGTGTGTGGTCAGCGTGACCGTGCCCAGTGTTTGTAGACTTGGATGAGAAATGCCTGGTTGAATGAACTCTATGCTGGAATTCATATCACATTTCCTTATTTTTCTGCCCACAGATTTGTTATTTGGAGGTACAAATGGCAAGGGTTAAGCAGTTCTGGTCACACAGTAGAGGGTGAGCAGTGGTACACTCTGAAGGACATTTTATGCACCTAATTAAAAGGGCAAATGGAAAACATCCAGCCTCTTGTGGGCAGGTCTGCTGCTCAGGATAAGACCTTGCAAAGAAAAATAAGGGTTTTTGAGCATGGGTTTATTTGCAAAAACATCCCCAGGCCCTGCTTTCAGCCAGAGGGATGAAGGACTCAGTAGTGCATCATGTTTTGATTAAAAGCTCCAACACTGATGCCAAGCCTTGCATGCAAAAATACTCAGAAAAGCATGCATATAGGCCATGGGGAGCTGCGACGAAGTTGGAGATGTGGGCTTTCCATCCTGGTGTTGTTTAACTGGAAATTCCAAATACACAGAGCCTGCTCAAGGCTCCAGAAACAAGAGCTGGCACCTGCCTGGGCTGTGGGTACTGGAAGGGAGGCATCTCTGATGAGCCAGGTCCATTTCCATGAGGTTTTGCCTTGTTTTATTGGGTGAAGAAGAGAAAGAAAAATAGAACAGAGAGAAAAAAAAAATAAGAGCGATTTCCCCAGAAATGTGTTGTGTCTGTGGCCTTATATATTTTTTAAACCAGCTTCAAAAGAAGTAGACAGAATAAACCAGCTATGTTTTGTCAGATCTGCCAGTGAAATAGGCAGCACATAAAAATCTGGAGAGCTGATGCTGGCAGACAGGGGAAAATGCTCTTTGGGTAGGTGCTTTTAGTGTTTTCTGGAAATAGAAGTGTTCAAATAATCACTCCAAAGGAAAGAGGTCTTGGTGGGCAGCAGCTGCATCGGGTTAAAACAGCAGAGCACACAACACATCAAGATCCAATGAAATAAATATCCTGGTACACAGTGTCCTGCACATTTTCACGTCCCTGAGTTCCTCTGGAGTGGCCTGGCTGCTTGTGAGAGTCACTGACACAGCTGCTGGGCTATTTGTTGTGATGTTCCATGTCATGTTGGCTTTGTTCTTTGGTGTCCCTGTCCTGGTTTTTAAAATGGGTCTCTCACCACTTTTGAAACATTCCTTTTTTTTTTCTTTTTCTATTTTTCTTTTTTTCTTTTTTTCTTTTTCT